>OZ037776.1:6148835-6181335 GCA_964035525.1 Porites cylindrica
TCTTCCACTTCAATGGAAAGCACTACCTACAAAACCATGGAACTGCAATGGGCACAAAGACAGCAGTTTTGATTCCTTTGCCAATATTTTCATGACATATATTGAAACAACAACTCTAAGCAAAACTGTCTTTTGAACAACAGTTTGGAAATACTACATACACGATATCTTTTCCCTATGGGACATGAGTAAACCAGACATCGAAGCCTTCATTGAACAAGCAAACTTACATCACCCAACTATTAAATTCACGGCCGAAACATTTGACACTGAGATGCAGCGTTTTTAGACACAGTTGTATACAAAGACACAAGATTCAAGAAAATATCTATCCTTGATGCAAAGACACATTTTAAACAAACGGAAACCTTCTTGCACACACATTTCACCTCGTGTCACCCTTCAAGTGTTAAAAAAGGATTTGCCAAAGGAGAAGCCTTGAGAATCCTACGAAAAAACTCCTCAGAAACAAGCTTTGAGGAAAAATTTAAAACAAAAAACGCTTGAGGCTACCCACAAACTTTGATAGAAGACCTACTATCAAAAATAAAATTGACAAAAACGAGTCTAAACTCCTAAAACAAAACATACAATGAGGAAAAAGAAATATTGCCATTTGTGACACAATACCAACCCTCAATGTCTACTATA
Organism: Porites cylindrica; assembly: GCA_964035525.1. Classification (NCBI taxonomy): domain Eukaryota; kingdom Metazoa; phylum Cnidaria; class Anthozoa; order Scleractinia; family Poritidae; genus Porites; species Porites cylindrica. The sequence goes on from OZ037776.1 coordinate 6,149,487, forward strand.
AAGGAAGCTTGAATAATAAAAATGGAATCTTATACAAAACCAACCATAACTTCAATAAATTTTTAAGGAACCACCACGGGTCTCCGCAAATGATGCTCATGGAGGCAGGTCGGCTGAGAGTGAGTGCGTGTTGGCATTGATAATTATTCCTTATTAGGTTTATTTTCTCATCAATGATTAGTTTACAGTTTCTGTAAGTTGAGCCTAAAAAGATAGCCCTTACACCTAGATGGCTTTGATATTCGTTCGCTAAGTTTGGAATCACTGTGAACCGGCATTTTTTTACTCTGACTCTACACCTTTGTCGCTTGTAGTATTGTATAAAGAGAGATTCAAACTGCTTGGTATGCGATCACCGCTAAAGAGTGCTTCAACTATGCGCTCCTCTACTTCATCCCCTGTGATCATAAAATTGTCAAAGAGGTTTAGAGTAGTGAGTGTAAAGTCTCCTTTAGTGCAAGCCTCAGCCAAGAGCTTCACATCTTCAACAGTTATGCCACAGTTAGAGAGGTTTAAACTTTCTAATTTACATCCTTCGTCAATTAATGCTTCAACTAAGTGCTTCATGGGTTCTCCTCTTAAGTTAATTCTAGAGAGGTTTAAGGTCTCTATTTTACAATTCATGTGAGTAATTGCTTGAAGAAATTCTTTTAAACCTCCACTTCTTATCTCATTCTGAGATAGGTCTTAGCTATTTACTTTGCAATTCTCGTTCACGAGTGCCTGGTTAGCCAAGTATCTTACCCCTAAATCTGTTACGTTATTGTTGGAGTGGTTTAAGCTTCTGAGCTTACAATTTCTATGTTTGAGTGCTTGAGCCAAGTGCTTTACACCATCATCTTTAATTGGATTTCTAGAAAGGTTTAAAGTGCTTAGTTTGCAATTTGTATCACAAAGTGCTCGAACCAAGCGCTCCACACCTGCTTGGTTAATTTTACAACCAGAAAGATATTAATATTGATTTGTCTGCAGTTTGCGTGTTTGAGTGCTGACTCCAAGTGCCATATACCATTGTTGGTTTTAGGATTTTTAAGAAGATTTAGGCTACTGAGCTTGCAATTCGTGTTAGTGAGTGCTTTAGCCAATTGTTCCAGATGGTTACCTTTGAGGTTATTATTAAAAAAAGGTTAAAGGTGATCACTTTGCAGTTTCTGTGAACGAGGGCCCGAACCAAGTCCTCTACACTTCTATCTCCTATGTTATTCCAGGAGAGGTGTAAGCTGATGAGCCTGGACTTTTTGTGAATGAGTGCTTGATCTCCTATGTTATTGTTGGAGAGATTCAATCTGCTGAGTCTGCAATTTGTATGAATGAGAGCTCCAACCAAGTGGCGAGTTACACCTTCATTACTAATTTCATTGTCAGATATATTTAAAGTACTTAGTTTGCAATTTGTATGGGTGAGTGCTTTAACAAAGTGCTTTATATCAATTTATCAGGGGCACCCAATGGATCTGTTCCTCAAAATATCTGTTCTTCAGGCACATTTTTGCTGGCTGGGAGATGTGAAAGAAATAATAGTCCTTGGAAGGAAAGTGTTGCTGGGAAAAAGATAATTCAGGGTGTCAGAGGGGATTTGAAGTCTAGAATAGCTGCTACGGGTTACTTGTATGGGTTACTTACCACTCAAGATCTGAATTGTGCCCTATGAAACTTCCCAGTACGTCAGGTTGCAGGTTGTAAGGTTGCTGGCTGGGAACTCTTCCATCAGTCTTGCTGGGAGTGAGGAACAGATAATTTTTGTCCAGCAATCTCCCAAAATGCTTAAAATAGTCTCAGAAAACTTTATTCACGCTTTGTTGTTGTTTTTAGGTCTTTTTCTCAAAATTTCCCGTTGGGTGCCCCTGATTTATACCTTCACCACTAATTTTATTCTCAGAGATGTTTAAACTGCTTAGTTTGCAATTCATGTGAGACAATGCTTCAACCAACTGATTTACGCCGTTATCATTTATGTCATTCACGGAGAGGTTTAAGGTGACTCGACCTAGTTTTTTTGGGGGGGTACCATTCTACTTTGAAGCTCTCTGGTATCCCCACCTTTACTTTTATCGTAAGTCTAACACATAGAATGGATAACATATAGATCAATCTACAATGCAACATAAAATTTTTGGCGATCGGAGTAAATGTCACGTGGTTATAATGCCACGCCCCTTTGAGGTCTGAGTCGAAAATCTGCTGTTGCCGGCATTTTTTTGTGAAAATCTCTTGGCTACACATAGTGCGCATTAGTGCCTTGCGCTGAACGGAGTTTCACCAAAATCGCAAAGACCCAATTCGAGAAATTCAGCGGTTTCCAAATTTAGGTCATAATTTATGCGAAAATGATAAGCAAACTTTACACGGATTATATCTAATAAACCAAGAGATTCATCCCTTTATTTTGGGCATCGTTATAACAGATGGGTCCTTGCAAGTCAGCAAAACGCTTTAGGGCCTTGTAAATGCGCGCGATTTCGAGCAAAGCAAACATATAGAAATTATAGTTTTCGCTATTTGTTGACGTTTGTCAGCGTTTTAGAGTCCTTCTCACGAAAAAAGCATTTTCTTAAAAATTCGTAGTTTTTTTTCCTTCAAATTTTTTCAGGGCCACAATTGATTAACTAACTACCCGGACTCTGAATTTCATGGTCATTGAAAAAATGTGACATTATCTTCTATAAGCTCAAACTTGCGTAAACATTGAAGATTTTTAGCGTTTTGGCTGAGTTTGTGCTTTGGGAGTTGTCTATTGTTTCTAGTCTGTCATTATACAGCATTCTTTTTCAGCACGCGTGCAGTGACCACGCTTGGCTGACTTCCGAATGCTCACCGAGATATTCCCGTCACGAGTTGGTTTAATTATTGGCTTGCATTAAACCTATGAAAAAATTAACAATTAGTTCATGCGTCAGCGTGCGTATGTCGAGATATTGAGCACGCGGGAAGTTTGGAGAGCACGAAAGAGGCGTAAGAGTTGCACGAGGCGCAGCCGAGTGTAACTCTAGCCTCTTGAGTTACACTCTAACCCTAACCCTAAACCTTTTATAACATTATCAAAGCGATCAATGCAGCAGTTAACTGAAAATTTTATTATTGAAGGGCGCGCTCAAAGCAGTACGCGTCAATGTTTACGTGAATATATCTTTTTTCCTCACAGTTAATCTTATGTTTTTATCCTGAAACTGAGAGAAAGTGTACTCTAAAATGATTGTAAAATCCATATTTAGGTGCCGGAAAACTATTAATTTACCGAAAAATTGTTATTGAGAGAAAACAACTTTGCAAAGAATGAGCTCACGCCATAGCCCGCACAGCTCGCGGAGATGACAACAACAACAACAACACTCACCTCTTTTCCTTACTATCGGTTAACAAATTCAAACGTTTCCTCTTAAATTTCTTTACAAAACACATGGTAAACGCTTCATTGTCTATTGCTGAGTTATGGATGCACTCAAGAGACTCAGGATTGCTAAGCTCACAACAGCTCGAGGAATTACGAATAGTTTATTGACGTCATCAGCGTGCTCAATAGGAATATGAAGCACGCTCGCGCTATTGAATTTGATTAGGCGAATTTTCTAGCTATGTTATAATGATATTTTTGTAATAGTAAGTAGATTTAGTCTGTAGCACTTCGTGATTTTTTTGCAAAGACACAAGAAGCACGAGAACTGATTAAAAATTGTTAGTTAAAGCTCTATGTATCACGCGATGGCCTGTCTCACTGTACCAATATTATAATATCTCGGTGAGCATTCGGAAGACAGCCAAGCGCGGTCATTGCACGCGTGCTGAACAAGAATGCTGTATAATGACAGACTAGAAACAATAGACAACTCCCAAAGCACAAACTCAGCCAAAACGCTAAAAATCTTCAATGTTTACTCACGTTTGGGCTTATAGAAGATAATGTCACAGTTTTTCAATGACCATGAAATTCAGAGTCCGGGTAGTTAGTTAATCAATTGTGGCCCTGAAAAAATTTGAAGGAAAAAAAACTACGAATTTTTAAGAAAATGCTTTTTTCGTGAGAAGGACTCTAAAACGCTGACAAACGTCAACAAATAGCGAAAACTATAATTTCTATATGTTTGCTTTGCTCGAAATCGCGCGCATTTACAAGGCCCTAAAGCGTTTTGCTGACTTGCAAGGACCCATCTGTTATAACGATGCCCAAAATAAAGAGATCAATCTCACAGTTTATTATATATAATCCGTATAAAGTTTGCTTATCATTTTCGCATAAATTATGACCTAAATTTGGAAACCGCTGAATTTCTCGAATTGGGTCTTTGCGATTTTGGTGAAACTCTGTTCACCGCAAGGCACTAATGCGCACTACGTGTAGCCGAGAAATTTTCACAAAAAATTGCCGGCAACAGCAGATTTTCGACTCAGACCTCAAAGGGGCGTGGCATTTTAACCACGTGACATTTACTCTGATCGCCAAAAATTTTATGTTATATCGTAGATTGATCTATGTGTTATCCATTGTATATGTTAGATTTACGATAAAAGTAAAGGTGGGGATACCAGAGAGCTTCAAAGTAGGATGGTACCCCCCCCCCAAAAAAACTGGGTCGAGTCACCTTAAACTGTTTAGTTTGCAATTACTTTGAGTAAGTGCTGGAATCCATTGCGTTACTCCTTCTTGTCCTATATTATTCAGAGAGAGGTTTAAACTTTCGAGTGTGCAACTATCCTCATTGTTTTCACTGACAAGCAGCTTATGAATCTCTATGCAGCCTAATGACTTTACTACTCCTCATGACTCCTAAACATTCGACAGGTCCAAGTATGCAATCTGTAAAATTTGCTGTATTGAAATTGATTTCGTTTAGCTTGGTTTGTAAAGCTGAATGTTTTGCATCGAACTCGAAGAAACACATACTTAGAGTTTGAACAACATGGCAGTCTTTTTGTAACGGCCAAAAGGTAAGTTTAGATGATGTCAAATCAGAGTTCGGCTTACTGTCCACCTCCATTGGGTGTTTCCTTTCTGTTGATACAGGAAGAATGTCAGTAAAAATACGGATCGATGATGTTTCTCGCCTACTAAGCAGTCCAGCAACAAATTGCAGGACTAATTGCCATGCACCTTGCCCTAGCCTGCGTGGCAGGCATTTGAAAGGGAAGGGAAAGGGAGTTTAAGGTGCGAGAGAAACGCGAGGGGCGCGCGAGGAGGGGGGGAAGGAAACGTCTGCCAGGAGACCATTGTTTTTCTCCTTTTTAACGTCCACCAGGCGAATGTTAAAATCCTAATTGGTCCGTCTTCAAAACGTGTCAATCACAGCCTTAATACCTTAATCCGATTGGCTAAAATCAACATCACGCTGCTGAGTAACTTAATCGATCTTTCAGTAATCATTTAAAAATATGCTGTTAGTGAGGCGTGATGAGATTTCTGTATGGATCTCATCGTTTTAGAACGATTAGAAACTGAAGGCATCAATTTCAGCGTGAAAGGAGAATAGAAAAAAACAGTTTAAAGACTCGTATGAAGGAAAAGACCTGTCATCTAGATGAGTTTTGCTCACTGGTTTTGAGAAGGCTTGTCTCCCAAAAGCTTGTTTTACTCAATCGAAGAAAGAAAGGAAAAATCATGCTGCCTGTGTGCTTGTTATCTGCTGTTTGACATCAAACGCCTACCACGCAGGCTACGCTTTATCAGCGACCAGATTGTTGAAGACGAAGCGATCTATAATCTTTAACGATGTTTGGTTTGAGGACTTCTTGCTGCTTATAGACGTTATAAAGCCGCTAGGAACTTACTTTAATAATAGATATTATAATGTTTGCAGAATTAGCCTTATAGATCTTTGAAGATCAGCTCTTCTTTCCCTGCTACCAGCGTTCTTTTGCTGCTTTTGTATGCTCCGCTGGATCCAGTTCGAGAGTCAGCAAAGTGTTTGTAATTAATTTCTCCGACAAACATTGCATGCAAGTTGGGAAAATCCAAAACGATACCTTCAGCAAAAACGTAATAGATTTATGCTGGATTTTATATAACAAGCCACGCATGGTTGCGACTTTCTTCCTTCAACAGACGACCGCATTTTATACTTTTTTTAATAGTACCTTCACTTCAGATTTCTTGTTTTAGGAAAACAAAAGAAAAACAGTAGGCGAAATACGACTTGAATAAGCGCATCGTGGCCAGACTTATTTGAGAGCTAGTTATTCACAGTTGTGTTATTTTTGCATACATAATTAGTAGGTGGGATGGCGAAAACAATGGTTTCCTGGCAGGCGTTTCTCTCCCTCCCTCCCTCCTCGCGCGCCCCTCGCGCCCAAAAGCCCCTTTCCCTTCCCTTTCAAACGCCTGCCACGCAGGCTAGGTTCGTCTCGAAAGCTGGGGCAAGAGCAAAAAAAAAAAAAAAAAAAAAAAAATGAATGACCGGGGAGGGGAGGGGAAACAAGGAACCGCTTGCCCGCAAACCCCACGATTTTGAAAAACTTCGTTCGCCCACGAACGCAGCCTCTGATTGGTGCGGTGCGGGTAGTGTTGATTACTTAGCATTCGAAACATCAATCAAACCAGGTATGCTTTGGTTTCGTGCGTCACAGATCTGGTCTCATCCCCGGGGGCGGGGGGGTACTGCCATATATGGGCCATATGGGTATGTGCCGCTGTGAAGGGTATGGTTTTCAAGCAGTTTACTCTAGGATAGAGTATATAAATCAGAGCGTTTGGGTCTAGAATAGGGTATCATTTTTCAGGAAACTGAACAGTTGGTTGAAGATTTTCTCTAGACTGGGGAAACAGCTACTCTAGGATAGGGGGATTTTGGGAATTTACTCTAGTATAGGGTAACAAAATTCAGCTGAACTAGCTCTGGTATAGGTCAAGGGTTCCAGGGTCCGAGCGGCACATCCCCACCCAGAAATTCCTAAAGTGCCCCCCCCCCCCCCCCCCCGGGGTCTCATCTGATTTGTGGTCGCAGATTACAAATGCTTTGGACTGATATTTATTGGAATCGTGTTTGTGCGAAGGCTTATGAGATCAGAGCCTTCAAAGTATAATTGGAGATCGAGCAGTGGAGACTAGGGAAGGCCAATTTATTGAGAATGACGGAGTGCGGATCTGACTGGAAAAAAATGGCCTGTTTGTTGGAGATAACATCAGCATAAATCTGAACATCGGCACTCGACACTAGCTGAAGCCGCCATGGACAAGCGATTTGTCAGCTTTTTGAAATGAAAAGATTCTTTTTGTTTATTGGAAATTTAGCGGCATCTATTGTAGAGAACGTTTCGTCGACACAGGATGAAGAGCAGCCGCTCTGCAAAACTTATACCCGGCGGAGTGAATTGTTCCGGACAAATCATTTTAGACGTCAGTGTCGACAAGGTTTCAGACAAGATAAAGTCACACGATAAAAAAAAAAAAAAAGAAATTCCGCAGCAATCGCTCATGGTTTTAACTTTCTTTTATCGTAAATCTTTTTTATTACAGTTCTTGCAATCGCCTGCAACGTGTTCTATTAGAGAACAAAGTAATTTTACAAATCTGGCAATCCAGGGGTAATCTGTTCGTTATGTTTCTATTTTGACGAGCTGTCAATTTACAAATGAACCGAACCGTGAAATATCAAGGGGCGTTTTCCAGAATCGTGGGGTTTGCGAGCAAGCGTTTCCCTCCCCTCCCCCTCCCCCCTTTTTTTTGCTTCCGCTCTAACTTTCGCGCAATAACTCGATTGGAAACGCTTGGTACGCAGGCTAAGTCTCTTGAAATCCGCTTTTGCATCATCAGGCAACTTGTCAAATGTTTCATAAATAATGTCTTGTCAAGCAGGGTCACGGTCACAGTTGCGATATTTATCATCGTGCCTGAAATAGAAAATCTTGATGGCTGTACTGTCTATGTCTGTAAGTCTTGTGGGAAGAACTCCTACGCTGAAGGGGGCACAAGACGGTAGGACGTGAAGTAAGCATGTGCAAATTATAAAACAGTTCACAGGAACATAGCACAAGGAAAAGATGTTCAGATTGCTGCTGATGTGTTGCCAAATTGTCCTTCCGGTACTCTCTTTTCAATATTCTGTGAATTTTTTCACGTATTTTTGAACTTGCTCTGGTGTAAATCTAATAATTTCAACAACTCTGTTGAAGTTAACTTCGGTAACACACGACACAACACTTGGTCTTGTAGTACTCAAAATGGTGGCGCCCCTAAACAATTTCCCGGAGGTTTAAATAGCTTGTTGTACAACGCATATACAGGCATTTTGTTTGAATTTTGAATGAATTTGAGTTCGCCGTTGACTGTTCCATATTCAACGGCGAACTCAAATTCATTCAAAATTGCTCAAAAAACCGCTTTTGAGGCAAAAGGACGACTATACACCAAAGGTAAGGTAATTCAACGTTTATTTATCATTGATTTATATACATAGTTAGCGATATATCGCTATAGGTGAAGCAAACGGTAAATCCAGTACATTTACTATAAAATAACAATCGGCTACACAAACACATTGTGTGGTTGCCCTGTGATTCAATCAAAAATCAAGAGTACTTGGTTGGGTTTTCACAAATGTAATTCCAGTCCTCATCATTTAGTTGTGTTGAATACTCGGAATAAGCCAGAAGCTCCCGAAGGGTGAGGTCTCCTTCTGAGTTCAATCTTCTAAATTTTAGGAGGAAAGCGGCTTCAAACTCCAACTGAGAATTTTTCACGTCAGTGACCACGTTGTCAGAGGCCCAGTCTCGAAGAAGCTTGATGCAAAATAAAGTTTTTCCGCTTTCGGAACGACCGACAACGAGGACATTTTTGTTTTCAGCATCAACAACATTCCACGGTTGGATTGGTGGGAATTTCTCATTGGATCTTGGGAATACCTTTAATTGCTCCTTCCTGTCTCCAGAAAAGTTATAATTAGCTCTGCCCTGACGAATAATCAAATTGGTGTAAATTTCACGAAGCTGTAAGTCTTTGGTTGGTTTATTACCTTCACCTGGATTATGCCGAAAAGGCGAATTAAGATCCTTAAGTCGCTCGGTTCTGTTCGTAACATTTACTTTCATGTCTTTGATGGAAGCCTCAAGCGGTGCCTGTTTTTGCCTCTCCTGGTCAGGACGCGGCGGAGACACCCTGCTGTTTGGTGATCGAGCTATCGAGATATGTAGCATAAAAAGAAGAGTCTTCCGTAAACGTTATATTTATTCCTGCGCGTGATAGGATGTAGACAAACTCAATAAATACAAGAGACGCATAAGTTCCATTTAGCCCTGTAACGACATCAGTCCAGAAGTTTTTTCTCATAGCTCGTTGATTGTGACATTCGTAAGTTTTCGACGCTTTTGTGATATTTCCAGACGGCGGGTTATTTCCTTTAAATGACAGCTACATTTGGAAGGAAAGTTACTAGGATAAAGTTCTATTGTTTGCAAAATCATAAGAGCAACCCAAAGTAGCAATCTAATAACAAGCTGAAATAAACACGCCTTGAAAAGATTTCTTCTCGGCGGTGTTTTTCGCTGATGCTGTCCTTCGACTTCCTCGTTTGGATCTTCAAGTTCACAGACTCTTGACTTGACGCTTGAGTAGTATATTACACAAACAATGGCAATTATCAGGAAGTTAAGAATCACAAAAGCGTAGAAAGGGACCCCAAATTTGTTGTATCGATCTTCATATTCTTGGTAGCAAAACCCTTGAATAAGGTCCTTGTTGTCATTTGCACCACAACGGAAATCGGACCTTGATTTGTTAATTTCTATGTCAAAAAAGTGCATTTGCCATAAAACTAAACCGTTGTAGAATTCTTTAGGAGCTACGAGCTCTTTAACGGCGTTCATGATGTGTTTCTCAGTTCTGAGCTATTTATTCGAAAGCGTCTGAGACGTGGGAGTAAGGTGTGGAGAAAGCAGAAAGAGTTTGCCACTGTTTGCATCCCGAGGTTTGCATACGAATAAGAAGTTGATCTACCAAAATGTGCTGAAATGCGTCAAAAGCCTAATGAGCTTTGACCTCGTCTGATGACCCTGTCACTGCGGCAAGTTTCTAATTAAAATTCTGTCGAAAGAGATGACACAAATGAACATTCGATGTCGTGAAAGAGGGGTCCATTTAGCTTGTGAACCAGATCTTTCGTGCGGGGAGAAGAGAAGGATAGAAAGCGCCAGCAGACGGAAGTGAACGGGGAGGGCTCCTTCGCTCTTCTCCAGGAGCCTGTTCGGAGGCGACATATTTAACTCGTTTAAGTCCCATGCAACATTGAGACCCCGGGGGGGGGGGGGGGGGGGTACTGCCATATATGGGCGATATAGGTATGTGCCGCTGTGAAGGGTATGGTTTTCAAGCAGTTTACTCTAGGATAGGGTATATAAATCAGAGCGTTTGGGTCTACAATAGGGTATCATTTTTCAGGAAACTGATCAGTTGGTTGAAGATTTTATCTACACTAGGTAAACAGCTACTCTAGGATAGGGGGGATTTGGGGAGTTTACTCTAGTATAGGATAGCAAAATTCAGCTGAACTAGCTCTGGTATAGGTTAAGGGTTCCAGGGTCCCAGCGGCACATCCCCACCCAGAAATTCCTAAAGTACCCCCCCCCCCCCCCCCCCCGGGATTGAGACTGATTTTCGTACATTTCCTGAATAAATTGAGAGAATTTACTTAAAGATCAGATCAGCCTATCATTTCTAATGACCTTTTTTCTTCATTCGCAATTGGTATTGTTACTAGAAAGTTGATGTTGGTCAGTGGGACGCTGATGGTTAGGTGGGTTGGTGCCGCGAGATGTTTTTGATAATTAATAAATCGTAACGTGGTAATTAAAGTTTTTCTTTAACGTCAGTCAAAGAGTTGACACTTTTGTACCCTCAGTAATTAAGCTGGCCTGTATTATTTGCATGTCTGTACATCTCCGTAGCAACCATCCAAGTTAGTGCTTCATTTCGCACAGATACTTTGACATGTTTTGAGTAAAGTATGCTTATGGAAACAAAATTTGGGCCTATAATATCGAACAAAGATTAGCTAGCCATCGTTTGAACACCTCTTTAAGTTATTTCCACTTAGGGAACATGGAAAACAAATATTTATACTTACACATATTCTTCATTTGGCAGTTGCTACGCTTTTCTTGCTACGTTTTTGAGGAATCTGCTGGTCTCACGTTATCAACAGCCCAACAGCCGTGTTCGAGAAATGAGCCCGAGTCCCGCCCCTACCCGCCGAGGGAACGGCTTATAATACTCCTAAGCCATCAAATTAAAAAGAAACCCTGACCCTTTTCTGTAAAACACGAAATGTTTGTTTTTAGGTATCCCCGTCGATAACACAAAGTTTACAACTGCTTGTGCAGGTTGTGAATAAGCTCTCTCATGTGGAATAGGACGTAAAGGCAATTCTAGTGTCCTCTGACCAATTTTCTTGCTTAACCCAAAACCCAAAACAAAAACCGCAAGATGCGAAAAAAATCATCTGAGTGTATACGGGCTGATTTGTTATTACATCTCTTGATTAAAATCACACGTCTTTATTTCACTCCATTATTTTATTGATTCTGAATTGGGTCACACAGTAGCTGGCTGAAATGCCAAAACAGTCCAAACGGCCTAAGCAAATACTCTAACTTTGTACGATTTGGAGTTTCTGATGATATTTCTTCATTTTTAAGCGATATTTTTTTATTGAACACTCTATACGTCAACCACAAATGAATTTTAAAATCATAATTTGAAAGGTCTTCCCACCCACTGACTCACTGTCAGTCTGTCTAGACGATCCTGAAAAGAACTCATATGCATCTTTACGACCTTTCCCTGACTTCCCTCAGGGTTTAAATAGTCGCATTCAGATTATGATGAAATAAATTAAGTAGGCCGGAAACACCACATTCCACCCGGTAGTTTTGATGTCTAACATGTGTGTGCGTGCCTGTTATTCACTTGTTGTTGCTTTTTTTCATCAACAGAACTAGCAACGCCTTTGCATCTGCATTGTTTGCATGTGAGTATCTTTCCAGTTAAGCTGTTCTAAGAGTTCATAGTTTTTTTACCATAAGCTTTACACTGAATTCAAAAACTTCAAAATTTGGTGGTCTGACGTAAAAGTACTAAAAATGACGTGTTCTCTCCGCTCTCAGACAAGTCAACACAGGCTGGTGAAACAGAAAGACTAGAAACCATGAACGTATTCTTTGACTTGACAAGTAGTAATATCAATGAATACCGTACAAACTCTAGTAAGAGAGGCAAAGTCAGTTCAGAACCGTAGTGTGCATTTTTTACGATCGCACTTTCTGACTAATCTTTCTGTCGATTCCTTGCTTATTTCATTACGTAGCTGTTTAAGGTCTAAATAACCCAGTTTACAATGCCTGTCGCTAAGTGCTTGAACCAAAAGCTCTATACCCTTATCTCTAATGTCATTAACAGAAATGTCTAACCTTTTTAGTTTACAATCCTTGTGAGTAAGTGCTTGAACCAAGTATTCAATACCTTTATCTCTAATTTCATTATCACGTAGGCAAAAACTACTTAGTTTACAATCCCTATGCTTGAGTGCTTCAGCCAGGTGCCTTACATCTTCATCACCTATGTTATTCTGAGAAAGATCTAAGCTACTTAGTTTACAATCCTTGTGCTTAAGTGCTTCTGCCAGGTACTTCACATCCTCATCACTTATGCCATTCTTAGAAAGAGTTAAACAGTCAAGTTTACAATCACTATGAGTAAGTGCTTGAATTAAGTGCTTTACACGTGTATCTCTGATTTCATTGTCAGAAAGGTTTAAACTCCTTAGTTTACAATCCTTGTGAGTAAGTGCTTGAACCAAGTGCTCTAAGCCTTCATCACCTAAGTTATTACAACGGAGGTTTAAACTGCTCAGTTTGCAATCACTACACGTGAGTGCTTGAACCAATTGCTTGACATCTTCATCAACTATACCATTGAAGGAAAGATCCAAGTTGCTTAGATTGCATTTACTGTTAGTGTTAGTGCTACCTAGTAGTAATGTTTGAATCTCTAAACAACCCAGAGTTCCAACGGTATTACCCATCAAATTAAGGCTTAAAAGGTTCTGCCTTTTCAGCAAGTTTACTACTCCTAAACTTCCAACGGGTCCCAGTTGACAGTTACTGAAATCTGCTGAATTAAACCCGATATTCTCTAACTTTGTTTGTAAAGCTTGGTTCTCTCCATCGATCTCATAAAGGCACATACTTAGGGACACAACAAGAGGACGGTCGTTTTCCAATGGCCAAACACTAAGTGTGGGGAGGCCTGGATCATTATAGTCTACAAAGTCGTCATCACGAACGTGTGTCTCTCCTGTCACTGTTGACTCCGGAAGAGTGTCAATGAAAACACTGGAAGACGAGGCCTGTCGCCTGTCAAGCAGTCCAGCCACAAACTGCAAAACTACTTGCCACTTACCGTCTCTCCCCTGGATCTTATCAGTAACAAATAGTCGCTGTTCGTCTTCACTCATAGTATCTGAGACATGTTTGGCAGCTAAGAATTCTTGCACGGTCAGGTGCATAAAGCAGAATTGAGCTTTAGGCGCTTCTCGGAGTAAGCGTTGATTGGGAACTTTTGAATCAGGTAGACGATGGAGCAAGGCGCAATTTTGCAGACCTTCCACTTCGTTGGATTCAAAGATTAGTCTTCCTTCTTCTATCCCTTTAAAAGCGATTTCTCCCAGTTTTTTAAAATCCTTCTTCACTTGTTTGGGCAGCTTGTCAAATGGTTCGAGAATTAGATTCTCTTGATCGTAATTTTCACAGTAACTACAGTTTTTATCATTGTGCTTGAAGTAGAAAATCTTGATGGCGATACTGTATATATCTGTGAGTTTCGCGGGAAGTGTTGTTCTCACTAAACTGTCAGAGAAATTCAGTCGCTGCAAAAAGTGAAGTAAGCATGTGCAAATTATAAAACAGTTCACAGGGACATAGCACAAGGAAAATATGTTCAGATTGCTACTGATGTGCTGCCAAATTATCCTTCCGGTACTCTCTTGTTCATCTTCTGTGAACTTTTTCACGTATTTTTCAACTTGCTCTGATGTAAATCCAAGAATTTCAACGGTTCTGTCAAAGCCAATATGTCTTACACAGTACACAGCAGTTGTTCTTGTAGTAGTTAAAATCGTGGCTCCCGCCAGTATTTTACCGGTGGCTAATTTGTTGTATATGGCAATGAAGGGCATCTTCTGTTCCACACTGTCTCGATAATGAAAGTCGAGACAGCAATCGAGTTTTGACTTAGCGTTAAATTCGTCAATTCCATCAAAAATCAAAAGTACTTTGGTTGGGTTTTGGCATACGTACTCCCAGACGGCATCATTTAATGATTCTGAATACTCTGCATAATCCAGAAGTTCACGAAGGGTGAGGGAGCTCTTTGTCGAGTTAAACCTCCTGAATTTAAGGAGAAAAGCGACTACAAAGCGCAACTGCAAGTTTTGTGCTTCTATCAAGGCGCCTGTGTCGGACGATGCCCAATCCCGAAGAGTCTTTGTGCAAAATATTGTTTTTCCAATCCCGGGACGACCGCAAACAAGAAAAGTCCGGTGTTGAGCATCGAGAACATTCTGCGGTTGAATTAGTCCTGAGGAATTCAATTGTAAATTTGCATTGGATTCGGGGTACACTTTTAATTGTTCTTGCCTGTCTCCACTGAATTCAGGATTGGCCCTGCCCTCACGAATATTCAAATCAGTGTAAATTTGGTCTAGTGTTAGGTTTTTGGCCGGCGTATTACTTTCACCTGGATTGGAAAGAAAAGGAGATTGAAGATCTCTTGGTCGTTCGGTTCCTTTTATGACGTCGTTTTTCATAGTTCTGATGGATGCTTGGAGGAGTTGTGATTTTTGCTGCAGTAACCCTGATAGTGGCTGCTCGAGCGGTGATTGTTGCTGTTGTAGCGATGAGACTGGCGACTGTTGCTGTTGTAGTGATGAGACTGGCGATTGTTCCTGTTGTAGTGATGAGACTGGCGATTGTTCCTGTTGTAGTGATGAGACTGGCGATTGTTCCTGTTGTAGTGATATGACTCCTGGCGATTGTTGCTGTTGCAGTGGTAGTTCTTCTAAAATAGCGACGTGCACACGAGCATGTGATCTAATATGAGAAGCGTAAAAAGGAGAATCTTCCATGAAGGTCCCATTTTTTACACGTGATAGGATATAAAGAACCTCAATTAAAACAAGACACGCAAAAATTCCATTTATCACGATCAAGAAGTAAGTCCAGAAGTTTTTGTACGTTGCTCTTTGATTGTGACACTCGTAAGTTTGAGTTTGTGTGATATTCTCAGATGGCTGGCCATTCATTAAACTGCATGTGAAGTTGGAAGAAAAGTCTTTGGGGTAAAGTTCTTTTGTTTGCAGGGAGATAAAAAGAATCCCAAGTAGGAATCTGGCAACCAGCTGAAAACAATACGCTTTGAAGAGCTTCCTTGATGGACTTCCTCGTTGGGGTTGAAGAGGCTGCTGTGGTTCTTCGAGTTCACCAACTCTTGACTTAACGTATTGGGAGTATATTACACAAATAATTGTAGGGATAAAGAAATTACAAATTACAAAACCGTATACAGGAATACTGCGTTTGTTGTATCGCTTTTCATATTGTTCATAGCACTGCCCTTGGATGTGTTCTTGGTCGTCATTTACACCACAACGAAAATCTGACCTCGATTCGTTGATTTCCATGTCCAAAAAGATACTTGATAAAACAAGTCCAAGCACAAACCAAGAAACATTTGCAATAAAACTAAACTTGTTGACTGTCTTGGGCGCCAGAAACTCTCTAAGGGATTCCATGATACACTTCTGAATTCAATCGAAACTATCTGGGGCATCGGGGATAAGGTGTGGCGGAAATAGAGTATGCTTGACAATCAATCAAACAATTTGATCCGCAAAAATTGACCTTATCAATGAGTCACGAGATACATTTTTCAATCTGTTTTAGTTTCTGAATAAAATTTCGCATTCGACAATCGACATTCAAATTATTTTGCAAGGCAAAACAAGAGACGGCGTCTTTCCTTTTTAATTCACCTTCAACAGAAAAAAAAAAAGAAAATGTAATAAATCCATACTGAACAAATATCATCGCTTGACCTCGCAAAACTTGTCATCTGTATGTCGATTTTACAAACGTCAGTGGAAGTCAGTAACTAAGGGACACTAGGATGCGTTACAGTGACCCATTGTTAGGAATAGAGGAGTTAACGCTCATAGTTTCATCATGGGTAATCGGGGCAAGATGGTGAGAAATTCAAAGCCAGCTAATTCTTACTGAATTCATATATTTGATGAAATTGAAAACGGTACCTTACAAGTTCAAAGAAACAATACACTAAATCTAGAGTGTAAAGAAGTCCGTGATCAGTTTTTAAGAAACCCATCCTCGGAGACCCAGGGGCAGTCAGTCGGGTCGATAAAATGTTCGTGGTGAAAGTTTACTGTAAGATCGAGACGAGCCCCTGGGCACTTACTCTTACCGAACCAGTTCCAGAAGCGTTTGAATTGCCTGCTTCTGATTGGCCAGAAAAAAATTTTTCTGGCCAATCAGCGAAGAGAAGCTGCCGGGTGACTCTCGTGTTTTCTTACACGACGTAGTTTTCCTCATCGATCGCTATAGTTGCGTAGCGCGTTCAACGGGTAAGTTCCTCGAGGAAAGTTTCAGAACAAAATGTTAACAACCCGCAAAAACTACAACCTTTAGCACGGCTACAAGAAACAAACACTCTCCGATGAATTTTTAAGGCAGATCTTTCCAAGGTATCGTAAATTTTTATTGCTGATACGATACGCGATGCATGACTTTCACTTTCCACACCTTAATTTGCTCACATTGTTTAGTATACAACTCCAAGGTTACATTTTAGACGTCCATGTTCGTTGCACGACTTCTGAACTTTCTACAGCGTGAAAATTTCCGTTGCACGGGCCACGCAACTGCGTCGATTGATCGTGGGAATTGCTGGCTTGATGCAGTGCGCACCTTCTTGCTTTCGCGCAAACTCCCTTACCGTAAGTACTTTAAATACAGCCGTTGTGTTTAGTTCGAAATCTCGGTCCGGTTATGTGCTGAATCGTGACTTTTTAAGTGAGGTCGATTTTTGCAGGCTGTGTGGGTTTGTTTTTACGGATAAGCGAAGAAAAAAAAATAAAGTTGAGTTTGCGAAAAATGTTTGAAAGTGGTTGGTGTGAAAGTTTTGGAGGGCGATAAAAGGCGCAGGGTGTGACACGTGTAGGTATAGAGTTGAGAAATCGTGGAAGGGTGGGAGGTCTATATAGATATTTTTGTAGTCACTAAAACTTTACAAGAGGTGAACGCTCTTAAGGAAATTCCAGGGAGAAGAGACCAAGGAATAGGGACACTTTCCAAAGATCCAACTTCAGCTCTTGATTTCAAGGACCTGGGTCAGGGCCTGGCTTACTGGGTTAATCTTCACTGTGATTAGAATTATGGCTAATATAGTACAAATGAATTTTCATTATAAGATATCTTTTAACAAATACATGTATAAAATTAATTTCACATAATCTGTGATTTTTTGCCAAACTTTTTATCTATGATTGGCTTGATGTTTCCCCCTACTGACCCCCTCAAACACATCCACAGTGCCATTGTTTTAACTCCCTTGCAATTGATGTTACAAGATTGGACTTATTTTGAAAGAATAATGCTGCAATATTAACAATTTTCCTTTGGTGCATTTTTTTGATATTTTACAACTTCCCTATTATAATTCTCCTCGTCTGACAATAATATTCTTCATTTATAATTATTTTTAAATCTTTAAACACCCTCTTCAGAAAGGTAAAAATCTTCATTGCATGGTCACCATTACACACAGTGTCTCTAAAATACCTTCCACAGTACATAATTTATGACAATTAACAATTATTGTTTCCTATAGAAGACAATCAGAGAATACAAATTCTAGAATACAAGCAGTGAAGATTTGATTCTTGAAATTCTTGTCTCAGATCATCTTGATTTTCTTTAAGCAGACTAACAGTCTTTGGCACTGATGTCACAACATAAGTGGCTTGGAATGATTCTGCTGTTTTCATTACTGTCATCAAAAAAGGAAGGATTTTTTTTCTCTTCTGCAAGTTGTTGTTAAAATAAAATAAAATATTGAAGCTCCCTAGTATTTCTATAAGTCAAGCAGTAGTATAAGTAGACATGTGAATTCCAATAATGATAAAGTAAAAAAAAACAATCTCAACAGCTTAAAAATAAAATTAATGTAATGGCATCTGTAGTTCTGTATTACGGGATGTTTTTCCATTTGTAATATGTAAATGTTCAATTGCACTATTATCTTAAGCAGTCACAAGGCTTACTTTATCAGCTTTTAATTGTCAATAGATGGTGACAAAAAACATGATAATTCTTGTGAAGTGTCTGTCAGCTTTTAGACAACATTACTGAGCATCCTTGAATAAAAGCCAGATCTACTGTTAAGTATAATGAGGGTCCTGTAGAGGGGATAACAATCCCATTGAAACTGTTTAACCCTCAATTCCCATTTTTTACATTTTTTTCCATTCTCAGTGATAGAATCCCCCTGCCAGTGACTTAAATCCCATTTTACCCCTTCAGAACTCCCCACAATGAATCCAGTGTAGTACCCTTTCTAGTAAACAAATCAGCATACTTACCAATGAACAGCTGTATGTACCTGCAACAGGATTCTTCTGGTAAAACTCCGTAGAGAACATTGCCCTGAATTTCTTGTCCCCCAGTTAATGATTTCGGGCTTCCATACAACAAAGAAAACGCTCCCTATCCATTCAATATTTCTCGATCTTTCGTTTTGCTTTCCCCTAAGTAAGCGCCCTGAATTCCTAGTGACCTCGAGTACTTTACCTGGTCCTCAACAACTGACATGAGAGATGAAATCACTATGACCAAAGGATTACAAGGGAATTCATAACCTTTAGCATCTAACGATTTTTAAACCCCCTAGCTTACAGGCAACATTTGGAAGGTTAGACTCTTCTATCAATTGCCCAAGAACATCTCTTCTTTTCACAATCTTCTCAATAACAAATCTTTGCAAGCCTTCTTCAAGCGCTTGCTGGACGTTTCCCTCGAATCTAAAGTTAACACTACTATCAACTTCGGCAGAATTCGTACGGTCAACTGCTGTAAGCTTTTAAGCTTAAAATTTGGAGCAAAAGCAAGAAGAAGGCACTACAGCTATGCGCTAGCCGGCATTTCCCACGATCAATCGACGTAGTTTCGTGGCCCGTGCAACGGAAATTTTCACGCTGTAGAAAGTTTCAGAAGTCGTGCAACAAACATGGACATCTAAGTAAACTTGGAGTTGTATACTAAACAATGTGAGCAAATTAAGGTGTGGAAAGTGAAAGTCATGCATCGCGTATCGTATCAGCAATAAAAATTTACGATACCTTGGAAAGATCCGCCTTAAAAATTCATCAGAGAGTGTTTGTTTCTTGTAGCCGTGCTAAAGGTTGTAGTTTTTGCGGGTTGTTAACATTTTGTTCTGAAACTTTCCTCGGGAAACTTTCCCGTTGAACGCGCTACGCAACTATAGCGATCGATGAGGAAAACTACGTCGTGTAAGAAAACACGAGAGTCACCCGGCAGCTTCTCTTCGCTGATTGGCCAGAAAAATTTTTTTCTGGCCAATCAGAAGCAGGCAATTCAAACGCTTCTGGAACTGGTTCGGTAGGAGTAAGTGCCCAGGGGCTCGTCTCGATCTTACAGTAAACTTTCACCACGAACATTTTATCGACCCGACTGACTGCCCCTGGGTCTCCGAGGATGTAAGAAACCTTGTTTTTCCCATACATTTTCTGTAATTCGATAGTATCAAAATGTTTATGTGTGTTTTTCTTTTAAATTGTTTACTTCAAACATTTAAGAGTCTTTCTAGACTGCTTGCAGCCCGTCTTTTCTCTTAAAATCTGTCTAGTTGTTATTCCATGCAGCTAGCGAGATTGTAAACAACGATGTTACGTACAATAGGGAATTTACCCTGGGTGCCAGAGACTTTTCATGCGCGCGGTTTCCGTTTTAGGGGTATGAATGGGGGGGTCCATTTGTCGGTTGTCGGTTAAAATTCAGTTACTTTGTCGGTAGTCGGTTAAAATTTTCGATCTTTGTCGGAAGTCGGTTAAACTTCTTGATTTTTGTCGGTTGTCCGAAAATCTCAGTTAATAAGTAAAAACGCTTGTTAATTATTAATATTTTTTATGTATTTCACCAAGTTTCAAGACTTTGATCCCTAGGGAAAGAGTAAAACTTGTAGAATGCATCATTTGATTTGCCACTTAAACTTCATTAACTGTTGTTTGTTTATGCAACATGATCGTCAGGAGCCGATCGGCTCCTGTGGTCGTTTATTTCACCATTGATCATGATGAATATCAAATGAATATCATGCGTACTGATAAGATCAGCAAACCTTTTACTGTAAATGTGAACTTAGTTTCCCTGTCGATTACACGGCAAAGTAAAAAGTAATTAAATAACTAATGGACACCAGCCTTTTGGATACTTAAATTATCAGTTTAGTGAAAAACTGCAAGGGGCGACGGGCTGCACATCTATCCTTTGCCATAAGTTTCCTTCCTCAAAGAAATAACACTTTAACCCTCGGACATACATGGGGTGGGGGGGGGGGGGGGGTGGATGCCACCCCCTTTAGGTTTTCTGGGATTTTTCCAAGAGGATCAAACATCAGCATCTGACGTTTTTAGTAGATGTTCGTTTATCCCTCGCACGCATTTTAAGAAACGTTTAGTGATGATCAGTTTCTATGGTTACGAGGTATGACGTAATAAGTATCAGGCTGTCAAGCCATTTTGAGTGATATATGTTTTTTCAACTTTTTTCAACGATAAAAGAAAAATCTTGTAGCTAAAATCATGCAAAGTGCTTATTTGTGTTATTATTCATGTCATGCAATTAACCTTTCTCTTTGTTTTAACCTGATTTCTAAGTGCTTGTAATATCCAAGATGGCGGCAAAGATGGCGACCATTGTTGGTGACGTAACAGGCCTCCAGCAGGGCCACCATTCATAAAATATACCTCATCTTGTTAAGAAGATATAAGGCTTTTCAGTGAAGGTAAAATCGCGTCGAAATACTGCAACATATCAAAAACTCTGGGGAGGGGTTCCATCTACCATCCTCTTGTACCATGGTGGGGGGGGGGGGGGGGGGGGGGGGCGGGGTATGATTTTGCGTGTACGTCTGAGGGTTAAGTTGGCAAGGTAGGTTGGTTTTGTATGAGATTACACTTTTACATTAAAGTTTCTTTTATAATAGACACTAAGGGCTTGTATTGTGTCACTGTAGCTCTGCCATTGATTTTCCCATGTGCAATTATGATAATATTTTGTTTTAATTATCTAACTGAGGGAGCCCATTCCTTATAAGCCCGGTGGCTTCTCTTGGGCTTCCTCGCCATGAGAGTTTAAGTAATTAGATTTGATTTGATTTGTACAATTTTTGGCAAACAAAACAATAAACAATAAACGCGAAAGGCAATATTTCTTTTTCTTCCCTGTTGTTTTCTTTCAGGAGCGTTGCTTTTCTCATGTGGGTTTTACTTCTAATAGCAATTTTTATTTCAAAATTGTGTGGCCAGCCTCTGTCCATCAACCGCTTTTTGAAATCTGAAATACTTCCTTAGAGGAGTTTGTTCGTAGGATACTCAACGCTTCTTGTTAGTCAAATCCATTTTAACATTCGGTGGGTGGTAAGAGGTGAAAATGTAAATACTGGAAGGTTTCCGTTTAAATTCGTCTTTACGTCAATGATAGCTTTTTCTCATTTTTCGTTGAATGTTGTGCCTTGGTATATAACGGGGTCTAAAAAGATTGTCTCAGTGTCAAATATTTCGGGCGTAAATTTCATAGCCAGTAGAGCAGTAGGGTGAAGTAAGTTTACTTGTTCCGTGAATTTGAAGAAATCTACCATGTCTGGCAGAGGCGGATCCAGGATTTTTTTTAGGAGGGGGTGCACTGTAAAGTACCGCAAATGATCCCCAACCGCAAATGATCCCGAGACCGCAAATGATCCCCAAAAATGGACCGCAAATGATCCTCGACCGCAAGTGATCCCCAAAGTCGACCGTAAATGATCCCGAAAGAAAAATAGGAATGGCTTAGACTCGAGTTAGCGGATCGTCGTGACGATTTTATTATTAATACAAAAAGTAAGATTAAACGCTAAATTTCAGTTCTTAAATAAATACGTATATACATGAATAAAAACTAAATGAAAAAAATCATTCAAGTGTAAAACGAAGCCGGTAGGCAACACACGACTTTTAGCTCATGCCAAAATGCTGCTTGTTCTAATTAATTTTTTTCTCTGGCGGGTAGATTATACGTTTTGACTGAGCAAATGTGATTTTTGCCGCTTATTTCATACTGAGAGGTCATGACACGCATTTTCTGCGGTTATTGTTGTTTGTGGTCGGCATTACTTGCTGGATTTGTCCTTTAATGCAGAGCATTTCTTTGACCTCTTTTGAAATGCAATGCTTCTCATTCCGGCTAAATAAGGGTTTTAGGTTGTTTAATTTTCTTTAAAGTGCCTCATGGATCCGAACAATTATAAGCGACTTTCTTTTAGTCCGTGGATGTGACGGTTCCTACGATGTTTTGTCACGCGATAACTACCGCTTGCCTCGCTTTTGCGTTTCTCATTACCAGGTTTAGATTCCTGGTAACTGTCTACAGCAAAGGCAAAAAAATGTATATACATATAAGCGTCAATATAACTATTGGCAACATGTTAATGAGCTGTAGGCAAGTTGCTCTTTCAAAATTAACCGAAAACTGTGGACATTGATAAGTTCGGTGGCATTTTGACGTGTGTTTATTTCAAATCACGTCTTGTTTTTTAACGGGCACTCCCAGGCCTGGGGCACTCATAAGTTACGAACCAATGTCTTGCTGTTTATCACGTAAAATTAACACTTCAGAGAAAAATCAAAACTAAATATTCTGAAAATTAATTCGACGCTTCTAAAAAGATCAGTAAAGTCAATAAAGCTCTTGTTATGTAGAGGGTGCCTGGCTTTGTATTCCTCAGTAGACAAGTTGAGCTTGGGCGTTAAAATAATAGAGTTTTCTGCGTAACGTCCTGCCTGTCTTAAATTTTCAGCGACGAAACAGTTCTTGAAAGAAAATTGAAGCAATTGACAAAGGAAGAAGTATACGGTTGATACCATATCCTCTTCAGATTTATTCTACTTTTTTTTTCGCCTTGTATAAATTGACCTGAGATGTAGCGTCCTCCTTCCCTTTTTCTTTAGAAGGTGCGAGAAAAAGGTTCCTTTTTTTATAATCAGTCCTTTTTTGTAATCAGTCCCATAAAATCCATTCCATTCCTCAAGTTTTCACGGGATCATTTGCGGTCAACTTTGGGGATCACTTGCGGTCGAGGATCATTTGCGGTCCATTTTGGGGATCATTTGCGGTCTCGGGATCATTTGCGGTTGGGGATCATTTGCGGTACTGTACAGCACTCGTCTCTTGCTCTACTTCAACACCAATAAACCACATAGTTTTTTTTTTGCAGAATACCAGTTGTATTAGAAAACCGCAGGTCATCTCAGGAGGGGGGGGGGGGGGGGGTTGCACCCTCCCCCCAGATCCGCCCCTGTCTGGTTTATTTATGTCCCACAGGCAAAAAATATCATCTATGTAGCATTTTCAAACAGTTGGTTTAAAGACGGTTTTGCTTAAACTTTGTGTTTCAATATATGCGGCCATGAAAATGTTGGAAAGGAAACTGCTGTATGTGCTCATCGCGGTACTGTGGTTTCTTACTGATAGTGCTTTCCATTAGACTGGAAAGAATTTTCTTTTAGGATTAATCTAAACATTTCTCGGACCGAAACAAGAAATGTTCAGTTTTTTCACCTTTGTCTTTTCAATAAAATATATAAAGTCGGTAGCATCTTTAAGGACTGTGGCTTCTGTGATTATGATATTGGTTGTAGCAATGTAGCTGTATCAACAAAAGAGTAAGTTCTTTCTGTCAGACCATCTGATGAGTCATAAATTTAAAGAGGTTACTTCCTAACGGCTGGAAAAAAATGCAAAATGCTCTTTTTTCTGAAACAAATATTGATAATGTCAGCCCATGTCGGTAGTCGGTTAATATTTTTCCTGTCGGTAGTCGGTAATTTTTTACTCGTTTTGTCGGTAGTCAGTAATATTTTTAGCCCTTTGCCGCCAGTCGGTTAACCCCATTCACACCCTCTTTTAGGTCTAAGCTTCTAAGTGAAATGCAATGATTCAGTAAAGTCGAAGGTCGAGACGCCCTCGTCTGCCTCGTTCATCAGTTCGGGGCTTCGCCGCTCGCCTGCATGGTTTACGCGTTGTAATTTTAAAAAGAAAAATAATAGACTGCTCGCAGTTTAAAGTCGTTCAGGCAACGAATTCATTTCTTCTGTAACATGCAGAAAGAGATAACGTTGGCGAAATAATTATTATACTAAAAAATGTTGCTTAAACCTTCGCAAACCGTGACTAAAGAGGTAAGATTTGTCGTTGTTTGGAATAGTTGTTACAGCGTGCATTTAGTTTTCCTCGCTTTCAGCCAAAGATTAAGCACACACAAAAAAATAACTGCGAAGTACGTAGACACAATGTGAGAGTGGAGAAAAAATCACTTCATATAATCTCAACTTACGACGTAACAGCCATGATAAAGTTCTTCAAAGACGTTTGAA
Source organism: Porites cylindrica (assembly GCA_964035525.1). NCBI lineage: Eukaryota > Metazoa > Cnidaria > Anthozoa > Scleractinia > Poritidae > Porites > Porites cylindrica. The sequence goes on from OZ037776.1 coordinate 6,174,182, forward strand.
AGAATGTCACGACAGGCCATGGACGTATGTTTGCGAGTGCTAAAAGAAAGAAACAAAAGTAGGTTCGACAGCTACAGTGTCAGGAACAGTGTATTGATCATATCCCATATTACCTTTCGGGATTGTCGGGTGCACATTTTTTTCACGCATTGAGGCTTACGCGAAAAGCGCAATAAGAACCACTATTATTATTATTTCCGACAACTTTTCCCGAAATAGCTGTATTCTGAACTTACAGCTCCAAAATGTATAAGTGCAACTCTTAGTTCGTCCCATGACACCTTTCTGTATTCTACTCTGCTGACAAGCCAGCCTGCCTAAAGAAATTGAATAAACAAATTAAAATTAAATGATTTTTTAAGTGTTCAGTTGGCGCTCTGAAAGACGGATGTACTCAATAAAAATTGTGAAAGGGTTTATTTTTATAATATATTTTAAATTATTCTTAATTTTTTTAATCCAACTTAGTTCGTAAACAATTATTATGTTAAGGCAAGAATGCGGACGACGCAGTGAGAAATGAGGAGGAAAAAACACCTCTCTCCCGCCTTTTTTCTACTCCGTCCTCCATTTCACTGCTCCATCTCATCTTTTATCGCATTCACACTATCAAAGTTGATTTACGTACTCCAATGAATTCCATACCTTTGTATTAAATGCGTGGCCAAACTCAGTTATCACTTGTTTGAATACTACGTGGCTGGGAAACAGTTCTGGAACTTTTTCCTAACAACGTAAACAAAACGAAACATCTGCCTCATGAAAAGGGATACCAAGACAGTCTTGGATTCTGGATTCCAGATACTGGATTCATGATTCTATGACAGTGGAACTTGGATTCTGGATCTCAATCGTTAGTGGGATTCCGGATTCCACAAACAAAAATTTCGCGGATTCCGGAAAAGGACGTATTTCTTTACTTGGGGTGAAAACATATAAGAAGGGTCACGCGACATTATAAGCAGCCTGCAACAACACTACAAATAGGCATTTATATATATATATAGTACGATCAGCTTTTCAGAATTCAATGTCGGTCTACTTTGTATATTTTTGCTGATCAGGTCTTCACGTAGATCCTACGTTCTGCGGCATATTCGTTTGCGGCCCTTTGCAATTTAAATGTCAATTTATCTAAAACCAACTTCGGAAATTTTTTGAAGCGTGGTTTACATCTAACCATCCCTATAGTCCATATCCACCCTCGAGGTTTTGGGAAAATTATAACGATCTTAAATATATACTTCAGTTTTATCCGGGCAGCACCCACTTGTCAAAACTTCGTGTACAGGACACAGATGACGTAAAGCAAAAGACCTCTTTGTTTCCTGTTCAGTGAAAAATCTGCTCGGTATTGTTTCATGGTTTTTGTTCTTTTGTTTTATGTCATTTGTGTCCGGTACAAGAAGTCAACTCCCCGCCGCGGTTCGTCCTGCGACGGAGCAAAATTATTATGCTCTCGATGTATCAGAGGGCGGGAACTTTACATATTCAAAAGAGCTTATTGCGTTATTTTTTGGCATGTCGAGTTTTTGGGACTCAGGGGCTTACATATAACACATAAACGGGTTAATTAATTTTACGGAATTTTTCGTTACTTGCATGTTAACCTCACGAGGGGCACACTGCGAGTAATCTCTCTTTTGCTCAAAAATCTCACAGACGTTCGCTCAAAAGAGAGACTGCTGGCAGTCTAAAAAGAGGGGCGGCTATATATAGGCTTGCTACAAGTGGACTTATTGACTTACTCTTAGGTCTTCATCCTCGGATACCCAAGGGCAGTCAGTCGGGTCGAGAGAAAGGGCCGACGATAAATTTTTAAGTACGGGCGAAAGAGCCCCTGGGTACCGACTCTCACAGAACTATTTCCAAAAATTCAAGAAGATGCCGGCTCTTGATTGGGCACAAAAAATGCTTTGTATTATTGTGCCCAATCGGCGAACAGTTTTTCCTGAGTTCTTTTCGTGAGTTCGTACACGACGGCTATTGTCTTGCCATACTTTCCCGGTTCGTTCACAAAGCTTGTGCGAGCAAGGGAAACTGTTATTTTCTACTTTCCTAAGCAGAAACGAAGGAACTACCGATGAGTCGAAAAAACGTTTGGAATGCTTACAGCAGGAGCAATTCAATTTGCCCCGAGAATATTCTGTTTTTCTCATCACAATATATCGTAAATAATAGGAAGTTAAAGATGCGGCGGCGACGAGAAGTCAAATAAGCAATAGCTTGACAAAACAAAACAACAACTTTGCACGTGCATCACACTTTTTTGTACATTTCTTAGCCGTCAAATGCACGACTACCCGTGAAAATGCCTAATCTCATGTTTTGTGAGGGGCGTAAACAAGGAATGACAAAATTGATTCTCTTCATGAACTTGTATATGGTTGCTCCAGAATTCTGCTCCAGAAGAATTCGCTTGCATTTGACAAAGTAAGCGAGTTGGAATAATCACGATAGAAACTGAAAAAATGTGAATTCCCTTTTCCATGCGACGTTTTCGTGGTTGTCAGACGTAGTGGTATCTTTCAAAAATTACCTAATATTTACGCAAGACGTGAGCGATGCTAGAGTGAATACCTGTTGTAAGCTCAAGCTTGGGTTTTTTGGAAAAGCGTCTTTAGTTTTCGGGCAGACAGTATTTTGAAATCAGATGGGGATTTTATATCAAACTGAAAGTTTCCTGACTGCGTGCAGTTCTTTGGTCATTTGTTTGGTGCATGAGCCAGACAAGCCGTGATCGAAACAATAGCGGTCGTGTACGAACTCACGAAAAGAACCCAGGAGAAACTGTTCGCCGATTGGGCACAATAATACAAAGCATTTTTTGTGCCCAATCAAGAGCCGGCATCCGCTTGAATTTTTGGAAATAGCTCGGTGAGAGTCGCTACCCAGGGGCTCTTTCGCCCGTACTTGAAAACTTTCGTCGCACCCTTTTTCCCGACCCGAATGACTGCCCCTGGGTCTCCAAGGATGTTAGGTCTTGCGCATATTCCTCAAATTTAGAAACTCCAGCAGTATCATCCTCTGTGTTCACCTGAAAATGCATCAGTATTGGTTATAAATGAGAAAAAGATCATCGCAGCAAGGGACGCAACTTTTGCAGTTGCTAAAAGAAAGCCTGAAAAAATTCGGGCTTGTACAGGATTAGAACCCCAGTTCCCCTTTTGCAATACCGGTGTACACTAATGAAACAATTATTGATTCAGATTTTGGAATACCCAGAAAACTCAAGATCTTTCTATTAGTTAGTCCTTCATTAAATTCCGGACATCACAAAACATAACTGTATACAATCGTGCAACATTTAACTTGAGTTCTTCATTCTTTCATCTTTACCTTGAGGCCGCCACCTATGTCAACAACATCAATCTGGTTTCTTCCTACTCGATGGTTAACTTCCTGAATGACAATAAAAGAAAAATAATAATACAGCTTATGCCTAACGTCCACTATGTTACTTATATACAGCTGTATTACTAAATTTGTAACAATATTACTAACAAATTGTTAAATCTCGTTACCAAAGCAAATTGTACGATGCATTTCACTCCTTGAGTAAGAGAGTCATAACCAAAGCTCTAAAGATCAGAAAAATAAACGAATCAATTTAGGTTTCTAGGAAACTACCCACCTACCCCTCCCCTAAGCCATCACTTTGCCCTAAGGGAGAAGTAAGTGTTAATGTGAGCTTAGGGGAGGGGTTGGTGGGCAGTTTCCCAGAAACGTAAATCGATCCAAATAAACACATGAAAAAAGCACATAATTGTGGAAATTGCAATACCACAATCAAAGATTACATAAAGCAATCTTACATTTACATTGTATCACCAAAGAAGTTAAAGATCATCTTTCTTCAGTAAAGTGCCATCTCCAATTCTCCATTAATTTGTTATTCTTGTTAAAGCCTGCCTTATGTTCTATGCAACTCTACAGGAAATAAGGTAGTCATCCATCAATAATATTGTTTCATCAATGGAAATTTAGGTCCAAATTAGTACAACAGTTGAAAATGCAATGTCAGACTTGATTTTCAGCAGCTTGCATGCCAGCACTTCTTTTGGGTTTTTTGATTGAAAAAAAAAAAAAAAATAGCACAGACATAAAGAGCAGTGAAAGTTGACATATTGGATCTTCTTATCGTCAGTATTTTTATGGAAGTGCGAATGATGTTTGTTGCAAGTGTAATGTAATGTTCTTACTTAGCTACCTGACTGCCAATGTGTACATGAACCCCTGTCAGCCATGACCGGTTTACATACCAACTGATTAAGTCTTCTTTTGATGATTCAGTGAGCTATTAAAACAAGAAAGGACAGTGGAACCTAGATATACCAAAGGGACAGAGCACTCACGCAAAATTTGTTTGCTGTTATAATGAGTTTTCATTATACAGTGGAACATTGATATAACAAAGTCCTTGGTATAATGAGTGATTTTCTTTACCCCAGAAATAGTAAAATGTATAAAAGACAGTGAAACTCGATAAAAATGAAACTTCATTGCAGCGAACATACTTTGCCAGTCCCTTGGCCCTTCGTTATATCGAGATTCCACTGTAGTTAGGTTCTTTTTCATATATGTTCTTACTACCACTGAGGTTAGCATCAGTACTGAGGTAGTGATTCTCCTCTAAATTGGGGATCCAAAGGTCAGTTGAGGGGAACAGGATGCCTTCAGCAGGCCAGTTTTTGATCAATAGGGTTTCGATTTAGAAGATCTATTTTGCAATAAAACGTGTGAAATAGCCATTTTTGTGAAGTGATTTTAAAGAAAGGAATTAATTTACTGGGTAATGGGAAACAACGCAGACACTGGTATTACATCCCACCTTTCAGTATCGTGCGCAGCTACATCAGCAGTTGGCAGTAGCACAGTTGTTAACAAAACCAAATTTGTTATACCAAGAGCCATTTGATTGCTTGGTTATATATAGGTTATAACAATGACATTCCCCTTGGAACCGTGTGAAATATCTACAGTAAAATCATCTTTTCCTGACAACCTGAGTGCTCTGTGCAGTTTGCACAATTTTTATTTTGTCTCCTTTAGAATGTTCCTCAAACAAGTGAAAATAGTTATAATTTTCACAACACAACTCACCAGTACTCCAAATTTTGAATCTTGAGTACATACACTGTCAGTAAATAAAAAGGAAAAAGCATTCTAAGAGCTTAATAGTACAAGAGTTTCTTATCAAGTGAAGTGAATTTTATTAAATTAATTTACTTCACTTGAAAAATGAGAAGAGAATTGGGGGAAGGCAAAAAAAATTCTTTCTGTACCAGGGAGGCAGAGATTTTTTTCTGGTAATTATATAAGTTTTTTGTTTTTTAAGTTTCTTACTGTACATAGTTTACACTTGTCCAAGTTTTCTCTATTATTTCTCATCAAAAAAAGTGGAAGCATCTAAATATAAATAAATAAATTAATAAATAGATACACCCCACCATGTACATGACATTTATATATAAACAAATCACCACTTCATAACTTCTGAATCATTTTAATTAACACATATAGATCTGAGGAATCCACTTTTCTGTGTGTCTTGTCAAAATGTAGTAAGAAGTTAAACATTATAGTGCATCCTGATCATAATCACCCATTCAAATGCACAGCATACACGGCATCATACAAAACACAAACCTCAAGGCCTGTACGTCTCCAGCACCAATAAGTGGATTTAACCTGAGTCCCACCTTTGACTTAGTGTGACTACAATGAAAAATGAGAGGAGACTATATCTTTGCAAGTCATGGCAAACAGTATTAAGGTAAACAAGTGTAATTTAAATACAATGTAAATGATGAATATAACATTACAGATCTACATGTACATATCTTGCCTAAAATTGCCATTTCTGATTGGCTCACATATCCCCCAGCTCTCTTCACAACCAGCCAGCGTTCAACAAATTTTCCAACTTGAGCGATAACATTCTCCTGGATCTAGATAATTCTTCACATCAAACTCAGCCCAATTCAACGATTATTTTTTTTAAACTTGCCTCAGTTCTTTCATAATATCTGTCACGACCTCAAGTTCTTCATAACTGTTAATATTTATGATAATTCCTTTCTCCAAGCCAAATTCTACAGAACAAGAGAGAGAGTGATTTCTATCAGTCCCCACCAAAAAACAAACAAACAAACAGACAAACAAACAAGTAATAAATTGGTCATGTCCTAATTTTGTTATATTTTATAAGTATTATCTAATTAATGTTTCAGTTTTTCTATTATTCATGGATTACTTTTTGTTATTTTTTCTGACAGTGAGGACCAACAGAGCATTATGATTAAAAAATACATACATGCAAAAACTACTGAAATATAATTATGTTCTGTCCCAGAAAGCTATAACTGATTGAATGGCACGTATATATATAACTGACAGTACGACCATGCAACGTGGGCATTGGATACTTCACATTGCACAGGAAAAAAAATCAAAAATCCATTGATGTTATTTAGAAAAAACCATAGTGTGAATTACCTAATTTACATTTTCACAGACTTCCCATTAATGAGATTTTCCTAAGACAAAATTTTTATAGCTAATTCCCACGATGTATATTGCTTTTCAAAGTGTATGTTGTCAAAATTCCCATGAATGGAAATCAACTTAACAATAACAGTAATGGGTGTTATGAAATCCAATAATGGTTCTTCATTAAAAACCATAAATGGGAAGAAATTGTTATCCATTCACATAAATAAATCAAGAAAAGACCATCGTGTAAAAATGTATTTATCCCATCAATGGATATCGGCTGAAGAATAACAGTAATGGGTGTATGATATTCAATAATGGTTCTTCATTAAAAACCATAAATGGGAAGAAATTGTTTTCCATTCATGTTACATATCAAGAATAGCCTATCATGTAAAATTGTATGAATCCCATGAATGGAAATCAACTCAATAATAACAATAATGGGTATACATGAAATCCATTAATGGTTCTACATTGAAAACCATAAATGGGAAGAAATTGTTTTCCATTCATGTTACATATCAAGAATAGCCCATCATGTAAATTTGTATGAATCCCATGAATGGAAATCATCTCAATAATAACAATAATGGGTATACATAAAATCCATTAATGGTTCTTCATTGAAAACCATAAATGGAAAGAAATTGTTATCT
>OZ037776.1:6201335-6306335 GCA_964035525.1 Porites cylindrica
TGGGTATGTATTTCCGGCTCATTATCATCTTTTTACTACTGTCAGCGGTCTTACATGAAGTTTAGTCTTCTGTGTATGTGATACTGGAAATTCTTGCAGATTGGATCATTGGAATCCCCTCAGGAAGTGGTCGTGAACAACAATTTTTACACAATTTTGCATGGGTGGGGGAGGAAAAATAGGATTGAAATAGACACAGTGTGTTTAGCTCTAAGATGCTGTCGTTGCCTTGTAGCGTGCTTGGCGCCACAAAGGCTTAGCGCGGGCAGAAGAAAGCGGACTGGATGACTGAAGAAGACTTACGCGGTTGTGGCTCTCATGCTATGATGTCTTTTAGAGCAGGAAGACATGAAAATCTATTTCCACAATGGCTATTTTAACTCCAGACTGGGAGTAAAAACAACTCTTTTTAGGAGTTAAAGTAACCCCCAAGAAGGCGTTATCCTGTCCCCAAAATGTTTACTCCATTTTTGGAGTTTGAATAACTCCCTAAAAATTAAGGTGTAAAGAATGTAAACAACGAACACTTTTTGCGTGTTGATGGAGAATAATCATTTTAGTAATTTATTTATTGAAATTGCACAAATTTCTATCACCTAGAGTAAAAACAAATATGGTCATTGGGTAACATTCCTCTCCTCTCAAAACCAGCGAAAAACGATAAAAACTAACACAAGGATGCGATAAAGCACCAGCTAAAAGCACGTGCGCTCAGGCTACTTTATAACACGGAATAAAGCCACCTTGCAAATGTCTGAACATGATGCAGCTTCATGTAAACCGCCATGTTTTTTGTCCATGGAACTCCTGTCCAATCGACCGTACAAAATTCTGTAGTAAATGTGGTTTTCCTTTGCTTGCAATTGGTGGTCATACCCACTTCGTAGTACTTTGTGATTCTTAGTTTAATATGATCAGTTTTTTTAAATATAGAAATGGTTGCGACGTGTTTGATATGGAGGCAATTCTTGGTAGCTTAAGCAGTTGCGTGGTAACACCCCAAACTCTGCTTCAGATTTGGTGTTCCTTTTAGCCTAGATGTCGCGTTTTTTGCCAAGTGACACAAGAAGCGTTTGTTTTACTTTTCCTCTCTTCACCCAAGGGTATAAGTGGCTACTGGCAATTCCACCCCAGTAAGGAAACTTAATTAGGACCTTTTTAGAAAGCAAGCCACCGGTGAAATTTTGTTGGAAAATAGAAAAAAAATATGTCTAAGTCCCTGACTTGCCAAATTGGCGTTTAGTGACTAGTTTAACTATGACAATCGTTTTGCCCACAATGCAGCTCCGGCCGGAACTAGGAAAACCAATTTGTGGCATGTTTCCTACCAAAGAGTCGTTCCTTTCATAAAAATCAGTGAAGTTAAAATTGGCGAAATCTTAAGAATATATTATTAATAAGAATATAACCAAGGCTGAGAATTATTTTGTGCAAAACAGTTGTTTGCTTGTTAAAGAAAAACAATACTTTAGTAATTAATTAAATGGTCCAAGTATCAACTTGCCTGCCGAGTTAAGTTCTCAAAATAAAATGCAATGAATTAGCATAGTGTTTTTAAAAAAGCATTACTGTTATAACCATTGAAAATTATAAGAACTCTTTTTCTTTTTCTATCAAAACCAGAGGTGGATTCAGATCTTTAAGTAAGTGGGAGAGGGGAGAGAAGCAGGGACCGGGGCTCATTCGAGTCCCTGAGACGAGATGGGGACCCGGCATCGAAAATAATTTTTCTTGGCCCTGCGGATCTCAGTTTGGCCTAAAAATGAGGTGGGGCCAAGGAACCACGGGCTCCTCCACTAAACCCAGTGCCTGCTCCAGACCTTGAGATAGGGTGGGACCCGGTCTCCAAAAAAATTTTTTCAGCCCTTCTGGCCTCAGTTTGGTCTGAAAATAAGGGGGGACTCCGGCCCCCCCGGGCCCCTCTCCTCGATCCGCCACTGAAACCCCGCCAGTTACAACTGTCTAAAACGGTAAAAACTAATATTGTACATGATAAAGCGCTTGCGAGTTGTAATATAATGTAATTTAATAGGGCGGGGTCAGCTGTCAGCGATGATGATGGCCGCGTCTTTTGAAGCTGGCTAGTTTAGTTTTATTTGTCGCCTTTTTGTGTGTTTAAATACTTTAGTTTTTTTATGTAAGATTTCCTGTTGGTGACTTTTATTTGAATATGTCAAAGAAAGGAAAGAAGCAAGACGTGAATGACGATAGGAACGATCTCCCCCTTTCTATTCGCATTAAATAATCGAAAATCCTGTTTAAAAAGGCACTTAAAAAATATTATCTTGCTCAATATTGACTTGTGTGCGTGTATGTGTGCGCGCGTGCGTGTTTGTGTTTTAATGAATAACAAAGCTATATTAGAATAAAGTCAATCTTCTTAAAGGGCCATAATTAGTTTTACTATAATGTGCCCTTCTCCATTCTAATTTTCTTTTTTTTTATTATGTAAACGTAGTTTAAACAACCTTGTACTAATTGATATTTTACAACTAATGTATTAGTAAACATAAAATACAAATACAATACAATACAAAGCCAGAAAAGTGCTTGGTAACTCGCAATACGTATCAGTTGCCATTCCTTGTTTAAAATGTTCAGTATTGTGGGTTATTTTGCAATGTACACCGGCGTTACAGGGATGATTGTAACTCTCATTGCCGGCTAGTCCTAATGTTGTTAAAATTACGTTGATCATGAAACTCTAGTTTATTTTTTCTTTCCAGAAACATGTTCACTTCTTTCAGTAAATGTTTAGAAGCTTGACCTACATGTAGATAAATGCATTTACTCATGCGCAGTTTTGACGCTCTAATTGTGCCACGTTTTAAGTAACCACGCACAACTGAGTATGGACAGCTGCAGTCTGAGCTTAAAACACGCAAAGCCACTGATCCGGTTTTCAGTTCTTCAAGGATTCAAGGGGAGCTAATCTTAACAGTCTTAACTTCGCTTATCGTGAATCGAAGAGTGGCTTTAACGGAACTGAACAAGGAATCGAAACTCCAGTAAGTTAGTGACCTTAAGGGCTGTATTTTGCTTTATTACAGATAGTTAGATGACAGTTTATGTCTGTACTATTTCAATTTTGATTTTCTTTCTTAATATTCTCCAGTAATATTCATTAGTTTCATTCTAATGGTTTAGAAAAGAAATGCGCGCAGTGTTCTTACTAATTATTTGGGTGAATTTATAGGCCAGTAACAATTTTTGAGTGGAGGGTATTCTGAAGGTATACATTTTTCGTCAACACATGGTATACTAAAATTAAGGGCCGGGTAAGGTTTGACGGTTTTCTATATGGGAGCTTTGCATCACAGGTAGTAGGGACCTTACGATCCAACAACGGCAACGTCCATGAAAATGTCGCTGAAAAACAGACTTTGCATCAGTTTAAACTTTTTCGCGTTTATCCCAATTCGCCCTGTTACAAGAAGAGGATTTTGGCTTGCGCTGGAGAGAGGGGAACGCGCTCAAGTTCGTACAGAGTATCACTGATGGTAGAATTTATCGCCTTGCCTTTCCCGTCCCCAAGTAAACTTAAAATTTGGTCATTTTACGTCGTAGTTGTGCAGTGAAGGCAAAGATATTTACAAAAAAGCGTGTTTTTTTGCACGTGCAGGGTTGTTGTTTTGCTTATTAAACCTATTGTTTTTTTACGTTCCCGTTGCCGTTGTCGTGGTGGTTTCGTAAGGTCCCTAGTAACTATCGGAAGAAGCCGATCAGAGATTCCGACTTCGTAAAATAGGGTCATTTGTGCTTATTTTAGGGAAAACGTTTAGCCTCTGATGCATTTCCAACAAAAATAAAACAGTATCCTGTCACACGTATTCATAGGATCAGTCTCCAGCCTTGGGTGTCTCGATGCGATATTTCAAAACGATCAAACCCATAAAAATCGCGAGGTCGAAGGAGGTCGGAGTGTGGAATTAGTATCAAGCACCCCTTGTCAGCCGATTTAAATAATCCATTAGCTAGGGCAAAACCTTTCATGAATAAAGAAAGTTTTCGATAATTGAAAGTCATCTAAATAAATATTCACTTGCGAGTTAAAACAGCATGGTTTAACAGGGTCAATAATGCGTGAAATGACCATGGAAACATTTTACATTATCAATCAAATATATTGTATTGTATTTGTATTTTGTATTGTATTTTATTTTTACTCCACCCTATAGATAATACATTAGTTGTACATTATCAATTAGTACAAGGTTGTTTAAACTACGTGTACATAATTATAATAATAATAAGAAAATTAGAATGGAGAAGGGCACATTATAGTAAAACTAATTATGGCTCTTTAACAAGAATGATTTTATTCTATTAGAGCTTTGTTATTCGCTAAAACACAAACACGCACGCACGCACACACACACGCACACAAGTCAATATTGAGCAAGATAATAATTTTTAAGTGCCTTTTTGAACATATTCAAATGAAAGACACCAACAGGAACTCTTACACGAAAAACTAAATTATTTAACGCACAAAAAAAGGCAACAAATAACACTAAACTAGCCAGCTTCAAAAAGACGCGGCCATTATCATCGCTGACCGCTGACCTATGATACCAAAGATCAACAGGGCTCATTGAAACTTACCTTGGATGAGCTGCATCTTGAAATTCAGGTCGTTGAAAATCTCCCTCGAAACCCTCGAACGCTCTTTTCACCACGGAGAGAAGACAGAAATTAGCCGCGAAGCATCATGGGATATATGAAATTCTCCCCTTTTTGTGAAAGATCTTATCAATAGTCGAACACCTACTTGTACTTATTTTAATGTTGTTAGGCCTTCTTTTTAGAATTGTTTTTCGGCTGTTTTTGATAATATTTGTATGGAGAGAGCTTGGATGAGGGAAAGTTTATTCAATATGGAGAATGGGGAATTAAGATCTTTTTTGGGGAGGGGGGGTGCTAAAATTTTGGGTGTGTGGGTTTGGGGGGCTTTGAAAAATCGGTCGGAGGTCAAGGGAGAGGGCGTAAAATCTGACTATAAAACTAAGGGCCTGAATCCATGAGCCCGGCTAGGTGTCTTTGCAGAGATCTTGGCACCATAGTCAGTAAACGCAACAACTTTGCGATTACATGACAACCTAGCCAGCTCGATTAGCAGGGATCCAAGTATTGTGATGACGGGAACCCGGCTGGAAATTTTTCAAATAATCACGCTTGCCGGGCAGCCCGGCGAATGAACCAAGCGAGAAACATGACAGCAGGTAACACACTACTCATGCGCATTGCTTCCAATCTCTAAATAAAAATGGCGGCTCCGAGCTGGCCCTGTCCATGAGATACCGGGATAAAAGTTAGCACGACAGAGCTAGCCAGTCCGAAAAAACGGGAAAGCCCGGCTGATGATGAAAGAATGCAACTTGTTTACGACATCAAATTGCTCCAAAAGATTTGAAGAAATCACCTCCATTCGGAACATCTGCAATGAAATGATGCATCATTCAATGTTAAGATTAATTGCCAAAATACTTTATACGCGGCCACTCATCGCATGTCATTTCCCTCATTGAAAAAATCACGTATTTATCTCATGCACGATCACGGAATTTTGCGTGATATCTTCTTTGGCTCTCGACATTTTAGAGCAAAACAAGAATGCTCTTGAAGCGGCAATCACTCTCGCTTGCTTGGAGATTAGATCGAGAAATGAGGAGGCGATTAATTCTACACGGAACAGGATTTATTAAATACGACGAAAAACGCGTTGCAGATCATGAGTCTTGCTGCTTACGTAAGCGAGACTAAATATTGTCTAACTCTTGGCTCTAAGCCAAACCGGTCAATTCCAATGATATTTGAGAGATATACCTTCAAAGTTTTAAAAAATAGCCCGGCTTCTAAGGTAAGATAAAAAATACCGTAAGCTTAATAGTTATAAATTTATCTTATCCGAGCAAAAAAATCGCCCTCTGAGAGGACATGTGCTTACTGACAATGAATAGTTTGTACAATGAAAAAGGGCAATGACCGGTACCTATCAGGGTCGGGGGCGTTCCTTTAACATATTCATTGCTTTTTATTTCTTGTCCCGGCACTGTTGGGAATTGTGTTTCTTTATTGCAAGGTTTTTGAGACCGTAAGAGTGGGATCAAGAACCCCTAGAAGAGCTTCCTTTCCGGCATGCTTTTCACCTTGTACGAGTCGTTCGCGTGGTAGACATGCGCGTCGCTTGGCTTGTTTACGCTCGCACGTATTGCGTGCCTCACGAGGGGGAAGAGACGAGGTCTGGGTCCGAGAAACGATGTTCTCACAACTTGCAAGGCGATCACCTTGCGTGGTGGTCAGCGGATAATTGCGGTATTTTTCCCAAAGTAAATATTTCAGAGGCGAGAAAGAAAATCAGAAGAGGAAATAATTCAATAATTGAAAAAATAATATAATGCCTAATTTGTTTTTCTCGCATATTGTATTTGTCCTTTGGCCATGAAATTGCAAAACGCAAGCGGCACTCACTGCAACCGTGTAAATTCTTAACCGACAACGACGCGCGCTAGACTATCGATCGAGTTTATAGAGCGTTTTCACTCACGTGGCCAGCATCTATGCAAATTTATTCAATCAAAAGAAAGCGTTGCATAAGAAAAGAGTTCAACTCCCACAGGACCGTTTTGGGACACCAACATGGCCGCCGTTTCATTGTTTTGGGACACCAATGTAGCCGCCGTGACGTTCCATACGATTAGTCAACACCTTAAATTCAAAGTTAAAATTAAAACAACCCTAACAAAAAAATTACAACTATTGCTGAAAGCTCTGTACCTTGCCAAGCGACCTTAACTTTCCTTAGTTTTGCACCAAAACGCTACTCGTTATCTTAACTCTTCGGCGGTTTTTTTTTTCAGCCTTTTTATACGCAGCTACATGTTGCATATTCCAAACACTATGCGGAGAAAAATTGTTTAAAGGAAAAAGCACTGACACTCACTATGTCTGAAAAGCGACATATATTACCAAAATATAATAAGGAGAAACAATCCCGTCTTCGACCGCCATTATTTTCTTCCTTCTCAAAACCGTTGATGTTTGGTTTATGACGTAATGCGCATGATCTGTAAACAAACCCGCTGGCAAGACCCTTGATGATCACCATGCAAGCAGTGAAAACATCGTTCTGATTTCATTTAAGAGAATGTATAGGAAGTAGCTTCCCCCCGGCTTGCCTATTGAAACTTTGAATCAAAACAAGCGTTCTCGAAAACTTAAGTTGTCGGCATGGAACAAATACTTGTCGGCCGAGTGAACACCTCAACAGAGCAAAGCTCTTGGGAATCGCGATCGAGAAAAAAATAGCACAAGCAACAGACTTACCCGAATCTTTTGAGCTTGATAAAACGATATGACAACGGTTTCTGTGAGTTTTGAGGAAATGACAGCAAGTCACCGGCAAGTCATCGGTTTGAATTACAGTGTGTAACCAAAGGCGATCAACAATCAAGGAAAATGAGGAAATGTCTAGTTTGTAGCCGTTGTAGGAAGCCGAAAAGGGTATCAATTTTAGTCACTTTACCTGACAGAGTTTCTTCTACTAAAAAATTAAACTAATTGCGGCAATATTACAGAAAGAAACAGCTTACTTCCTCCATGATTGCTAGCACGGGAAAACCGCCTTTCCATGTGCCGATAAACGTGATGAGCCCACAATTTTTTTTAATTTAGCCATGGCCAGTACTCGTACGGTGGGCGGAGCGGTAACAAGAAGAAGCCGGAAAGTAGTGAAAGTATTTATTACTTAACTAATGTCAACAAGACAAATAAAGGTGCAAGTAAATATTAAAATATAACACTCAGTCTGCACAGTCTTCACAGTCTACATCACGGTCTGCACAGTCCGGACTGCATGTCTGCAATCTGCGGTCTCACGACCGGAAATCTACATCTACCAACGGATTTAACTTTCGAATATTTATTTAATATTTATTTAATATTTATGGAACCTTGGGAGGTACGCTTGACCTGTCTTGACTGTGAACTCTAGACCAAATTGTTTTAAACTCTACAGAATTTACTAGCGTTCTCTGTGGTGTAGAAGGGAATACAGGATGAAGTTTGTGCTCGCTTTTCATCTTGCCTGCATAACAGTGATATTGATGTTCCAGATTGTCAACACGCAGCCGCACTCTCCAAAACACCAAGAGGTGAAGTACTATGTAATACGTTCCTTATTTCTTCCATTTGTATTTACTTATTTATACTATTTTTACATTTCAAATTTCTTTCATATCACGTCTTCAACGGTTTTTATTTTCATATACTTTTAACTTTCACTTCTGCCTGATTTAAATTTTCGCGTGTTATTATAGTATTATATATTGCACGCTATCCTTTATTTGAAATTGTAATGTATCTGCTATAAACCCTTCCATCTGAAATGATTAAGAATTTTGCAAAATAAAAATTACACAGGCCCATCAAGCCAGAGCTGAGCTTTCAGAAAATGGATATCCGAGGTGTCAATTTTTACGCATAAGGTGTTATTTCCGATTGATATCGCAGGCTCAAAAATCAATAATTCCGTATTTCTGGCTTTCTCTCGATAGCTGGGAATAAAAAAAATTGAACTGACTTATACTTAGTTTGTTCATTTACGTTTAAATTCCCGGCGGTAGCCAATAAATTTTTCCTGAGATATAGAGGTGGAATTTTTTTGTTAGTAATGCCCTGTAACTTCAGGCCGCCGCAAAAATTCCAAAATATTCCGGGAATAGCCGGGAATTCAATACAATTTTCCTTAACATTATGTGAATAAACCAGGAACGTTTCAGCGCGGTATTATAAATCTTCATCTTTTTACATCGACTTGTTTTCAGTGCGGTCCAACAGAGGCGCAAAATAATTTTCGTCTCGCTGCGCTGTTTTCTTCGTAGAGCACGGAAAGTGGCGGGAAAAGACGAATATCTTCGTTTGAACTCGTTGAGTGACGGGCTCTCAATATAGCGTCGTAAACAATGTTTTAGCCTTAGCAACGTGCTAATTTGCATAATATCCGCCTTATCTTTCTGTGCCGTATCTACTATGGAATTTTTTGCCGATCATTTTAATAACTCTTGCAATTTTAAACAGTTTTTTGGAAAAGTGAAAATGGATCCAGTATTCAAGGAACTTAATTTCAACTGTCTATCGGTTCAGTCGGTACCTAAAAGATTATCTACTTTTTAAATTTTAAATCTTAAATTTCTGAATTTTCATGTAAATTATAAAATCTCAAACTTAATTTTCAGCATTTCATGTACATGTATTTTAGCTTTTTCATCTTTCATCTTAAACCGTAGTCAGATACGAATATATTATATTTTTTGTAATACACACAGTGGCTACTCCTCAAGCATTTTACTGCTTTAATACTGACTGCGTTTAAATAAGGGATATTCATTTATTCATTTATTCCTTCATTCATCTGTCTCAGGGTTGTGTCACGGTGGACGGGGGAGTTTGGTCTCTCTGTGACCATCATCCGTACGTAAGGGGATTTGGGAGAAATGACCCGCAACAAGACTCTTATCCCAGTTCCGTCCGCTGCGGTGCCGCCAGTACCTCGTATGATTCGTGTCGATGTGAGGGTATCTGGAATATTAATTCGACGACGGATGAGTAAGTAGTCAAAGAAACTATTTCTTTTAAATTATTTCGGCATTATTAATTATAAAGTGCTTGTTTAATCTGGAACCTTACATTGGACTTTTCATGATGCGCTTTGTCAGCTTAGTCGTCTTTTCTCTTTATTAGTATGCCTGATCAGCTAACGTTAAGCCAGATCTTTATTATTATTATTATTGTTATTATTATTATTATTATTATTATTATTATTATTATTATTATCTTGGGGAATTTAACAATATCTAGCAGCTATCTGATTTTCTACTATGTACTGAGGACTGAGGACATGTGGTTTGTTGGGTGGAATGATTAAATTGTAGTCATTTTGCACATTTAAGCTTATTGTGTTCAACATCGCCCTTGAATTATAAAGAATAGGTGGGGTCTTACCAGACGTCTTCCCCAAGGCTCCCCATGAGGAAATAGCTTGGGTTGAGTTCACACTGGGTTTTGATCGATTTCATGTTTGCGGTTACATAGACGTAGCCATAAATCAGGGGCACCCAACGTCAATTTTCGGAAAAATATCTGTTCGGAAGACGATTTGAGATCTAGGATTTTCGGAACATTTGTTGTAAAATTTCTTGCTTCCCTTCCCTTCTAGGATTTTCGAACATCTAAAAAATGGTATAATTGTCCATTTTTAACGGATTTTTACACTAAAAAGGCTACTTAGAATTTTCGGTACCCTTTTTCTTGGCTGAAATTTTCGAAAATGTAAGTTTTGATACCTATCATTTTCGGATCACTAGACTTTCAGCTAGGAAATCCGAACAGAAATACAGAAATGGTTTCAACGATTTCATAAGGAAAGAACTGAACTCTTGAACGCTGATGTAAGGAAAACTTGCGAGTGTTTCAAGGTGCTTTTGAATGTACTTAAAGTAAAAACATGAAAAACATTCACAGCAGTGCTCAAAATCCTGCTGAATTTTCAAACTTTGAGTTCAGTTACCGCGTAGGATTTGGCGCCAAGAACAACATGTGATCTCTACTGCTTGGCACATTTCAATTTCTCGTGATTGGTTGGGCCGCTTTGGGTTTTTATTAACCCATAGAACTTACCTCGGTAACTGTCATGGGTAATTCTTTTCTTCTTTTTGACGTATCCATGGAAATTTTCCCGAGACAATTTTACCTTGAGGAAATCGGTCACACACAAAAAGTAGCTCATGGGCAACAGCCATTTGCTCATGGGTAAAATCGCTGGTATGACCCCGCCCACTAGTCGAATATGCAATACATTTTACCATTTTGAGACAAAAACACTTAAAATCCTGTCACATTACAGAGGTCAATTGTGATGAAATACTGAGGTATTGAATCGACTAAAATTGTTGGTATTCAAGAAGTACCGTTGAAATATCTTCATTGATATTGAAATATCATTATTTATTTAGGTTAGCTTTGCATTTTTTTTTGTTTTTCAGCCGGAATATTTCTTGTCCCAATGCTTTCTTCGTGACGGGCCTCTATTTCCTTTCGACAACAGACCCGTATTTCACTCAAATATATTGTTGTCATCCTCGCAATCACCCCGAGAGTTATGAAGAGTGCTATGTGGAAGATGTTTCTAGTACCTCGTTCAACGGTGAGGACGTGAGCGAATGTCAAAGGGAAGGCTATTTCATTACCGGCTTCTACGAAAAGAATCACGACTCTTTTCCTCGTCTTGAAAAGTTTTACTGCTGCAAAATGGCAGGTAATTGTGTCCTCTTCGTCACTTCCATACCCGATTGCGGGAAATTATAATGCGAATTTCAAAAATTCGCGTTAATTTCAAGTCGCGTTAGTTCTTGTAAACGTTAATTTCCGCGACTTTAATTTCCATTATTTTGGCCCCAAATTCTCGATACGCTCCTGACAATCTCGTCACCTAAGAATGAGAACAAGTAGTATATCAGGGTCGGATTCGGTCAGTATCAGTGAAACTGTAAAAAACCCCTCAATACGATTGACCTCCACTGTCTTGATATCGATGAACATCTTCCAAATTTGACCAACACTACCCCTTGTTATTAAGTCGTACATGGCAATCAAAAACGGATTAACTTGTGAGTGAAGTAATAATAAGCGGTTTTCCAACTAACCGCAAAATTATCATTATTTCCATACCAATAACCTACTGTGTTAGAATTCTTCTGTTATAAAATACAAAACCTGTGGTCAGGCGGTCTCTCCTCCATTTTTTCCTTCTCTCGCCGTCTGCCGGCTTTTGCGCTCCCCTCGGAAAAAGTACTCCTGATTGCACGTTGTGAAATTCGAAGCTATCTGGTGTAAAGTATTTTTTTTATGTTTCAGCACCGGAAGATTAGGTCCAATCATTGGGAAGTGGGCAAGTTGCAAATTAATTAATGATCCGGGTTAGATGGATAGCAATTTCTTTTGTTATGCGGCAACGGTGCTTTCCCCACATAGGAATGTTCTCATTTTTACACAGAGAATGCATAAACCTACATGAAGGCCGTTTACGCAATAAAATGCATTCACACTCCACTTTGAAAGGGTGTTTTTTTGTGCTAAAAGATTTTGACCAATCACAACAGTTGAAAACAATAGCCAAGAAAAGTTTACAATTTTACATGTTCCCCACATAGGATTTCTTTTTTATTCAAACTGAGACCAGATTTTGTTATATGGAAGATGGTTGGAAATATATGTACTGCTTTATGAAGTTTTGTTAACTTTTGCTGTTTAAGCCAATCAGAAGTAAGTACAGACAATAGAAAAGTTAGCACCTTTTTTGCATTCCAACATGTTCGTTGCCGTAACTTGCTATCGTTCTTATCTGGACCGTTTCTTAAACTGAATAAGCAGGTAAAATATAGTAAGAATAATGAACGTTTTCTTGTGCTTTTATGACCTGATAGGATACGTTTGTTCTTGCGGCTCTGTGAACTGATAAAAGGAGCTGTATCAGGAAATTCAGCTTAAAACCGCCACGGGGAAGTCTCCACTGAACTGAGCAAAAAAAAAAAAACATTGTAACTGAGGAAGGTTTAAATATCTGACAAACAAAAGAGTGCACTGATAGTCTGATTAAACCGGGATTGCATTTGAACTCTTTGAATTTTATAGCTAGTAACTGTTACTTGTGACATTAATTAGTATTGAAAACTGAATCATTGGATAATGCAATTCTAGAGCTCTGATTGGCTTAGCCATCATGGTATACGAGCCATTATACCATGCTCTCGAAATATGGTAACTGTACGTACGCTTCTGCTCAAAATTTAAAAACAAGCTGAAAATCGATTGTTTTACAAATAAAGTAGGGAAGACTTCTCAATATTTTGTGAGAGTTTTTAATAAAACAATTATTCCACTCGCGCTTGTTGGATGTGAGAAAGCATTAACTGATATAACACGAAAAAATCACGACTTAAATAAAAGTACCACCCAAAAAATACTTGCCAAATTTTCCCACCCCAACTGAAAAATCCCGGAATCAAACATTTCAAACCTAAAATATCCTTGGATCTGTTCATCCCGTCACTTAAAATCCGAAGTACCCCCCCCCCCCCCCCCCCCCCCTCGGTGCACAGCACGTCAAAAAATGCAAACCTTTAAAATTCGACTTACTGTTTCTCTTGCAGATCAACAATAAGGCCTGGAAACGAATGATGATCACCTTTAATTCTCTTTAGCTGTACAATAAGGAATAATTATATTTATTATAGTTTATCAGGGAATGATCTGATCATCATCCTCTCTAAAAGTATAGTAAACTGTTTAGCTTACAGTATATCCTCATATGGATATTGAAACCAGAATTAAAAAGTAAAATTTACCTGTGTATCATTTCAGCATTCGCTTATTAGTTTGGGACAAATAAAAGAATTAGAAAATTAGAAAAATTGTGGGGCGAAAACTTGTCGATAACAACGAGCTTTTGCTATGACGTCCAGTAATCAGTGACTAAGTAAAGGTGATGGAACGCTTAACCCTTTAAGCCCCAAGATCCAAATACAAATTCTCCAGACTGTTCTCCATACATCTCTTTTAAGAATAGTTGAGAGAATTTGTTTTAAGATCAAAGCATTCTTCCTTTGGTAATCACAGTTAGTAATTCTCATAACCTTTACTCTTGATGATCTGCTGATGTTGTTAGGAGAAAATTGATGTTGGTCACTCTTGGGACAAAAAGGGTTAAGGCAGATAACTTCTCATGGCTTATAAAGTAAGGCACGTCTCCGGGAAAGCGGACATCAACAGTCTAGAAGCCAGAGTCTGGGAGACAGCTATATGAGCACTAATCTATATCCACTTTAACGAATAAGTAATGATTATAGGACTGGGCGGAGTACAATTCAGGGAGTTATACTACTAAACGAGAAATTTCTGCAATTTGATTGGCTTAGAGCACTGGGTATTTCAGCTTAATTTGAAATACCTATGTGAAAATTACAAACCGTTTGCGGGTAGTAGTATAAACAAATAATAGCATGATTTGTACGTGATATTTGGCATAAACGCTACTCGTGACATTTCAAATTGTCTCAAATTTCACTCGCCAAACGCGGCTCGGAAATTACGTATAACAATTTCGAAACATCACTCGTAGTATTTATGCCAAATATCACTACAAATCATGCTATTACGTATACTAATCAGGCGACTAATTTCAAATCCGCTTCGCACGAATTTGAAATTACAAGCCCAAGTACCCCTGAATTGTGTAGCACGAAGTCCCATTACTAATTAATTGTCTCTATAACAAAATGCGAGAAACTCAGTATTGGAATATTTCCAAATGTTAGCACAAAGTTCTTATTACTTCAGGTTGCAGCTTCCAAAGCAAAAAGATCGGAGATTTCAGGAACTGTATAGAAAAAATATCTGAGTACAAGTCATTGGACCTGTTTATCAGGGGCACCCAATCAAAATATAGTTCAAAACCACTTAAACATAACATTGTTGAACGTATTTTAGTATTTAAACGGTAGATATAGGCATATTTTTATCCCCTAAATTTTTTTTTATCTGTTCGGATTCCTAGCTGAAAGTCTAGTGATCCGAAAATTATAGGGATCAAAACTTACCTTTTCGAAAATCTCAGCGAGAGAAAAGGCTCCCAAAAATTCTAAGTGACCTTTTAAAGGTAAAAATCCGTTAAAAATAGGCAATCATACCATTTTTTAGATGTTCGAAAATCCTAGGAGAGGCAAGCAGGCAAGAAATTTTACAACAAATGTCCCGAAAATTCTAGATCTCAAATCGTCTTCCGAACAGTAATTTTCTAAAAATTGACGTTGGGTGCCCCTGTGTTTATTTCGTCCATTTTTCCTTTCATTGATTATCATGGGCTATGTAGTTAAACCTCATTGGCTAGTAACAGTTGCTACTTGTTTTTCACTGGTTGCTTAACTCCAAGCGTAGTCAATTGATAAACCGATAATCGATAACAATCGTTTTTAGTAATCGATATCAATCTTATATGGATGATATATAGACTTAGCCAGATTTAAAAGTGAAGCTCTAAGTCAATACATTTTAAATTTACTTCAGACAATGGACTTTAAAGACCCTTAAACCATTTCATTTTAACTTTAGGGGACAACCATATGACTGAAAAACTTAAACTTGAGCCTGCGATCAGTCAAGAGGTAATAACTGGTCAGCTTCCAAAACACGTGACCTCGATGAGTTGGCACCTGAGCCCGCGATATAATCAGTGGATACTATGCTTTTGACAGCTGTCAATTGGCCATAATATGGGTGTCTATCGTCAAGTTAAACACAGGTTTCAAGCTTTAACCCTAGCAATAAAGTTTGACATTTCACATTGCCTGTGGTAGCCTGTGGTGCGTACAGTCCGGCGGACGTTTGATTAACAGAATTTCTCGGATGGACAGATTACCAAATTTTCTTAGGTATTAGGCTCCGCTTTCAATTTTCGATACCAATCGATAAAAATAGATACAGAAATCGATAACGATTGATTTCTCGATAATCAAATACTATCGATTATTATCGGAAAAAGACTTCATTTAGTAGCTATAGGTTTCCACATTATCACGATGTTGTCTGTACGGTATTATTGAGTCATTCGAATTCAGTCTTCATAGTATGCAGTTCTAATTTGCTTTGAAAAACACTAAAGGAACAAAAACTATAACGTTTTTATTTTTAGTCCGGGACCAGGCTAGTTATTTTTCAAGATGTTAAACAAACGTTGGGACTGACTTAACAACGTATAAATTACGCTTATTTGTATGCAATGTGAAATAACAGCTTTCGCTGCACCCAACCAAGTACGAATCCTTATGTCCATGTCAAAGATGGCAGCGCTCTCGAGGACTTCAATTCCCGTGCATATACCGCATTGAATTGGTTTCTAATCTGGGTTGGTTTGGAAGGAAAGAAATGCAAGGTGAAGTCGAAAGTGCTGAATTGAATGGACATGTTAGAGTCGCTCGGAGGTGAATAACACTGGATATTGCGAAAAAAACTATCCACTATTTTAGTATACAGCTGTACACGTTGTTGGAAGAAAAACGAGCCAAGACCGCAAAGTGATATGGGATTTTTATAATGACTAGCTATCATAGGTGCGTTGTTTATGAAGAAGGTGTTGGGTATGACAGCATCCACACCACTGTGGAACGTTATGTTAGAGACTGAATTTCTTAACCTTTCGACTGAAAACTAAAGCCAGAGGAGGCTGTAGAGCCTTCAATGAGTAGGGCGCTTTATAAGCAACGACGACCGCGACGTTAACGAGAACGGCAAAAATAAATAAGTTTAAAAGAGTAAAACAGCAACTTTTTGTTTCTTGTTTTGTGCATTTCGTACCATGGCATGAAAATTCATTTTCACGTTTTATGGGGGAAGTGACAAAAATTTTCTTTCTTTGTTTTTGGACATAGATACAGTCCTTTAGAATGCATTTCCGAAAAAACCTTTATTACTCGTTAAAAAAAACATTCTCGCACAGAACTTGTGACAATGGAAGCAGCGCTTGATCATCCTGATTATAGTTAATTGCCCTTGCGTAGTGTAAACACGATGTCAGCATCACCAGAAGTACACTTTGGCACGCTCTATTTAATACTTGAGTAACCTTTGGGTTTTGGAAAAAGATTTCTTCTTATTATTTTTTTCGAGAGCTTCGTTCCCACTTTCTGCAAATTGTAAAATGTAACAAAGTCGGTATTTTTCACAGATAAACTGAACAATCTAAGGCCCTTCTAATGAATCATAATTTTACCTTGAAAGCAACATGCATGCTTGTGTTTGAAGACGAAATTACACAAACTTTGATCGCCAATAACGCACAAACGGTAAGAGGTGCGATGGGGTGCGATACCCTAAAATTAGAAAAATAGCTTTTCCTTCAATAGAAGGTGCAATTTGCTTGGCGACAACCCTCAGGATATTGGAGGTGAAATCGAACGCATTGGGTTGGACAGCAGCGCGAAGAATTAAAGATATGGCGAAATCAATGGAGATGGTCGCAAAGAAAAGCAGCTATAAATGGAATTTAGGAACCCACCTTTCATTTCGACTTCTACGTTGCAACAAAAATATCGCACATCTTGAAATAAATACAAATAAACTCTTGATTTCTTTCGTGTCTTTGTTCATTCCTCCTAAAATAAGCAACGAGAAAATGCGGCGATGCGATTGGTCGATTACTCCTGCCAAGATGCATTTCGGACCGTGTCCAACCTCCCCTGCACTTTCCGAGGACGTCAGAAAAATACTTCTAACTCCTTTACTTAATTTACACCACGTTTAACTGTTAAATATTATTTTTCCACGTATGCATTGCATTGAATGGCTATATTTTTTTTTTGGTAAATAAACTGAAATCGAAAATGAAACTGAAATTTTTTGTCCCTCAGGCCCCTATAGTAGAATGACTCTTTCCTTCAGCTTGTCGTCGGTATTTCTTTGACACGTAATGAATTCAAGTTATCATTATCAGCATCAGCATCATCATCATCATCATCTTATTTAGAGCAACGTTCAGATTACACAGATTACAATGGTACAGAGTCCATAATCAGAGCCCTCTTCTTAATATATTTCTCCATATTAAATTGTCCAACAGAGGGCCGGATATGCTATTGAAAAAGACCGGTGGCCGTGGTTGCACATACTGCGATCTAACATCAAGGTCATCAAGCAGACGATGTGCAGGTTCCGACATAGCTCGTTTTAGTTGATAGCAACATGTAAGGCTCAGACTGCTAGTTTTTACTTGACGTTACAACGGCCATGTTGGGGCTCAAGCACCAAAACCGTTTCTCCGCTTGGAAGTAAAATTTATTCTCATGAAAGTTGTGCTAAAAAAATTGAATTGTATTGAACGCCAACACCGCCGTTTGGTAACAAGGTTGCAGATTAAAAAAGCCAGACGTAGTAAATCGATAAAAATCGATACCGGAAATCAATCGATATCATAGATATTCATCGATTTAATCCGCCGATTAATATCGAGTGATATCGGAAATCGATAGAAATCGAAGTCACACAAAAAATAAGTTATCGATTATTATCGATTAAAAATCAATAGGAATCGATAGTACTCGATAACAATGGACAAAAAAGCATCATCAATTTCTATCGGAAAATCATCGATATTAATCGCGACTCACAACTTTTTTTCTTTACCGATTTCTATCTATCGATATCGGAAAACGATATTCATCGATGATTGATACTGATTACTATCGATTATTACCGATTAGCGATTAACTACGTCTGGAAAAAGACACACCAGAGACGTCATAACGCCGTTTCTTGTTTTTCTTGTTGCTCAAGACTGAGCCTATATCCCGTATTCTTGTTGGTACTTTCCGAACTTTTTTCCACTTTTTGAACAAGTTGGATAAGAAAGAGAAGACAGCAGCCGGTCGCACTTAACAGGGAAGCGACAGTGAAACTCAAAGGATATGACTGGGTGGTGTCAAATATCCAACCTACGGTAGGAAAACAGTAATGTTATCATTTCATTTCACATCGCAAAAAGGAAAGGAAGGAACGCATTTTTAGCAATTAATGAATGAGGCTGAGTAGGATGTGAAGAATTTTGCAGATCGACGAGGATATTATCTTCCGAGGCTGAGAGGCCGAGGTGGATAACATCCTCTGAGATCTGCTAATGCCGAATTCAATAATTGTTTTGTTATTCATTCCAAATATTTCAATCTAAGTTCTTAATAAGCTTACTTTTTCGTACACTACGAGTAGTCCCCCATTTTTCCTCAGGGATAGTAGAGCGAGCGAAACGCGAGCGGGCCTGATAATCACCCCACGCGAGAAAAGGCGACACGCCGCGTGTCGCCTTTTCTCGCGTGGGGTGATTTTCACGCCCGCTCGCTTTTCGCTCGCTCTACTATCCCTGAGGAAAAATGGAGGACTACTCGTAGTCTAACTTTTTCGTAGACTTTCTTTAAAACTTTGGCCTATTTCTCGGTACAGTTTCAGGATATAAATAGATGTTTTTCCTTACAGATACTCTTCAAAAAGTAGATATTTACAAGACTTGCGTACCATTTGCCCAAACCGTGAACCGATCGGTTTGCCCATATAAATGGTAAACAACCGTTATGTAACACCTGCGTTCCTTTTTTTCCAATTACTATTGCCACTCTCGGAATGTCTCATGGAAAAGGTTTGTTAGTTTATAGTTACAAAGTATGGTAAATGTTCATTACTCACCAGCCAACGGAATCCCTGCTAAATACGCAAAACCAAGAGCACCAAACATCAGTCCAACTCCTCGAGAGGCCTTGTCACTACCAACAAGGTCTTCAGCAACCACTGCCCTAAGCAAGACAAATCCACTATCAAAGGCACCGTACAGTACCATAAGCGCAACGAAAATCTCAAAAAGCCAAGCCCCAGAGATTAGAGCAGTTGAACTTGCAACACCGATCATGGCGACTTGGAATATCTGCACACGATGGGATCGGAACTTATCGGCAAGCTTACCAGTAACAAGAGAGAAGAAAAAGGAGGATATTGACCAGGCTATGAGCAAGAACGGTGCTTTGTCTTTCGATACTCCTGTTTCTCTGGAAAAGGCAGGCTAAAACCCGGATGGACATGAGAAAAAAATATATTCAGAATTTATTTAATGAAAAAACGCCCGTTTGAAGGTAGTGCAATTACGTCTGTGAGACCTTTAAATAGATTTGCAAAGAGGAAGACCACTAGGTGAGAATGAGATTTTCTCAATACTAAGTAGTGGGCGCGCATGAACCAGCGTTATTTTGGCGGGAAAAAGTGAAAGTCATCGTCATTTTACTACGAGTTATAGAATTTATGGTTTTAGCGAGAATATCGTAGTAGCAGAAAACACCCCTCTGTAAAAGACCCAGTGAAACCCTTCCTGTTGGTTTAATTTAGTATACCCAGTAATAATTTGAGCTTTCCAGGTACCTGGCGAATAGTTTTCATAAGCAAAACAAAAACAAAAAACATTATTGCTATTGACCAAAAAAAAAATTGGAGGGTACAGGTAATCGATCTCGCATTAAAAAGAGTTGTTCTTCTAGTTCTTCTCGCTATAGCAGTACTTAAAAGGTTTTAAGAGGTTTCATTTCGGTTAAGATGTCAGGCCTACCTCTCCTTTTAGCTTTTATGGGAGATACACAACAAAGAAAAAACGCAGTGGAAAGGAAGCCAACCCGCTGACATCTTCTCCGAGAACTCGGTAATGAAATAGATTCTAATTCCACTGGGTCTGTTACAGAGGGGTGTCAGAAACAAGTTTTCAAATGTTAGAAGTTTTATTATTTTGCCTTCAAGAGAGGGCTTAACCTCCTTCAATAAAGATATTAGTGCTAACTTTTCTGGTGTAAAAAAAAAGTCGTAAAATGAAGCTTAAGAACTCCGAAACAAATCTCGTACTCGTAGTCGTTCTCATCCTCGAATCTAAAGGTCTCTAGTGTCTCTTGAATGAGCGCCTTCCCTTTGGAAGCACATATCTCATAGCAATATATTTGGCTAAGAATTAACGCTAATTTCCTAAACTTTACACTGTGCAAGGATGCTATGTGCTTGACGCACTGAAAGAAATTAAACACGGCGTCGGAGCGTTTCAATTTAATGCGAATCTTTCCTTGCTTGCTTCTTGGCATTTATTTCCAAGCATTTTTTTTTAGTTTGGCAATTTTCCTTCCGCTCTCAGCCATATTCTAACTCTCACGATTTGACGTCACAAAGACGCACCGCCTCCATGCATTAAGGAGGCCATTCGCAAAGAAAAGAAAAACAGACTGACTTACCGCGTGAGTTGCAGGAACATAACAACCAAAGGCGTACAAACTTGTTCCCAGTAAAAAGATAAAAAACGATTTGTCTTTCAGAAGTGAAAAGTCAAAGATATCTTTCGGCTTTACGCACAATTTTTCTGGAGAAGTTCCTCCGGGGGTATCAGGTGGCTGGCGGTATACTAACGCAATAAACACCATAACACTGGCAATTCCCGCCAAAATTCGGAAAGTCCCGGATAAACCTTTCTGCTCAACCACAAGTTGGATGACTTGACTAAACACAATAGTACCTGAATACTGACCAGCGGTGCATATGCCATTGACGAGTGCCAAATGTCTACAATAGATCAGTGATGTAGCATTAGCTAGGGAGATTGTTGAAAGCACTGCGTTTACAGCCCGGGGGGGGGGGGGGGGTACTACCATATATGGGCTATATAGGTATGTGCCGCTGTGAAGGGTATGGTTTTCAAGCAGTTTACTCTAGGATAGGGTATATAAATCAGAGCGTTTGGCTCTAGAATAGGGTATCATTTTTCAGGAAACTGATCAGTTGGTTGAAGATTTTATCTAGACTAGGTACACGGCTACTCTAGGATAGGGGGATTTGGGGAGTTTACTCTAGTATAGGGTAGCAAAATTCAGCTGAACTAGCTCTGGTAAAGGTTAAGGGTTCCAGGCTCCCAGCGGCACATCCCCACCCAGAAATTCCTAAAGTGCCCCCCCCCGGGGTTTACAGCAAATGGCAGAAAGACGTGGATGATGATCTTGTAATCAATTTTTCGCGCCATTTTTCAGGTCTGGCTTTCACATTCATCAAAAAATGAGCAAAAGCTGATTTAAATTTATCGTTGCCGGCTACATTAAGGACAGTACGCTTCGATTAATATATTTTTTAATTTCGCGCGTGCGGAATATGATATGAAATAGGAAAGCCAGCTGTCGACGAAACTTCGCCTCATGCGAGGGAATCCGGATTCTGGAATCCAGTAAAGTTTTGCTTTTGCTTTTTGGCTTGGTTTTGGAATCAGTAACAATTGCAATCCGAAATCCAAGTTCCACTAACAAATAATCCGCAATCAGGAGTCCATAACCTGCCGGAATCCAATAACTGGAATCCGGAGTCCACGGTGTGGGACCAAACACTGTAAAGATAAATGTTCAAATTTGCAGGATGACATGGAGTGCTGAGTTTCCAGTCCATTTGGGTAATACGGCAAGCAAAGCGTACGCACTATGATTACCAAGTGATAAAAGGGCTAGCCCCTTTATACTCTTTTGTTACCGACGGCAAACTGCAAATGCGACGCCCTGGGGAATACGTAGTAGCCGTTTGCAAAACCACTCTCAGTGAGTCATAAAGACTACTAACTTGCAATAGAGTCTATTATTAGCAGTGTTTATGGACCGCCCAATCAGATCATTTAAAAGATCTGACACGTAAGATGTTTGCCCTGACTTACTTTCGCGGTTTTTCGAATACAGCTTAAATAAGATTTGTACAATAAGGCGCAAATTTTTAAATTCTTTTCCTTGCAAAATTTCTGAATATGTGAAAGACCCTTAAGATAAAATTTAAATAAATGACAATTTCTAACACACAAACGCTGAGCCGTACATCGTAAAACATTTCAGGGTTTGCAGTCAAAGGGCTTGAAAGTTATTTGAATTTGAATTTGTCATTTTGTCACTTAACTTGAGAGGAAATACCCGAATAATAGGACCTAAATTGTATGAATATGCCACACAGGCTAAAAACGTAATAAAACTAATTAAAGATAATATCTGACCTTTTAAACCACAACGAGATGGCTCTGTATGTTGTTATGAAGACAAAACAAGCACCAGTTCCAAAAACCACTCCATAAGTAAGGAACAGATGATAGACCCGAGTGGCGAACGAGGACGCTCCGAGACCCGCTACACATAGAATTCCTCCAACAAGTGAGGTCATCCGACATCCCCATAGGTCAGCTGCCATTGTAACAAACGGAGCCAGAATATAAAGGAAACCTTGGTGGATTGACCCAACCCAGGCTAAAGCCAAAAAGGGAAAAAACCGATGTCAGTCATTTCAGTGAGGGCAGTGATGCACTTGTTTTGACTTAAAAAAAGGACTTGGTAGGGGTAACACCGGTAACGCCCTTGGGAATCCAAGGCAGTCTTCGATTCTGGATTGCAGGTACTGGATTCCAATCTTTGTCAGTGGCACTTGGATTCTGGAATTCAGTCGTTAGTGGGATACCGGATCTTGAGCTGTATTCCCGATTTCAAAGCCTAGGAATTAGGGATTCCACAAGCAAAAATTTCCCTGACTCCAGAATCCGGATTCTTTTTAATGAGGGGTTACACTGTGGCCCACAAATACGCCAGAAACAGCAGAAACAACTTACCGAAATAAACATTACATTAGATTACGAATCCGAACTGGTTACCAATAACGGCGGAATTTATGGCCTATTCCAGGAGTTCAGTTTGCGGGAACGGCGTAAACTAAAGAAAAGTGCACCGGAAAAAACATCGAGGTGTGTATGGAGAAAGGACAAGAAATTTCTCTCTTTTTTTCTCTCTCCTTCTCGTCCACTGTTGTTTTCCTTCGCGCTCTACTTTCGCCTCATGCAAGGAAATTCGAATTCTGGAATACAAGAAATTTTTGCTCGCGGAAGCCTTGGAATCTGGAACACAGCTAAAGGAATCCGGATTTCCACTGACAAATGGAATCTAGAATCCCAGATGCACCGACAAAGACTGGAATCCATTACCTGGGAATCCGGAGCCACGGTATGGAATCCCAGAATCCAAGATTGTCTTGGATCCCCTTACATAGGGCGACTACTTCGCGCCACTCTCCAACTGACTCTCCACTGTCTGAACGCCGCGCGCCTGCGATAGCCTTAAAAAGCAATTTATAGAAGTTCATCCTATCCAACGGCCTTGCCTTACGTTACGTTATTTTACGTTATATAGTTAGAGAAGTACCTGAATCTGCTTTGCCAGCATCAAATTCATCCAGTATGTAAATAAAGAGGACACCAAAGCTGTTTTCAACTCCAGCTAAAATAAACTGTGTAACGCAAGCCGCAGCACAGACACACCAGCCAAACCCTCCGTCCGGTGCCGTCTTTTCGTTACTTTTTTTATCCATCAAATCTGTCTATGGGCTCGATTTCCGTCGTCTCCCGGGTCCGGTCTTACAGCGGCTGGTAATCGAGCCTAAACTGTCTAAAATTCCCGAAAACAGATACCGGCAGTTCCATAAGATGTGAAGTGAAAATAGAAGACTTCTCTCATGGTCCCCACTGATTACGATATGTTACTCCAATCGGCCAATACGTCGCTCAGCCGGCATAAACTATGTATAGGTATGACTGGCAGAAAGACTGAAAGGAAATGATCTCTAGGTTATCCGTATACATGTCATGTCAACGAGACGCTTTTAATTTTTACCTACCAAATATTGACGAGGGAAAAAATTTCTGTTGTAGTTAATTTTTTATCTCAGGTAATTTTTGTTTTTCTTTTGTCTTTTGGTATGATAATGCATGCTAATGAAGTTGAAACAAAAGGAAAAAAAAATGACCTCAGATCAAAAATTAACTAAAACAGCTTGTGTCACAGACGAAACTAAACTAACCGCGGTTGAAGCGGCTCTGTTGACGTTGGTTCATTCACTGGCACAAATATAAACCAATCAACTTACGAATGTAAAGTATAAAACGGCGCTGATAATTTTGTTTAGGGACGGACCATTAGAAAACTTATCGGGGGGGACGGGGGGACGGGGGGACGGGGGGACGGGGGGACGGGCGACGTACAAAAAAAATATTCGGGCAAGGGAAAATTAAATGAAAAAAAAATCATGCAAGCCAATTAATACTAAAAAATATTCATGCTATGGCCTAAAAAAATTCATACAAGGAATTTGATAACGAAAAAAAAGTCCTGCGGCTCGAAAATTCCCCTCCCCCCCATAACTTTTCTAATGGTCCGTCCCTTAGAATGACGTCAACAAATTCTCACTGACCTGTGACGAGAGATAAGAGGCCTCAGCTAGAGTGTAAACAAAAATGAACGCGAGTATTAAACATGGGAAATACGAAGCTAAAAGCGAGGATTTAATTTTTATTGCGATTAAATGTGACCGGAAAAACTAACTAGCCTTAGCCTTTGTAGAGTAAAGCTTAATAAATAAGTTGTTGCTGTTGGCGTGACTTGTGATTGTGAAATGAAATGTCTTGAGCTGTGAGCGACACGCCAGTCGTGATAGGTGGAACAAAAGAATTATTTTCCGATATCCGTGATTAACTGACCACAATTTTTTTCGTAAAAACTACTCGTCGAAGAAACACGAAGCAGAAGACCTGTTGAAGTTAGAACCAAACTCTATTAGGTAATTTTCACAGCGAGTAATTAATTTGCAATTCATATTTTACCAAACAGAATGGTAAAATGTGACAAATATTTTTAGTGGAACAAAACAAAAGCATATGGCTAGTCCCTTAGCTGAAGAGATTCGGTAACCGCTAAGTTGTCCACTGAAGTACGTACATATGCATGTAGGAATTTCAATGGAGTATTTCAGTCTTTCGGCGGCTTTTTAAAGGGGAAACAAGTCTGTATGATCATGAAGTCGCATAAATTCGGTCAGCGCGCAAACTTAGGAACACAATCTACTCTGTCTACATCTATTAATTGCGAAAATAATATATATTTTTTTAACAAAGGTCTACTTTCAGAGTACTTACGTTACAGCAAGCGTCTTCGAGGCTAAAATCACTGAGGGCCGATATTAATGATACTGCGGGTCCTATGGAGGGGGTAGTTTGAACAAATAGAATGTCGAACAAAAGACAAAATAGACAAAAATGGCGGACGGAACTCCCCAAACAGCCCAAAGGCTTTGCGTGTCCCATTCCCCTTGAATGGGGCCGATTTCTGCGGGGAGGGGATGGGTCATTTCAAGTCGTCTGGCGAAACGATTTGGAAGTCGATATGGAACGAATGCAAAATCATTGCGTGGATTTATTGGCCCTATATCTACGCCGAATGATTATCTAACTACAGTACTCAATGATGCGTGGGAGCTGAAGAAACATTTCCCTCCCACGGTCCCCATGGCAAAAGCTTTAACTTGTTGCAATTCTCTCCCTTCCCTGTCCCCTCGTGTGAAAAGTCTTTCCTTTCAAGAAAGGAATATGCTATTTGTAGATCACCCCGTCAAATAGAAAGTAACATATTCACTTGCATAGTTGGAAGGACTTTAAATGCAATATCCGACAGAAATAAAACTGCAACTTGCTTTGCGAGTTCTAGGAAACACTTAAAAAAGTATTGAAAACCCCCCAAAATTGACACTGTCACATTACAGGGCCAATAACATATTTCCTACATTTTCTTTTTATTCGATTTTTATTTGACTTTATTCATATTTGATTTTGAATATTGTAAATTTTAAAGTATAGCCTTGAATCGGACCGGACGCTTCAGCTAGCGCTCCGCGTTCATTTGTTGCTAGGCTAGTTAAGATCGTTTCTTTTTTTCTTCGTTGACTAATGGGTGACAGAGTGAAAGCGTTAAGAAGAGAAAACGATGATTTAAAGAGACAACTGAATGAGCTGAAGAAGGAATTTCAGTCTATCAAGTCCTAGGTGGCGGAACAGAAGGATTGCCACGAAGCGGCAGCTACCGCTTTACCGAACACACAGGATGTCCAATTCCTCAGCGACAGCTACGATGCCCTTGTTTATCAGTGGTCTCTAGTCATTGTTGTCAATTTTAGTTTCTTTAGTTCTCTTGTTACTTTTAGCTGTATTTAGTTTATTTTCTGTAAACATGACCCGCCTAGATTAGCTTAGCTACCCGCAGGCATGTTATTGTACTCTTACTTCAAAACACAATAAAATAAAATGTATGTATGTATGTATGTTATCAAGACAACTTGTGAGTTTCAACTTAAGCGGCTCCTGGTATAGCTTAATTTTAAAATTTTAAACAGTGCATTATTATTAATTTATTTTATTAATTTATTTCTTTTAAAAAATTAATTGTTGTTGCAACCTCGTCCCCAGGGCTTTTCCCTTAAAAAATGAGTGGAGCGGGAAAAGGCCTTTTGCAGCTCCACCCATTTTTTAAGGGAAAAGCCCTGGGGATGAGGTTGTTGTCATTGCAAAGAGCAATTGGACAGCAATGGAAATGGCGCTATAAAAGTAAATGTTATTAGTAATGGTAACAGGACTGAGTGGGGTCCAATTTGGTTTGTAATCATAGAGTGATTAACAAACTTGGACGACCGCGTAGCGGGAGTCCGATTTGTTTAATCACTAGTATGATTACAAACCGAATTGGACGACACGAGGTTCTCTTACCAATTAATCACAACTTTAACAAAATTTTTCCTTTTTCACGAAAATCCCGCATCCCGTACTTTTTTTCAAATCCCTTTTTTAGTTTCCAAAATACGTAAATTAGAAAAGCCAACAAAAGTAGAAAAAAAAACAAAAGCTTACAAATGTAAGATGTAGCAGTTAGCCCTTTTGATTGATATTTTGAATTTACGTGAGATTTGAGGCCAATGAAAAAAAGAAGTAGCTTTTCACACCTTAGTAGGACAAAGCGGAAGAAACGAAGAGGGAGAGAGAAGGATTTTCCCCTGTCTTTCACAGCCCCTCCCCCCCCCCACTGTTTTTCCTGCCCACGTTTCTTTTCACCGACCCTACTACATGAACGCCTGGAGCAGGTACAAGAAAGAACGACGCGAAAACAATTATTGTCTTATTCAAGGGAGCAGAGCTGAGAGACACACAAAAACACAAGTCATTAAACGGTTAGCCTCCCCTCATACGTCCTTTGGGGTTCGTTCGTCACGCATTCATTTCTCCCCTACGTCTGTAGGGGAGAGATGAATGCGTGACGAACGAACCTCAAAGGATGTCTGAGGGGAAGCTATTAAACGGTATGCTGGCATCCGGTTTAAACAAAGCAGAGCTGTCAACCCCCAACGTCTTCAAATATTGAGAATTGATAGGGAAGGGATGACGCGACATGACGTCATTTGTGCAAAAAAAAAAACGTGTGAAAAAGATGTTGTTGGAATTGTAACATTTGACCTGATCGGTTTACTTCCAACCAATCACATTATCGCTCATATTACAGTGGCATACCGGAGTTTGTAATGAAACGTTGGATATATATTAACAGTAAAATAGCTCAAACAACGCAAATTAATATTTGAAATTTCACAATCTACATGAAATGCAAACTTCGGCGATTATCCGGGAGATTTCACACTCTAATCCGGGAGACCGGGAGAAACGGTTCTAAATCTAGAGTCTCCCGGATTATCCGGGAGAGTTGACCGCACTGTAAAGGGTGTTCTGTCCGCTTGTCTGATGATTACTTGACAGTTTAGATAATTTGCTTTGGTAGGAGACACCACTGTACACTCCCCTGCGTTAGCCTCCGCGTACAATTTCCCGAATTTCTTTTAATCGAACTTTGACAAAATCGTACTCACAAAAAATCGCTCAATCGTGCACAATCGAATATTCGAATTCAGAATTCTTGGTAGAGAGACTGAGATAATGATGAAAACTCGAGAAATTACTCGGTGATCAGTTGTTTGTTCTCTGTGATTTTGACCATTAATAGGAAACAATTGTCTTATTCCTTCATTTACCGTTTACTTTTGAATGATGACAACGACTTCTTTTCAGATATCCGGCTTTACGTTCACTGCTCTCTTTTCCCCATGTATTTTATACAATCATTCAGTTTTGTTTTATATGGTAGACATTCAGTTGTTCTGCTGCCTGTTTCACAGTGAGTATTTTCACCGCTAAAGAGTATTTCAAAGCTCTACCAAAAGTGATTATGTTTGCAGCTAGAAACTGGGAATACTGTCTCAACGGACCCTAAAAAACTCCACCCACACTTACAAGCTCCCCCTAGTTAAACGCCCTTATGGCTTATGATAATAATAATAATAATAATAATAATAATAATAATAATAATAATAATAATAATAGTAATAATAAAAACAAAACTTTATTCATAGATTTAAAAAAAAAAATAGACTATTTACAGATTCAAGAATATGAAATATTAAAATATATACCCTATGTACATTTTTCTTGTCTACGAAAGAGAATTGTTGTAAAATGACTATCTAAAGGCTACTAATAACAATTATAAAAAGGATCAAAAAGTTGATAAAAAAATAAAAACTATTTAAAATAATAATTCAATAATAGTAATAATAATAATAATAATAATAATAAGCCAATTACCCAAGCCGCTGTATGAGAATGAGCATGCAACCGCCTTCTGGGACGTACCATTATTCGCTGACACAACTCAAGTAAAAGCTAATAGAATCGATGCCGCGATCATTGACAAGACCAGAGACAACACAAGACCAGCAAGCAAGTCAGAGTAATTGAAATGAGCTGTCTATGGCTGGAAAATAGAGTCTAAAGATTTCGAGAAGACAACGAAGTACAGTCAACTGAGACTAGAGCTGACGAACCGATATCCTGAGTACTGAAGGTCAATCAGTATAACATCATCATAGATGTCCTTGGAGGCAGTGTTCGAAAGAGGTTGAACAAAATATAAAGGAGCTTGTAGGAGACAGGTGTGAATCAATTATGCGCCAAATGCAAAAGGCAATCCTGTCTAGTTCATTACACATTGCTATAGAATTTCAAGCTGAGCGGTTAGATATCTAGAGGAATTTTGGACACCCATTTTAACAGATACTTCATCTTGTGCATTATCGAACTTTTATTGACATACCTTTCTCATATTTAATGGACAGTTATATGTTCGATGGTTTTTAAGTAAGAACATTTTTATTTTATAATTAAGACATCCAGAAAGCTTGTAGGACTTATTTCATTTTATTTTTATTTTTATTTTTTATGACACTTCTATCATCATTTTTACCCAGGTTTTTTTTTGGCGCAAATTATTTTGTAATTGTTACTACAAAAACAAAAAAGTCTACAAGGTAAAACCTAAGAAAATTGTGCTTGTGCACGGCCGATATATAAAAAATATACGTAACTCATATAAGCCCCTACCCCTCTTTTACAAGGGTCCCCGGATACGAGCCCCCCTCCAGCTTTTCTTGGAGACTAAAGTTTATTACTTCTCTTTTGTTACCAACTCTTTCAAGCCATCCTAAAACCTCCAGCCCGGGGCTAAAACCCATTACGAGAGGGTCTCAGTGGACTTGGTACCTTCGACGGTTGACGTTTATTTAGTGGAAATTTAGTCCAAGAGTTTAAATAAATATTAATTTATTTCTTTTATCTGTTGTGTTTTGGAGGTTGTCTTGGCCTTTCACCTATAAATTTTCGACATATTTTCATTTGTAAGCTAGTTCTAGTTCTTTTAATGTCTAGATAGTTTGTCTTTGAGAACTGCGAACAGGTTTTTCCAGTTTAAAGATTCGTCAATAGCCAGAAGCGCTCGAAGATCAGCTAAAATAGTCAGGGGCATCCAACGAACATTTTTCTGAAAATGAGCCGTTAACTACAGAAAACGAAAATTTAGATGCTTTTAAGGTATTTTCAAGCGCTTTTCTGTGTTGCTGGAAAGAATTTATCTGTTCCTCACTCCCAGCAGGTTAGATAGCTATTTTCCCAGCCAGCAGAGCGGCCTTCTCCATGTTTACCAGCCAGCAGAAAAAAAATAATCTGTATTCAAATAAGCGCCGCAGGATTGCTTGAAATTGCGGCGCTGATTCGAGTATATACGGTCAAAATAAATAACACACAGCCTTATCTCTCGCTTGTCAACCAAGAATAACAACAACTACAATGGTAATGAAAAAGGAACGTCACTAAGCCTTCCCTAGACGTACCTTTTGTGAATCCTATTCAGTCCAACTTGAACATAATACATCAGGCTGTTTAATAGCGTCCTTACCTTTTGCATAAACATGAATCTCAGGAATCTTCCTAACCGCCAGTGAACCGTTGCCAGTTATCCAGTGGCGGAGCGTAGCCTGATTTCGAATTTCTAACAACGGTGCCCACGTGCAGATCTTTTGACTCAGCGCGCACAATTCGCGCACATAGAGGAGCCACCTGAGAGGAGCCGATTACTCCTGATACTCAGCTGGATATACACCCAAGAAAAATTTCTAACAAATTAGAGGGATAAAATATCTCCAGCAAGAATTTTTGATACATTTGATAAATTCTTGACCGCAGATTTAAGACTTTACTTCCCAGCAGAACAGCCGAAACCTCAGTTCCCAGCCAGCAAAATTTTCTTTGTAGAACAGATATTGTGAGGAACAGATTCGTTGGGTGCCCCTGAATAGTGACATTTGCAATAACTTAATAATTTTCTACGGTTAATAGTAATCTGGGTTTTAACGGTTGACGATCAAAAATATCCTTTTTTGACGGTTGACGGTAAATTTCTTTGCCGTTTGACGGCTGACGGTTAACTCCGGAACCCTCTTAAGAAGATGTACAGCTCAGGGTTTATAAGCAAACGGACGCATAAACAAGTAAACAGCAAAAAGAAAACTCAGGGAACTGGGCCGAGCGTCATGGCGGAAGGCCACGCGGTGTGAAGAGCAACCTCAAGAAGGGAAAACCTCGGTTATTTTGAATCAGAATTATGACTAAATCCAAAAGGGGAGAAAGAGGCTCCAGCTCTAGTTCTGTTTCATCCAACACCGAATTAAAAAAAGCAAGGATGCACGAAGAAGAAGAGGAAACAAATTCACTCAGGGACTTAATTCAAAACTTAACGGCGAATATGGAAAGCAACTTTGCGAAGCTGCACGAAGAATTATGCGGCCTGAGGCAGGAAATGAAGGAAGAAATTGATATGTTGAAGAGCAATATTAAAGGCGTGGAAAAAAGTGTAGATGAAATATGGGCGACCATTGAAGATATGAAAGAGGCAACCAAAGCTCTGAAAGACTCTAAAACGGTACAGGAGGACGAGATGCAAGAACTGCGAGCGCTTCTTACAAAAACCAAAGCTGAGCTAAAGGAGGAAAGAGACAAAGTTATAGAGCTGGAGGATTATACTCGGCGCAAGAATCTAAAATTTCACAATATCCCAGAATCAGAAGAAGAAGGTGTTAACCACTCGCCGAAACAAGTTATTCTCAGCATTTTGCAAAAGGAGTTGCAAATGGACACTGCACAAATTCGATTTCACGCAGTGCATCGAATTGGCAAGCGAAAAGAAAACAAACACAGACCGATCATTGCTCGCTTCGTTTGCCGAGAGGACAGAGACCAGGTTTTTGCCAGGAAGAAGGGAATTAAAGAGAGCACAAGGTTCAAGGACGCTTACATAACCGCGGATTAGGCAAAAGCTATACAAGATGAACGAAGGAAGCTAATAAAGGCGATGTTCAAGGCAAAGGAGCAAGGTTCAGAGGCCAAAGTGGTTGGTAGATATCTGTACATAGGAGAACTAAAGTATGATGTAACAAATATCCCTGAGGATTTTAAGTAGATCAAAGAACGAACATAGATCTGTTCAACTAATTTACAGTACTACTGATGCAATACAACAACAACTTCTTTAAGTCAGATTGAAGCTAATTAGATTCTGAAAAACACAATATTTAAAATTGTCGAAAGGTCAGTACCTTCTTAAAATACTTCATTTGAGTATCTCAAGGGAGTATGTTTCGGCTAGTGTTTTGGTGGTTAACGTGTGTCCCTGTATTATTTTCTTTTTCTTATCTGTTAGTGTTGTATTTGAGATTTTTTCGAGTGTTTTTCTATTCTAATTTTCGCTTACTGTGTTTCTTTACTAATTTTATCTATGCACAATCAGTATCCTTTACTTGCTTTCAAAGTATGTCTACATTCACGCCTTCGTTTGGTCAATTACACGTCCGGCTCTTTTGTTTTCAGCTATGCAGTCCCACAATTTACATACAGTGTCATTAGTTGTTCAGTGCTTTTAAACTAATATCGCTTAATGTGAAGGGCTTAAGTAATTTCCGCAAAAGAAGAACCATCTTTCTCTGGTGTCGTAAACGTAAAGCAGACCTTGTTTTTTTACAAGAGACGCACTCGATCGCTGCAACAGAGAATCAATGGAGAAATGAATGGGGTGCTGAGATGATATCTTCCCACGGTAGTTCTAATTCGCGAGGTGTTGCGATTTTGTTTAAAAATGGTATTGATTGCAGCATTACTCATAAAATTGTAGACCCCGAGGGGCGTTATATTATTTTAAAAGCTTGCATCCAAGATAAAGACTATGTGCTGATTAATGTTTATGCGCCGAACAAAGATAAAGACCAAGTGAATTTTTTCAACAACCTACTTTCAATTTTGCAAAATGAAAATCTGGATTCTTTGGATAACATCATACTAGGAGGAGATCTAAATTGTCCACTCGATCCATTACTCGACAAAAAAGGCGGAGCAAGTACAAAAAGGAAGTCAGTTATCTCTTGTGTCGAAGATTTCAAAAGTAAATTAGATTTAGTGGATATCTGGAGATCCAAAAATCCAGAGGCAAAAAGTTTTACGTGGAGTCAAAAATCTCCCCCAGTGTTTTGTCGTCTCGATTACTGGTTGATATCTAACAACCTGAGCGATTTTGTTGAATTGACCGAAATAATCCCGGCTGTACGAACAGATCATGATGCAATTTCTTTAGAACTCGGAAAGCTAGAGGGCGAATTGAAAGGGCCAGGAAACTGGAAAATGAACTGCTCTCTGTTAGATGATGAAGATTACGAAGAAGATATAGCCAGGATGATTCCACTTTGGGTAGCGGAGGGACGGAAAGAATTTACAGATAATCGAATGATATGGGATTGGATTAAATATAACATAAGAGCTCATGCTATTCAATACTCTAAAAGAAAGGCAAAAGAAAGGGGGAAAAAGAAACTTGACCTTCAGGAGGAATTAACTAAAGCAAAAAGTAAACTTGAAAATAATCCAAACGACCATAACAAAACCTATTATAACGTAGTTCAGGAGAAGTTGGAGTCATTTTACGAAGAAAAAACCAAAGGCGTAATAATACGAGCACGTGCTAGATGGCATGAACATGGAGAGAAAAGCACAAAATATTTTTAAACTTAGAAAAAAGGAACCACGTTAAGAAGCATATAAGAAAACTGTGCATAAATGGTAAAATTACAACGGATCCGCACTGTATACTAAAAGAACAAGAGCGTTTTTACAGAGAATTGTACAAAAGCAGCATTAAGAGTCCCAATACAGGAGAGAAAATATCTTCATTTTTGAACGATGTGAATATTCCCCAACTTTCAGAGGAGGAAAAAAATTCCTGTGAAGGATTAATTTCTCCAGAAGAATGTTCTGAACTCTTGGATAGCTTTCAGAGTAATAAATCCCCTGGAAATGATGGCATTCCGGCTGAATTCTATAGAAAATTTTGGCCTTTAATAAGCGAAAGTTTTATCAGGTGTGCAAATGAATGCTTCGAAAAAGGGGAAATGTCATGCTCACAAAAACAGGCTGTAATTACTCTGCTTGAGAAAAGCGGAAAAGATCGCACTCTCCTCGAAAACTGGCGGCCAATATCTCTTGTTAATGTAGATACGAAAATTATGTCCAAGGTGATCGCAGCAAGGGTTAAAAAGGTGTTACCCGGTATCATTCACTACAACCAGACTGGTTATGTTAAAGATCGTTTCATTGGTGAAACAATACGTTCTATTTTCGATATTATGGACTTCACAGCTAAGGAAAACATCCCAGGTTTACTGCTGTTTATAGATTTTCAAAAAGCTTTTGATAGTGTGGAATGGGAATTTCTCATTGAGAGTCTTAAAAAGTTTAACTTTGGTCGAGATTTCCTTCAATGGGTGAAAACCTTTTATAACAGCATTCAAAGCTGTGTTATAAACAATGGCGTTAGTTCTAACTTTTTTACTCTGGAACGCGGTGTTAGGCAGGGTGATCCACTCTCTCCTTACTTATTTATAATTGCTGTAGAAACTTTAGCAATTGCTATAAGGCAAAAAGAGTCAATTAAAGGAATCACAATAGGAACTGAGGAAACTAAGCTTCTACAGTTTGCAGACGATACAACCGCTGTGTTAGCTGACACAAGCTCGGCCGCAAGATTATTTGAACTACTTAACAAATTCGAAATTCTCTCTGGACTCAAGATTAACTGTTCAAAAACTGAAGGTATGTGGATTGGATCTAAGAGACATTATAAAGAAAAACCATTCGGTATTAAATGGCCGGACGAGCCAATAAAAGCTCTAGGTGTATATTTTACTTATAACCAAAAATTGCTTAAAGAAAAGAATTTTATAGAACGACTGGATTCAATTAAAAAACTTATTAATAT
Organism: Porites cylindrica; assembly: GCA_964035525.1. Lineage (NCBI taxonomy): Eukaryota > Metazoa > Cnidaria > Anthozoa > Scleractinia > Poritidae > Porites > Porites cylindrica. Next base: position 6,236,507 of record OZ037776.1, read on the forward strand.
ATGGTCCGCTAGAGGCCTGTCGATATACGGTAAGGTGACAATAATCAAATCTTTTCTTATCCCTAAGTACATTTACATTTGTTCGATCCTTCCAACTCCGAAGGAATTACTAAAAGAATTGAATAAAATACTGTTTAAATTTCTCTGGAAAGGTGTAGATAAGGTAACAAGAGCTTCAGTTATAAACGAATACGAAGAGGGAGGGCTAAGAATGGTTGATCTCGAGTGCATGGTTAAGTCATTGAGATTAGCTTGGTTAAAACGTATCTTCAGTGGGACTAATGGAACTTGGAAAAGCTACCTACAACACATACTGAGCTCCGTTGGGGGATTGTTCTTTTTTAACTGCAACTACAATATCTCGGATTACACAATTCCTTCTCAATTTTATCAGGAACTTTTGTTATGGTGGTCGCAATTTCGTGAAACGTTTGCCACTGAAGAAGATTGGAAAACGATAATCTGGAATAACAAAGAAATAAAAGTAGAAAACAAGCCGGTTTATTATAAACATTATGTTAATGTGAGTGTCATTTGCATTCAGGATCTTTTATTTAGTCTGAACAGTACTGATTCTTATAATCAACTGTCTAAAAAAATATGCAAAACAAATGTTTTAGAATGGGCTGGCTTACGCAGGTCCATTCCATTATCGTTAAGAAGTTATGACAGGTATCCTTCCATAAACTCACCAACATTTGTGGTGGGTGACAATAATTTTGATGTTACGAAAGGGAAATCAAAGGATTACTACAACCTGCTCATCAGAGAAAAAGCTAAACCGCCCAATATTATTCAAAAATTACAGAGTAACTTTAATTTTAACAGCGACAATCTGAAGCAAATATTTAAGCTGCCACACTCTATCGCTGTCGAATCGTATGTTAAAGCCTTCCAGTACAAAGTAATTAACTCAATTCTTTACACAAATACAAAGTTGTATAAAATAGGTTATAGGACAAATGATTTATGTACTTTCTGTGACAATCAACCTGAATCATTAACGCATTTGTTCTATCACTGCTCACGCTCTAAACAGTTTTGGATTGAATTTGAACTATATTGGTGCCTTATTTCGAATCAACGAATTCGTCTCTGCTTGGAAAATGTGCTCTTTGGAATTTGGACGGAAAATGCTTGCCCTTTACTTCAATTGCTGAACTATTTTATAATTATTGGAAAACTCTATTTGTGGGACTGCAGGAGCAAACAAATCCTTCCAAACATTTGTGGATTTAAAGCCAAGATCATCGCTAAATATGAAACAGAAGAAAAAATCAGCAACAAAGAATTCTTTAAAAGAAAGTGGATACTGACGCCTTATTTAAGTTAACTGTATTACCTCCGTATTATTTCATTACCCTGTTGTACTTTTTTTACAATTTCTTTTAGCCCTGTAACACCTCCTGTAATAATTTGACAATTTTTGTGTGTGTGTGTGTGTGTGTGTGTTTTGTAAATGTAATTATTTAATGTGATTATCAATAAACATTAAAAAAAAAAAAAAAAAAAAAAAACTCAAGTGGTCCTATAAACCTCTATCCCAGAAAAAAAAGAATATACAAACTAACATCAGGTCAAACTGACTGGCTTGCCCTACAAGCTTGACAAGCTGGGGGGATCAAACACGCGAATTTAGTAACAATAACAACTGAATTGCAACAATTAAAGTTACGATAAAACTTGTATCATTTACTCAAGAAAAACTTGGTTCGTTTTATTGTTTCACCAGAAAGCCCCATCTCGGACTAAATTGTTCACAGTTCATGTTTAGGTGCGATGAATTTGTAAGTGCGAGAATATTTAGGAACTATAAGCCTGATAAGTTATTGGTAACTCTTAAGCTCGTCCCCAGGGTCCTCCAGTGTCGCCAACGAGTTGTCTGTTCCTAAAGTCCGTATTCCCGGATGAACCACAGAGCCAGACCTCCGCAGTCGCTTGGCGGATGTTGATTCCTGACAGTCAAGTTCGTATTTGAGATTGATGTGTACTTCTCTGATTGATGAATAAGTAAGTGTTGGTCAAGTCCTTGAGTGAAGAATTCTGGAAATATCGCAAAGGCAATGCTTATGTCTTGAACATTTAACTTACTGATGGGTTTTTTTGCCCACAAAATCTTCTTTCCAGATGAGCTTGTTGAAGTTTCTTCCTTGGCGGAGATGTCTCTCCCACCCACCACTAACAATCGGTCGGCACCGAATCCTTTCATTAACTTTCTCTTCTCCTGTTCGGCATCAAAACTCGCGCTTGTCAAGTTTTCGTTCACTTTCCTCTCTGACGAGGACAGAAATTTGGTATTTCTCTGGCATCCTTCGCATTCCTTAGTAGAATGGTTACACTGACTTGATGGAATGCACATTCTGTGAAGGCGAATCTTCTTTTGATCGATCGATATAGAATATTTGCTATCTGGAGATGACCCCGGCCGGAGAAACTGGAGCTGGTGCAACCTAGTTAAGAAGCTGTATGCTTTATAATAACACTATCAAAACTACTTTTGCATGTTTTATTTCTTCTGCCCAAAAAAGTATCTTGTGATTGGCCGAACCATAGGCTACTATGTTGACAGAACCTGATTAGGAATTCTTCATGATCACGTACGCTTAGCACACCAATGAATACTTAATCGGGTTTTTCTTAATTGCTTTTGTTTGATTCAGTATTCTGCTATTATTGTTTTGTAAATTAAATTGTAAAACCCTGATTGAAAGATACACGCAGAGGTCGTGAGATCCTGTGTCTTATTTGGTTTACTCAACAGATCAACGAATATTTTTTTTACAAGAAAGCTGGTTAATACAGCCAGTGTTCATTCCTTCCGGTGAGAATAACCAAAACCTGAACACAAAATGAATTTATCCATGCCGAATATGATCGCTGCCATGAAACGGAAAATGTTATTGGAAAAAATGGTAAATAGGTTTTGAGATCGAATACTTCAAAACAAAAGTCTTTTGTAAATAGGTTTTCACCATGACGGTGTTTTGGCTGTATTTTAATTGGTTCTGCTATACTCAACGAAACTCAGTTTTATTTTATTACGGGCTTTGGCTCGAAAAAAAGTGTTCCGAATTCGCAAAATTATACTTTGGGTTATAGAAAGAAACATTATGTTTTCAAAATGGTACAAAAGGTGTAATACTCGTGGTCCTTCTATTTTTTTTCGAGCTGAGATGTGAAGAAAGCTATTCAAGTAAGCAGAAAAACGATGAGCAAATTAAACATTTTTTCGAGGTGATAACTTGCTATTCACGCAATAAATATAATTTATTCGTGTGTAAAGTCCGCTTCTTATATTGGTAGGATGTTTGTTCCGAAGACATGACTTGAAAATGTTTGATTTGTCGTAATAACAACGGTACCTCTCGCAAACAATGTGTTTCAATTCAAGTCAAGTATGAGTGTGGGCCTTATAAGAACAATATCATCGCTTATCACCCTTATCGACAAAAACAACTTAAAATATCAGTGGGATTAGAAGAAATGTTTAAATTATACATTTTAATTCATGGTTGTGTGAACTCAGTAGGGATCCTAGTTCAATTCGAAAAAAAGTTGAAAACAACATATTAAATGAACAAAGATTCTTTTTAGGTTACACACTGAACCGTCACTAAAAGACAATAATTTTAGAATCACCAGAATAAGAAGTGTATTTGAATTGGTGATTTATGTCCTTGCTTATTGGCTTAAATATTTCAGCCGATAACCACAAAATATCACCTTGCAAACGAAATCTAACTCGTTTTAGTCGCACGTAGCTTTGCATGTCTTGCATACCTGACATTAAATTTGGCGTGCACTCGTTTCCTGATACTATCTTTTCGTTGTCTCCTTCTTATAAAAAGCCATCTACTTAATCAGACTGATATTCGATAATCTTTTACTTAACTAAATTGAATTTTTGGTGGTTACATTTATTATTTTTAGGTAGACATGTTTACGTTTGAATACGTGATCAGCTATGGAAAATAAGAATTTCATATGTTGTTTGTGCCGATATAAAAATGACCCGTATTTCCCTCTCTACAGGGCCACTAAGCGTTAATTCTTTGTTTTTGTCTTTTTCTTAAGCTGTTATATAGGGTACGGTAATTACATCTTTGTGGTTAAAAGTGAGGAATATGTTTAAATCCGGCGCAGTGGCTAGCCGGTAGGTAGATTTGCAGTGTAGCAAAGGCAAGAGTCACGAGTAATCGTAGGACGAAAGTGCGCCAAATTACATTTCTTTGGTCAGTGCTTGGATTTAATAAAACTATAAATTTAGGAGGTATTAGATTTGGAAAAAAAAGATTCTCCAAGAAATGTCGGGTGCAGCGGATAATGCACCCTTCAATTTATCTATTTCTTCACGGGCCAAATATCGGCTGTACCAGCCCGCTCCCTTGTTGGTCCCTCAAATGATTTTGTGGCCGTAAAATTATGGCAATATTATATTCCTGTAGTATTTTTCATCCAAGATTTTACTGACAAAATGATTTTGTTCAGATTTACCACTTTTTACTAATATTTCCCAAGATTTGTTTAGTCAAAAGGAAGATCAGACGGAGTTAAGTTTGTGACACTGGCTGTAGTTGAAACTTTTTACGTGACACAGCGCGTCTTCAGTTATTTTTCCCTGTACAAATGGCCTTAATATCGCTTTTCGTTTCGGATGATTACGCGTCGATCACGTACAAGAATTGTATAAACATGTAACTCACGCGTTAACAAGATCACGAATCACGCGGACAAAAAGTGTTTATCAGTTCTTCACGTTTCTTTTCTTTTTCTGAGTACGTGATAATTTTATTTCATTTTCATGATAGTTAATATAAGTTGCATGCTGACAACCATTTGTTATTTCCTTATGGCACAGCAATGTTAACTGGTTGGTCAACTGTTCAAGTCAATTGAATCAAACCTTGTATTTTGACGGGTATAGATGCCGATAAGGCACGAGTCACAAATCTGTCAAACAAATTCTGAGTCACGTTTCTCATTGTGCTAGCTTCTGCTGCCACTACGAATTCAACTGACGTCACACTAAGGCGACAGTACGAGAGACCTGACCCTCACGAAGAATACATGAAATGCCAGGTCTTGACAACATTTTGACGGAAATTATTTGATCCAGCTTGTTCCATTGCCTTTTGTATAGCCAGAGTATTAAAACCCCAACACATGTCCATCGGTTTTTTTTTATATAATGTGTATTATTTAAATTCTGCGCGAAACCGCTGGCAACCTCGTTCCCAGGGTTCTCTCCTACCCGCCCTACAGAGCGCTCCGTAGGGCAAGTAGGAGAGAACTCTGAGAACGAGTTTGAACCGCTGGATGTGATATCACAACCAGGAGGGTACTCAACAAAGTTTTATACGAGGATGGTCTGTCCTGAGGAACAACCCCTTACCCTTTTGTATACTACTTTAGATCATTTTCGGAGAGGTACCTCTTTAAATTCGTATACCTACCATTGACAAATGGTTACATTTAGTAAATAAACTCCTTCCGGCGGCTAGTATATCGGAGGATAATGCCCTTGGATGACAGATTGTCCGAAAAATAAGCATTTGCCCGCAGAAGCAAAGCTTAATTCGAGGGCAAATTTGAAATTTTGAGGACAATCTCTAAGCCAATGGCATTATCATCTGATATACCAGCAAGCCAGAAAGGGGCTTTTTTCTTTTATAATCCTCGGATTAATTTTTTCATCTCAAACATGTTGGGGGAGAAAGAAAAACAAAAACAAGAGGTAAGCGCGCGTGCGCATGACGCAAAAAAGCACATTGATTAGTTGATTTGTTTTTATTGAAACTGGACCAGGGCTTGACATCGCCCCGTAGATCAAATTTAGAAAGCAGCGCTTTTAGTTTATACTTTACCGACAGCACTGTTTGAAATCTACTTAAAACATCGTTTCTAATGGATAAGTAGAGAGAATCCAACCATATCACTAACTGCCGCTGAAAGGGCTAGAAAAGTATAATTGCAACCGTGAAACAGAGAAACTGAAAAATCTGGAGCAGTTGAAAGATTCAAGTTTTACATTAGTGGACTGTTGGCAAAACCTGGATTTGTTGCTGCGGATGATGGAAGCTGAGGAAGTCATAGAAAGAAAAGGAAGAAGAAATAATGAGGACCATCTGTAAGAACAGGTTGTACTGACCGGAATTTTTTCGAGTGGATCTTATAAATCGCCTGATAATCGATAGATTCACTTTGTTGACTTTGTCATGCTTACTTGCCACTGAAAAATCGTAGGGCAAATATCGACGCGGACGGAGTGTATTGTCTGATACCTTCACAGCGGTCAAACGAGTTAAATTTGCAAAAGTGAAGCGAAATACTTCAAAGTTAAGGTTGCTACTTTCACTATCGAAAGTTTAGGGTATTACCAACATCCTGTTAGTTTACTAAACTTTTAAAAGTTTACTAAAAAAGTTCTAAGTGATTTAAAACCGATGCTGACGTTATTATCGGCGCCATTTTCAAACATGATTCGAAGCGTTTTCAGCGAAAAAAGCTCAAAATTTTGAGAAAAATGGAAAGATAGTTATGTTGACTAACTGATTTATACATCTTTGCCCATTTTTCTCTAACTGGTAAATGAAATCCCAGCAATAAAAAACAAAAATAACGATTTAGACGTTTGACCGCGGTGGTTCTGATACCCGCCCTCCGATTTGGTACCACGTGACCCAAAATAGCTAATAAAATCGTGCGAAAATTAATCAGTGGATTATAAATGTATTTAATATTTCGCCATTCACCATAAAATACAAGCAAATGCTTAATTAGGGAAAGGATTAATTTATGGAAGGAGATCTTACCAAGCCTTACTGGGCTTTGCTGAGAAGATCCCGAGTTTAAAAATATACATATGCAAGTTACAAAATAAGTGATGGCTGACATGAACATATAATATTATATGGCTAATAAATTTGGAATCTAGATATGTCAACAAATAAGTAGTATTTTGTTAGTAAAATCCATGGAAAAAGTCATTTTAATTGACACAGTAAAAACCCAACAACCCACGCCTTCAGCTCCTGAACCCCATCATCTGATTCCGCCAAAGAGTCACTGGTGGTCATGCGCAGCAGAGCTGTCCTTAGACGAGGCACGCAGTAGTCACGCGTGTTTAAACCTCAAGCGGATATACTAGCTCTCTCGAGCTATTCTAAAGTCGAGTTTAAATAAAGTTGTATAAGTATGTAAGCGTAGACATTTTACCTTTGTCTGATCTTCTCTAGCGGACCGGAGGAAGTCGTCAATCGAATCAAAGGGTTCCTATGGCTAACTTGTGGATTAATCATTTACAAATGAAAACTGAAATTACTCTATTTCCTCGAATAATAACGGGAGGCGATTATTTCTTTTTTCGCACAAAAAGAGGGCGAATATTCGAGGGAGGCGATTATTTCAAATATTGCTCTCTGGAAGCTGGGCCTGACAGTTGTCGTTTTGATATCGGGCGCTTTCGTGCAAAGCCGACTAACTACCAACGGCGTCCACATCGGAGTGATACATTTGCATATCGCAGTAGCCACAATAACTTGTTTCTGCCTCACGCTACGCGTAATCCACAAGGACATCGAAAGGACAATTTCAGCACAGAGGTATATTGGTATGCGCCTTAAACTTGTGAACACGAGGTTAAAGTTGTAGCTTCCTCGTGGACGGATTCAAATCGCTCAAGGCCTGAAGTACATGAACCTATGCGGAAATCGACCGAAATATAAAGATGTTCTGCTTTTATCTATCATATCTACCTGGACTGAGTTGCTCAAAGCATGGTTAGCTTTAACCATTGGTTAAGCAGTATCAAAACCAATACGTTGTCAAGGTATTAAACGCTGGTTAACGCTAACCATGCTTCGCGCAACTGGGCCCTGATCTACCATGGCTACAAATTATGAATTACCCTAAGAAGCTGATGCCAACCTACTGAGCAATTTGGGAGAGGAAGTAGAAATGAAGACCTTTAAAACAAATGTTCCCCCGACGTTAGAATGTGACAAAGATCAAGCGCTGATTATAAAAATCATTTGCCTCGGGGGCTACATGTTTGGGGTGGGAAGAAAAGGGGAGCTTATCAAGGATTTTCTGCAAGGCACACAACCGGCACGGATCGGCTATTATCCGCCTCTATTAATCGGTTGCGACTTTCACGTGAAAACTATAAAATGTAAAAAAGGCGACGACCACAATCCTTCAAGGAGGAAATTTATGTGTCAGTCGCGCCAAACAAACAAACATGGCCGGTAAGCAAATTCATAACTTGGTTTAAATATCTTTTTTTTCGCCTCAGGGAAACTTTGAGGGGGTCAAGGAGACAAAACTTACTGCTTCCGTTGGAACCAGCAAGCTGGTTGAAATTGCCGTCAGTTAGGTGAACGGAGAAATTTGAATAAGTGGACAACGCAAGAAATATTTACCGCTCAAACAAGTCCGGATAAATTTGAAAACGCTTTTTTTGGTCAAAAACGGCTGAAATAAGACAAATAAATATCCGCTCTGAAATGTGCCGTTTTCAAATTGTTTTCCGTTAACACTACAGAGGCGACCGAGCGTTTTGGAACGTGGAGGGGGAGGGGGGGGGGGGGCTCATCTTCCACTCAGCCATACGCATACCCCTACTCAAATTTTCCAAAATGCCCTTGGCACAAGCAACCTTCGTAGTGTCTAGTGTGTCCGTAATCGATTTGTCACAATCCCGGCATCAGTCAGTAGTTGTTCTAGTTCCCATTTTTCCTCAGGAATAGTAGAGCGAGCGAAACGCGAGCGCGAGTGAAAATCACCGCACGCGAGAAAGCCGAGATGGGACTACTCGTAGTCTATAGTTGTTTAGGTGGTCCTGCTTCATTGTGGTTCTTAGGTAGTTCTTGAGGGCAGAAAATGTGCGCTCTGAAGTCGCTGATGTCACAGGTATTGTCAAATACATCGGTAAAACTGTTTTTAGGCACCAAAACTGGGGGGGAGGCTACGGCCCCCTCTTCCCCCCTACTCCGCCGCCTATGTACTAGAACGCAGAGAAAGAGTTTTTAATTGTTCTTACTTTCGATTTCAAGGGAGTTTTCGAAAAGTTTTGGCCCGGTGTAGCGAGAAAGGAAGAAAGTTGGACCTGTCGAGAAAAATAAAAGAAGCACGAAGTTCCACCTGTGCTCAAAACAAATTTTTTTTCTGTCGCTTTTATTATGCCGTAGTAGAAATTAACGCAGCGTAGGTTTTACTTTTAATTACCTCCTTTTTGTCGACTTTCAATTAAGTAAAACATTACCTGAAATTTTCGCGACAGTTTATTCCCCGCGTTTTTAATTTCAAGACTGTTAAGAAAGTGTCCAAAAAAATAAAACAAAACAAAAAAAGAAGACTCGCGAATATCAAGTGACAAGTCCATTATCGAAGAACTTTGGACCTCTATAAGCACATGCAGAGTAAATGAAACTAGGCCTTTCCAGGAGCTCCTGGCCTTTCCCGATTGTCCTGATCGGCAGCTTTTGAGCAACTTTTGGCGTTTGGAGCAACTTTTTGCGGTTCTAGCAACCCCGAGCAAATTTTGCCTTTCTGTGCAACTTTTGAGCAAAATATAGGTTTAGAGCACATATCAAGCCAGAAAAAGTCAACAATTTCATAGAAAACTTCAATTTTTTAAATTTTTTAAATTTTATTTTTAATCATTTTTTAAAATTTATTTTCTTTATTTTCTATTTTTGTCGTCATAAAAAGCCAACTTAGAATGTTATTTTTGTTAAAGCTTATATTATAAAGCTGTCGTGTTTTTCAGCGGGCGTCGATGAGTTTGCAATTAAGTCTTTTTACCCTAATTCAAGAAATGCTAAATCACATGTAAAGGAAATAACCAACCTTAGACATCTGTCAAAACACTAAATACACCGAAAATGAATAAGGAATAAACGAGCAGCGAAATTTTCTTATTAAGGTGATTCAGCGGCATTTATAACAAAACACGCCATCCTAGTTTGCATCAAAATTGTCTTTAATAATTGGGTCGAGCAAGCTGCGTCTCAAAATTATAGGGGAAGGGGGGTTGGCAAAAACTATTGTACACCGACGAACCCACACCTGTAGGAAAAGCCTAGTGGCGTCTCTGTGTACCCGGCTGTCAGCTTTGTACCCACCCCCAGTACAGTTTGTCTGGCGATGCAAGCTTCAGGTTAAAAGTGTCCACAGGTGGTGTCTTAGTTTAGCCCAGCTACTCCCGATCATTTGAGGTTTCTGGGTAACTGACCACCTACCCCTCCCCTAAGTTAACATTAGCACTTACTTCTCTCTTAGAGCAAGATTGTCACTTATGGGAGGGGTAAGTGGTCAGTTACCCAGAAACCGCAAATGATCAGCTATATTCCCACCTAGTTAGTGTGAGTTTTCGTCAAGTGTACTCTTTGAGACTATTTAGGTGATACACGCACGGACCAAGCCCCAAACCCCTGACCTCGAGAGAGGCGTGGAACCAACCTCGTCCCCAGGGCTTTACGAGGTTGGCGTGGAACACAACCCAACAAAGAAACTTAGAACCTGCTCCTCTACCTTTCAGTTTGTGTCTCAGTAGTAATCACTATTGAGACCTCATCTCCCAGCGCGGCTAGTTTAACGTCAAAAGAAACGGTTAATAATCGTTTAATTTAAAGAAGTAGGTGGGGGGGGGGGGGGGGGGGGGAGTTAAAAGACAAGAAGGGGAAATGGGCCTTGCGTCCGCCTTTTCCGTTTGTCTTTAAGATGGACTTCATTTGCAAGTGACCGAGATGTGGGTTTAATAACTGCCAAAAATGTCGGAAAGATAAAAAGTTAACTGACGTTGATTGTAGCCTTATTTAGTTTTATTCCTGTAATTATTATTTTTCATTTGGAAATGGAAATTATTGCGGGGGTTTTCGGTGTCACGTGACTGCAGTTGTCAAATAACACACTCAACACACTTTTTTTGAATCACCAAAATCAACACGAATACCAAAACTTTTTGTCAACCAACACGATGAATGTTGAGACATCGTTTTTATTATCTGGAATATTCCTATCGGTGCTCTGCCCAATAACTGTGTTAGCAAACTCCTTTCTCCTGCTAGCAATATATAAGGATCCTCTGAAGACGTTCCATGGTTCAACCGCTTGCTTTCTCCTCGCTTTATCGATCATAGATCTCATCTCGGGACTTGTCACCGAGCCATTGGTTATTACGTGTTATTTTCTTTCGTACAGAGGTCACCCCAGCAACAAGATTTTGGAAATCGCGGGTGTTGTGACTGCAATCCTCACCAACTTATCTTTTTTCATCGTCTTGGCGTTCAGTTTGGTACAGTACATAGTAGTTGCCCACCCACTTAGAAGCAAGGAACTCGTTACTACTCGCAGGACCCAAGCGCTCTTGGTAATTATCTCGCTATATGCTATATTGTTTGAGATGACAAGGTACATGGGCCTTCCTCTAGATGTTTTAGAGAAGATCGATTTGCATCTCCACTCCACATTTTCGCTGCTGTTAACGATCATCATTTATATCCTGCTACAAAAGGCTTTTCGAAGACAGATGGTTGAGCTCTCAGCAACACTGACCAAGGGTACTGAATTGACTGAAGTGAGAGTGGAACTGCAAGAAGGAAAATCAGAATCAAGTTCACAAAACGAGAAACAACAGAAACAACGCTTACAAGTTAAGAGGCAATTTGTTCGTCTTAATCCAATCATCATTATTGTTCTGTTGGTGTGTTCTCAACCATCGGCCCTCTTGTGGCACTTGTATTTGTATAGCGGCGAGAGTATAAAGTATAACCAGACGCTATGTCAAATTCGCGTTATCGCCGAAAACACGCTTTACTTGAAATTTTTTCAGATCCATCTGTGTTCGCTTGGAGAATACCCAGGTACCGCGAAACTTTGAGAAGAGCACTTTGCTGAAACTGATTATGCTGTAAAACTTCAATCTTCAGAAAAAAAGACTCTTCATAGTTTCCAAAATAGTTTGAGCGGTATTGAACTTTAGTTTGTTCTACACAAACTGCGGAGTTGTGTGTGGCCGAGCGGTTAACACCTCGAACTCCGGATCTGGAGGTCCGGGGTTCAAGCCGCGCCCGTCGCGTTGTTTCCTTAGGCAAGGAACTTTACTCCACTTTGTCTCTTTTCACCCAGGTGTATAAATGGGTACCGGCGACGCACTGCTGAGGAGTAACCCTGTGATGGACTAGCATCCCGTCCTGAGGGGGGAGTAAAAATATTCCCAGGCATGCTGCATGCTAATTTAACCGGGATGGGCCTTTGCGCCTTTGGCTCGTATGCACCTTTACCTTACCTTTACATGAATTGGTCAGTATTCAGAGTATTCAGACCTAAGCACAACCAGCCTATTATATAAATAGTGCAACCAGAAAACCCTAACAACTTGTAGTTCCTGATTTGGAAAGTTAAAATGCTGCGGGAAGATGCTCCAGTAAAATGCGTTGTATAATTGCGCAATCATCAACTGAAAATAATGGAAAAAATAAAAAGGGGATATAATCAGGAACGGGGTTCATAACTAATTTTTTTCTTATTGGGTACGTTAAAAACATGCCCATTCGGAGATCTATTAATAATGAAGGCATTCGTTATTAAAAGGAAGCCAAATAGGAGAAATAATAACTCAATATGAACGGGCAAAACAAGGACGATAAACCTTGATTAAACCAGTTGCCAATAACAAGGAGTCGGTGCCTTCTAAAGATTCTTCCTCTTGGGCGAAACCGGAGTTTTAGTCACGGAAGTCAATCAACTATTTCAATGTTTTTTCCCGCTCTCGGCCGGAGAATGTTCTCTCAGCGTTTCACTCGAAGAGCGAAGACTGGCAAGAATACTTATTTCCGAATAACGAATCGAGATTGAACCTTCTGGAAGCTAAGGTTTTAAGATTATTGTTTGTCCAAAAGGAGAAAACTTTCAGTCAGCGGGACTAAAAGACGTGGTTGAGCCAAAGATGCAGAAGTAGTAACGTACCATGGAAACATACTCCCAAATTATGAACTAACCAAAACCCGAAAACATCGAGCTTCGCATTCTGCGCCTCATTTTGAGCTGGTTGCGGAGCCGGCGCCGCTTGCCCTGGAGCAGCTTGGGCTTCTTCAGGAGCCGCTATAGGTTGAGGAAATTGGTCTTCAACTGGGCCGTCGGCCATGAGTAAGAAAATTCGGGAGGGGATTGACTGAACGATCCCTTCTTCATCCTGTATTTAAAGTCCTGGCCCCGGTTGTTCAAACGTTGCATGATAGCGCTATCCAGTGGATAAATATCTATCCAGGGGATAACGCAGTTAGTTCCCTAATACTTATCCACTGGATAGTGATTTATCCGATGGATAGCGCCATCCAACGTTTGAACAACCGGGGCCTGCTATATATACCCTCGTGCACGTACCTGCGTGCATTCAATCCTCGGAAGTATTTTATTTTTCGCGTTTTACTTTCGCATATCATTACGAGTGTTATGAATAGAGGCTGAGAAAATGATGCAGCCGTTTTTAATAAAGGTGAAAGAAACTTATTATATAAACATGCAAATTATAAACAACCAAGGTCAATGAGTTCCTCTAGCCAGGGCACCGCTATTATTTGCGAGACAAAATGTATTTCTTTTAGTTTTTTGATTATAATATTTGGCATGAATCCCATCGGTATATTTAGAACCTTCCTATAAATATCGTAGCACTTGACGCCGACCAGTCTAGTCGAGACTGTTTTGTTCGATTATATAATAAGTTTTTTTCACCTTTATTAAAAAGAAATACATTTTGTCTCGCAAATAATAGCGGTGCCCTGGCGAGAGGAACGCATTCACATTGGTTGCTGTTGTTTACCATTTGCATGGGCAGACCGGTCGGTCCACGGTTTAGGCAAATGGTACGCAAAAATTCAGGACTGGTAAGTTTCGCCCCGGAATCGCGTTAACCATTTGTACAAATTAAGTCAGTTCGATTTACCGGAAAACGACCGCGAAGGCCTGAAACTGGTATCAAACTGATGGCTTGGAAGAAATGGAACGCGAATTTCCGATTGGAATATTCCTTCCGGAAAAAACAGGACTACCTTTACAGATGTTTCGTTGCTCCCGGAAATTTTCTCCTGGAACGACCCAAAAAAGGCATGTTCCATTTACTTTCCAACCGGATTTTCCAGAAACGTTTGTGTACCATTGCATATCTCGGCACCAGTCCCTACGCAGGCAGAAGGATCTATCTTGCGTTTCTGTTTTACTTAGCATACTTTTATCAAACAACGTTTTAATTGAACTTTGATTATACAAGTAAATAAAATACAATTTAAAGAAACAGCTCGTGTTCCATTAGTGCTCGAATGATATAGACTGCGGCGAAATAATCATTGTGAGTGCCCATCAAACAGGGTCCATTTAATGTGGGCTGATTGAAAGAGGAAGTTCAAGTTAACTAAAAGTCTAATTCAGCAGCAAATTCTTAGTTATTTAGTGGGGGTGGATACATTTAGGGGTAAAAAATGATGGCCAAGACAGTTATTATTCATGGCAATTGCTGCAGCTTTAATAGTGAAATATTATTTCCCAAAACAGATCTGCAGATAATTTATAAGAACGTATAAATCAAGGGAAGATTATTTTTCGCTGGAGTAACTAAACTATAGAACTGATATACTTTTTCCAAGTTGCTTGATCAGTGGGGACATCCAGCACAGCATTTTGCGAAAGGTTAGTTATTTAGACAAAACGAAACGGCTGAACAAAACTAGCCTGCACACAGACTTTGTTCTATTTTTCTTTTCGTTCTCTTCGAAAACATCGGCGAATGATATAGACCGCGGTGCAATTTTCATTGTGAGTGCCGATCAAGTAGGCTCCATTTAATGTGGGCTGATTGAAAAAGGAAGTTCAATTTAACAACTGAAAGTTTTATTCAGCAACATTTTTTTAGAGGTGTACATATATTAAGCGGAAAAAAATGACAAGCAAAGGCAATTATTTAAGTTTTAATTGTATCTTTGGGCAATATTTCCCATTAAAGGTGTGCAGATAATTTACAAAGACCGTATTAATCAAGCCGGTAGATTATTCTTCGCCGTAGTGACATCCAACGCAGATGCCTTTTACAGACCTAACTGATATTTTGCAAATTCCTTTTTCTCACTACGTCAGTGGACACTTGCTACGCAGGCTATCCAGCAAAGAAGTTTGTGAGAATTTTGTGAGAGGTTAGTTACACACGAGAAGAAAACAAAATGCAACTTGACCGAAAAGGTTTGACCTAATGGTATTATAGAGTTGAGCATTTATTTAAGAACCGAATATTTTTAAACCTAAGTCCTACTTAGACCACTGTTTGGGACATTCATAGGACCTTTGGACCTTTCATGTGGTAGGGACAAAAAATATAAAAAAAATTGCTAAAAAAGCTATTCGAAGAAGCGAAGTATGGGTGTCTGGAAATTTCCATTCGTGTAAGTTTTTTTGAAGCTTTAAGTCCATTAATTAATTTTTCTACGATTTTCTGAAGTTGTTTTTCATTTTTCATTTCCCAGGTTTGATGATCATTCGTATAAAGGACTACTAAAACAGTTTTTGGCTTTGGAAACAGTAACGGAAAGAGGTATTGGAAAATGTTGAGTTTTCAGTAAACTATTCAAAATCATCAAAGATTTTGGAAGAGTAATAAGAAGGAGCATTAAATTCGCATAGACTGAAGGAGCTTTAGAATTACAAAACAGTTAAAAATTTTAACTGGGCCTTTCAGAAAGAGAGATATCCTAAAATGATTATAATAGGATTTTTGAGAAGGCTGGCTTATGGCTGAGTATGGTGGGTTGTTTCACGCAGCGCGTTGTTTCTCTCGCTCCTCACTATATGTGCCTACACATAATTGCTCGCAATGTTTAAATACGGGGATTAGCCGAGCTGAAAGCGACTTAGGCTGTCTTCATTTTTTCATATGAGAAATTTCAGTTCCGTTAACGATACTGTCGATCAGCGTCCTAATGTATCTCCATTAGTGATCTTTGCGGAACTAACATCAACCTTCTTTGTCCACGTTCTTTATTGAAATATTTTTGAAATTCTTCCGAAAGGTAGACGAGCAACGAGAGCGAAAAAGGGAATTAAAAGGGTGAAGCGAAAACAATAACAAGCCATGATTCAGTCGAGTGCATCACCTGGCTCGCTGTATTCCTTACCATGTCTGTTGCTATAGTAACAGTGAACCTTCTATCAATCGTATCTTTTTATTAAAAAACCCGCAGTCTTCGCACTCGTGCCGTGTACCTTGTTATAAACCTGACCATAGTTGATATGTTTGTCGGGGGATTTTCTCACTTTTCTCTATTTGTAACCTTACTCTACTTATGCGACATTGTGCAATTTCCGCGCTTAACCCTGGAACTGACATTAACAACTGGCTTTCTCTTCGTCTGGTTTCCTCTGGCCTCTGGTTTACAAACATTGCAGTAATTTCACTGGATCAGATGCATGCAACAATTCGTCCCTATACAGCCGTTAGGCATCGCCTCATTAAAAAGTGAGTCTACGGGGTAACAATTGCTGCTTTTGTCTGGGTGTTACCTGCAATGTTATTATACTAATCCTTAAGCATCGAATGTTTAACCAAAGTCCTATATATTTAGCACATCTAGTGGACCTTCAGTCTTTTCATGTGGTAGCCCGGGGTACCCAACGACTGGTTTCTGCATGTGAAATAGCTGTTCGAAGAAGTACATCTTATCTAGAGATTTCTATAGCTCGAAGAAAGTTAAAAATTCATAGATGAATGTATCATTCATCTCATTTTTTCGAAGTTTTTAGTCTATTAACTTCTCTGATTGAAGTTGGGAATGGGATTTTCACTTTTCACTTGTATTCCCATATTTTGCCATCATTCGCAAAAACGGAATACTTATAATACATTTTGGGCTTTAAAATCAGTAACGGAAAGATGTACATAGGAAAATGTTGAGTCAATTCTGTATATTCAATAGCATCAAAGATTTCCGAAAAAGTAAAGCGCTAATAAATTCGCATCGGCTGAAGAAGCCCAAGGATGACCAAACAGATACAAATTTTATAGAGTTTCCTAGAACGCATTTGCAGAGCTGCTTTTTAAAACAACAATCTTAAAGATATCCTTAAATGGTTCGAGTAAATTTTGGAGAGAGGCGGCGTCGGATATCAGTGGTGGGCGGGTTGTAGAGCGATGTTTCTCTCCTCCTCACTATAATATCTACTTGCCTAAAAAAAAAAATATATATATATATATATATACTTGCGATGGAAAATGTTAAAATACAAGAATTGTCCGAGCTAATAAGCCACGACTTAAGGCCCTCTTCAGTCATATTTTCATGGGAAATTTCGGCTCCTTTAACCCGGAGTGAAATTGTGCACGAAGAGTTTGCATAAAACATTTAATTTTTTCCGGTCTCACTATGGACATTCGATTGTCTTAGAAGGGTTAACTGAAATGATAGTCACATTTTCATTTTGGTGATCAGTTACTCCCTATATACCAAACAGACCTTCAATATTTTTAAAGAGCGAAATAAAAATGTTAAAAAAGTATTATTGTAATAGATTCAAATACAATTTTAGCCACAGTTCGATTGTTAGTTAACTAGTTAGTTAGTAGTACCCTTTGCATTTTACCACGAACATTTTTTGCTCCTGATGTAATAACATATGTTTAGCTGTATATATCTAGCCGGATTTTTGAAAACGTTATCATCAAATGGACCTTTTCCGTCCAACAGTTTTTTTCGGCCAAAAACTATATCCAAAGTAGCTCATTATAAAAACTAAGAGTGCAACCATTGTCTTTTTATTCTTCTCCTCCTTTCCTGATCTCCTCGCTCTTTCTTTTTCTCCTTTCCTTTTCCTTCGTTACTGTGATTTTGGAGCCGTTCTCGGGCTTAAGAAACCTGCCTTTTGACGCCTTTTCAGTCAAATGACTACAAATTTCGTTAGGTTGGTTTTCCAAAAATCTGTTAGATATACTATAAATATATTTTATCAGCAGATGTAGAGCCATTTTCTTTGGAAATGCCGTAAATAAACCACCACCATTATAATAATGATAATTATCATTATTATTATACTCAGGTGAACGAGCGCTGACGTTAATTAGTTTTAAAAATATTCAGCTGAAACGAAATTTAATGCCCTCAGCTTTTAGTCAACCAATTTATCCTAATCTCCCCTCAAACGTCACTGCTATTTTTTTCCACAGGTGAAAACAAGGGTTTTCACTTCAGCTTTTGTGAAGGCAATTTGAAAAACTGTAAGTTAAAGGTGAGCTTCCTAATTCGTCCAATTATTATTCATGTATCTTCATTACAGATCTTTGAAAAACAGACTTCAACCTTGTTTGTTCACTTCCTACTTTTCTTTTCTAACTAACCAAACTTTATTCAATTCAAATTCTTTCTAAAGGTAGACGAACAACAGAAAAGAACGGATAAAAGTGTGAAGCGAAAAGGAGTAAAAGAAAACAAGTCATGCCATTATCTTCATCCGAGTGCATCACCTGGTTTGCTGTATTCCTTACCGTGTGTGTTGCTATAGTAACAGTGAACCTTATATCAATCATTCTTTTTATAAAAAACCGCAGTCTTCGTACTCGTGCCATGTACCTAGTTATAAACCTGACCATAGTGGATATGTTTGTCGGAGGATTTTCAAACTTTGAACTATTTCTACTCCTCCCATATGCATCATGCGACATTGTGAAAATGAACTTAAGCTGGGAACTGGATGTGATAACTTTCTTACTCCACCTCTGGTTTCCTCTGACCTCTCTAACAAACATTGCAGTGATTTCATTAGATCGGATGCATGCAACGATTCGTCCCTTCGGGCATCGCCTCATCAAAAAGTGGGTCTACGGGGTAACAATTGCTGGTGTCTGGGTTTTAGCTGCAATGGTAACAGCTGCTTCTTTAATACTTGGGCTATATGGGAAGAAATTATGGTGGTTTCTTTACTTATGGCAATCATACTGTTGTTTGTGTCTTTTAGTTATCTGTGTTTCTTACTCTTCTATTGTTGTTAAATTTTTGTGTGGAGCGCATCCCCAGCACCATGGTGCAGCCAACAGACAAAGGAAACTGACCGTAACATTATTCATAATGACTATCCTATCCTTACTGATGTGGCTACCATATGCGGTTTATATTTTTCTTATATTTCAAACTAGTATCAGGAAATTCCTTTCTTCCCAGGAACTTTTACGTTTGCGGTTTTCTTTAACAATTCTATATTTTATGAACTCGCTTGTTAATCCCATCGTTTACACAATCCGAATGCCAGAGTTTAGGAAAGTTCTGTTGCTGTTATTTAAATGTCAACGAAGACAAAATGCCCGAGATATCCCTCTTCATGCGCTTTAATGTACTTTGTTTAACACTTGGAAGCCAACTAATGATTTCGTCATCCTCATAAAAAAAAAAACAGGAGTTGATCATTGTATACTATTATTACGGCCTTTAAAGTTCGATAAAAAGGCTGTAAATAAATGTTGTGGTGCATTTTTTTCTTGGTTCAAATACTTTTTTCCTTTGTTTTAAACTCTGATTCTCAATCGTACATAACTATAACGCAACACAAAGGAAAACAAAATCTAAACCATTGATGAGTTGAACCACAGTATTTCGTCAAATACTACAACTAAATATAGAACCGGTTAATAGTCTCGTTTATCTTTTCGTTACGTTTAGTATGCTTCCAAAATAAAAAGATATCCTTTACATTTCCTTGTTTAGAGTAAGTCATTATGACTGTGGTCGCAAAACTATGAAATATATCCATTATGTACATTAAGCGCAGAAGCTATTTAGTTCTTAATTTGTTATTTTACAACTTAAATAATGCGATTTGTTTTGAAAGTAAAATACCTCTGTTATTAAAATCAGCATTTTAAGAAACTTCAATAAAGTAGCTATTTATATAAACAGGATTTCTTTAGGTTCTTATCTGTGTCTGGAATATCACAAGGAATGGGACCGGAAAACCGCTGAAATGGGAAAAGCACACTTCAGTGTGTCCTAAAGACGGGAAAAGTCAGAAGATTGTTAAAAGTGTCTTTTTTTCACGCCAATTTTAGGGGAGGATTATAAGAATGTTGTTTTTCCTCCTTGTGTGGTTAAGGACATTTGTGTACAGCTTGCCAGATACATTCAAGACTCCTTCTGCCACTGTTGAACATTTCAGGGTCTTTTTTTGAAGAGATATCATATATAGCCAAATCTGGGAAGGAAAGTTAATTGAGAAACTTTGAAAATCTTAGATAAATGAAGAGTCATCAAAACTTTTTAGCCTTTCTCGAGAAATAGAAATTTGTAAACAAGAGTTTTGCTTCTTCAAACGTATATTTTACATCAGAAAACTTTCCCCTGATAAATGACGATGGAGACATACCAAATAGTCTGGACTGAATATTGTCATCACTGGAAACTAATCCAGTAAATCCATCTTGTCAGTTCGTGTCCTTAAACTGCGCCATGAATTCTTGGTGAAAGGTTCTTAGTCGCTCAAACATTGGAGCAAACGTCTCTTCAGAAGGAAGAATAGTGATCCTACCAAGAAAGATTAAAACATGAAACCGTTTTAAGTTATTTCCTTCGTATGGATAGTGGGTCTGAAAAATCAAAACGTTTTGGATTATTTTAACCCATAATGTGGTGATAAAACTTGGTCCAATTTCATCAGACTTTCACACGCTGACAGAAGGTCGCTTTTACAGACAAGTCGCTTTTAGGACGCCTTTTCCCACGTAAGTTTAAGCTCTGGCCCATACCGTATAATCCTGGTTGTAAGCCCTTCTATTTGTAAACACCAACTTTATCCCAGTTGCAGGCCCTCCACTAAGCCCCAATCGCCCCGGCTATGAGCCGATCTGTGTATACCCTTATTGCGTTCGTCAGAACGCATCCTAATTTGGTGTTCCTGTGGTACAAAGGAAGAATTTTTCGGGGAGGGGTCTTTTCAAATTTAAAGTTGCAGTCAATCTAATCAATCTAAATATATTAGACAAGCCTGTGAAAACCTTGTGACATAAGGGCGCAAAAGATATCACAAAGAGGTTTTTAAAATCATCAAATTAAAACTCCAACCGGAAGTTGATAGCCCTTGTTAATTCAAATCTTACCTGTAGTAAAAGTTGTTACCGCTGCCTTTCACATCAAAAACGTGGCCAGGAATCATGTAAATTACAGTTTTCTCCAGCGCCTGCCAACAGTAAAACGTCGTCTGGTGGCACTTCCTTGGCCTAAATAACAATGGCAATACAAACAACTCAGCAAACTCAAAAAATATCTACACATTACTTTTGACCACCCAAAATCCTTTCACTTTGCTCACCAAACAGACCACATACATACTTTCCTTGTGAGGGGAATATCTATATTTCAAAGAATCCCTCGATGAAGCCTTGACTGGGAGCTGGTACTAGACCAATACGACATGGAATTCAGTAATGCAGTATGGAAAGTTGAGAAAGCGAAATTTTAATTTTCGCGGGACATTATCAGCAGCTTGAATAGTATAGGAGCCTTTAGTATATACACACTCAGTGATCTTGGTGATTTAAGCAATCTGATTGGTTCGCTATCTCGGACTATTCAACAATATTCACCTCCCAGCGAGTGGATAATGTGTGAGCTCGGTGTTTTTCCCGTTTTTTTTAGAGAACGATCTTTTAAAAGTCGACAAAATCCTAGGGCTGACTTTTTTTAAGGCAAGAAAAGACTTGGAAGGATTCAATACGGCGTTTTTCAATTTACTGTAGCAGGAGTTTTGTGCTCGATGGATTGTTTACAACTCCCGTGTATTCGCGTAGAAGAAGCCGTTTCGTGAACTCAGCGTTTTCTAAGAAGAAAATTTTGGCTCAAAAATCGAAGTTTATTTATGACAAACAAATTTAAAAGGAAATGTTTGCAGAAATTCTACATTTCAAGTAAACAGGAAAAAGAATGATACAGGAAGACGACCTCTTACCTCGAGCAACCGAGCCGCCATTTTTGTCAGCACTTCATGCGAAGAACGACACAACATGCCCTTTTGGCTATAAACTTGGAGTGAACAGAAAACAACACAGCTCTACTTTTTTTCTCAGGTAAGGAAACAGTTCAAACTTTTAGCGATTCCATTGAAGCCATTACGCTGTTGTTTGCGAAATGAGTAAACTTGTGAATTGCCATGTTTGAAAATTCTGCAAAGATCTATTTTTAAACTTACGCGTGATTTGATCTGTCAATCAAATCCTACTTTTGAATGGTTTCCTTTCTGATTTTGTTGAGATCACTTCGTGTGTATATACTAAAACAATTATTCTTCTCAATCTCGGTGAATAGTGGCTTTGGGAATATTTACCTCGCCGCTTTCGCGGCTCGGTAAATATTTTGCCACTATTCACCTCGATTTCAAAGAATAATTGTTAAATAGCCTCCTTTTCACTTTTTCTAATCGAAGAACGCCTTTTGTGAAAAGGTGACGAGAATCTTGGCTTCTGGATCGTACTTTGTGGATTCCGGATTTTATGCTGTAGATCCCCGATGGCAGGGACTGGATTCCGTATTCCTTTTCAGTGAAACATGGATTCCAGATTCCAATCGTTAGCGAGATTCTGGGCCTCTTATATAATGCAGCAGGCCCCGGCTGTTAAAAAGATGGAGAACGCTATCCACCGGATAAACCACTATCCAGTGGATAGTGCAATTGGTTTCGCTAATACCTATCCGGTGGATAGCGCTATCCATCTTATGAACAACTGGGTCTGAATTCCGAATTTCAAACCTCTGAACTGATTTCGGATCAGTCTACAAGAAAAAAAAACCCGGTTTACGGAATTCGGATTACCGTACACCTAGGATATCCATTACTGACAGTATTCTGCAGTGTGGCTCTAGAAATCAGGACCGGAAACAGGACATGATACCTTGGTAGTGCTATCCTCGGAAACGCATACATTGCACCTCCCACCTCGTTACACTTGACATTTTCAATTGAGTTAAGAACCCCCGTTGCCATCTTTGCTGGTAAGAATCCTTGATGGATGTCACTTCTTGTACATTGAGTTAAACAAAAAAAGTAATGCATTAGGGATAGATATGAAAAGATTGGAGATTCCCTTTTATAATTTCCCTAGTGCGTCGCACGTGAAGATCATTTTCTATGCATTTAAGAAGATTGCCAAATATGTCGGGAATAAATCGGAATTTTTTTGTTTATCAAACTCATTGCGACGTTTGCCCTATGTCACACCGGGCGGCCGCAACTTCCGGTAAAATAGAGCTGAAACACGCCATTTTCTGCAGAATATTGCCTTTCTTTCTCAAAGTAAGAGATCTACCACAAATGCACCACCGGTATTGAGCTAAGTGCTATCTAAGCTACTAGTGGTGAAAAACTTGGGTTATTTTGTCAAGATTTCGATGGGGCATTTTTATATATTTTTTTTTTCCGTCGGTTAGGATGTAAATTTACAAAAGCGTGACCTGTCTTGAAAGCAGAGGGTCGAGAAAAACTGGACTGGCTCAACAGCGCATGCTCGGAATAATAAATGCACCGCCAAATTCAAAGAGTTGAATTAATTTGCCGTGTTTTGATATGTAATTTGTTGGCATTTATTCCCGAAATATTTGGTGGGGCAAAATGACTTCGTAGGTCCATCTTGCTGTCTTTCTTCCCTTCGCTTGTACCGTGACGGTTTCTACATTTGAAGATAATCTTCAAGGCGAAAATCGTGAGAAATTCAGCCAGCAGAACGGTCCTTCGTATACTTACGAGATTAAGAAGAAAGTAATTTTAAGTGATTATGAATATTTTAATAGGATCTTAATTATATTTTCAAACAGTTCGATTTCTAAATTTTCGGATATGGAATAATTCCTCGTTTCTTCTATTTATTCCCGCAGCTTTTTAATGTATACCATTTCAAAGGCTCCACATTTAATTCTGCGCGCACCTCCGGGGGTCTTCTTTTCTGCCGGACCACAACTTTCTCTTGATGCAACAATACAATCGCCCGTGAAAAATGTTGCCTCTATCCTCCAGCGGACCTTCCGCGGGGAAAAACATTTTTTCCAAGCGAACGAAGGGAAAGTAATTCCTTTCACTGTCGTAATTACGCCACTCATCTGTTCGTGACTGAATCCCACGAAATGAATTTTTAGCTGTTTTCGCGTCGTATCCACTTCAATGACTTCAACATCATACAAATCCCTGTCTGTTTTGCGTTTTCGTTCCACTTTCTCCATCTTTTTTTTTTGGCGAAGCTGACACATTCTTCCACAAAACTCCGTGGAGGACATGACATTCGTTTCGGTCGATCGTCCATGTTTATTTGTGCCCAAACCGCCCTCTCCCTTTTCACTTACACTTACATGAAATTTCTAAGTTTCTTGACTCAGAGACTTAGTTTCTGCTCAACAAATGTCGTCAAAGTGCAAGTCTCTTCAAGTTTAAAGGACATAAAAGATTTCGAGTCACGAACCGGAATCGATCCCGGAATGATAAATCTGCAGTCTCCTACCCTAACCACTAGACCACCGAGGATTCGCTGCAGGATGTTGGAGTCATAAAATAGCGAAAACCCTAACCCTAAATAGAAGCTAACCGTTAGCCCTAATCACTATTCTAAGCGCTTAACCCTAATCAGTATTGTTAGTGGTTAACCCTAATCACTATAATCGGGCTCACTCATATATGTATACATATATGCAATTACTTTGTGTAGGCATCACAAGGTATCCAAGGGCGGTTTGAGATATGAAAACTAGCGTTTACCTTATTTGTGATGGTGAAACACGATACCTTTGCGCACGCGCTGTAGCATACACTTCATGTAATGATCACTGAAGAGCAAATGTCCTCATATGTGGGCAATGAGTTTGATATGCGGTAAAATTAAAGTATTTGTTCCGTAAAATCCCCACTATGCAGGGGGGGGGGGGGGGGGGGGGTGGGTTGGGGATGCAGTTGACTAGTGCATATAAGATTCTGCCGATGGACGCCGTTTGAAGCTGGTAGAGCTTTATTTATGAAGAATGGAAAGATACATTCGAGGAAAACAAGCAAGGTTTTGACGGTAAAAGCCCTACTTTAACTCATTTCATCGCATTTGAAGAACATATGGCCGACAAGTGTCTCGCAGAACCGTCGCGAAGTCTAAAAACCATGAGATCGGGAGTCTTGTCGTGAGAAATATTAAAAAGATCGTGAGACTAACAGCAGAATCGTGAGCTTGGACCAGTGGGAGTCGAAAAGCAATTACTGATCTTTTCCTCGTGTTTATCGCCTGGACGAATCAAAAAGCTTCACACGTTCCTAAACTTCTGTCTCAAGTTTGGCATGAAGACAACTTATCTTCCTGTGAAAGTTACAAAATCAAAACATCAAAAGCTCTGGGCACAATGCACGTCAGCCTTCTTGATCGCTGAACGGGAACGATCGATCTACGACAGTTGGGCCTGACAGTTGTCGTTTTGATATCGGGCGCTTTCGTGCAAAGCCGACTAATTACGAACGGCGTAACGAACATCGGAGTGATGCATTTGCCTATCGCAGTGCCCACAATAACTTGCTTCCGCCTTACGCTACGCGTAATCCACAAGTTAAAAAGGACATCGAAAGGACAATTTCAACTCAGAGGTATGGTATACGCCTTAAACTTGTGAACACGAGGTTAAAGTTGTAGCTTCCTCGTGGACGGATTCAAATCGCGCAAGGCCGGAAGTACATGATCCTATGCGGAAATCGATCGAAATATAAAGAATTGGTGCTTTTCTCTACCTGATCTACCATGGCTACAAAGTATGAATTACCCGAACAAGCTGATGCCAGCATACTGAGCAATTTGGGAGAGGAAGTAGAAATGAAGACCTTTAAAACAAATGTTCTCCCGACGTTAGAATGTGACAAAGATCAAGCGCTGATTATAAAAATTATTTGCCTCGGGGGTTACATGTTTGGGGTGGGAAGAAAAGGGGAGCTTATCAAGGATTATCTGCAAGTCACACAACCGGCACGGATCGGCTATTATCCGCCTCTATTAATCGGTTGCGACTTTCACGTGAAAACCATAAAATGTAAAAAGGCGACGACCGCAATACTTCAATGACCATCAAACTACAATTTTGGGAGATGGCTGTGGAAGGTGAGCGTATATTATTAATTATTAAAAACCGAATCATTGCATGGTTCTTGCTTTTATAACTGCACCGAAAATCCAAATTCACAGTAATTTCGACGGCTGACACTTAAAAATTCTTTTCCGTCACATTATCTGCCAGGTTTTTTAGCTGTTCTGCTGTGTAAAATCCTAGAATCCCGATGAGGTTTTAAAAAACTAATGTTCATCGCTACAATGAT
Source organism: Porites cylindrica (assembly GCA_964035525.1). Lineage (NCBI taxonomy): Eukaryota > Metazoa > Cnidaria > Anthozoa > Scleractinia > Poritidae > Porites > Porites cylindrica. The sequence goes on from OZ037776.1 coordinate 6,262,850, forward strand.
TTGATTTTTCATTCATGCAGTCCAGGCGAGTCCGTTCGCGCGTTGACAGTTTTGATAGACGTAGGACATGTAAATAGCGGAAGTCCCTTGTCTTTTCCGGTTTGTTCGAGTAGGGGAGATTCAACGAGTTTTTGTGGGCGTTTTTAATAAAACAATTATTCCACTCGCGCTTTTTGGATATGAGATGATTATACCCAGCTCAGCGCTACGCGCCTCATTGGCTATCTATCATCTCACATCCAACGCACCCTCGTGGAATAATTGTTAAATATATGTTGTAGGAACAGTCACGGGGCATTAGTATTCTGGGATCCGACCTGCGCTTTATCCCTGGATAGAGTTCCGAAATGGTTGAAAGATGTAAAGAACAAAGCTTATCCATCAATCCCGTGCGTCCTTGTCACGGTCAACCTTTCAAAGAAGCCTCTGTATAGTCCTGGCGAAACGTTCGAGAGTGAGACGGCGTTTGATCAGTTCTGGAAAGATCACGGGTTTATCGGTCATTTTGAGATTAAGTTCCGCGACTGGGAATCTGGTGAAGATAGCGTTTTCGGACAAGCCGTCAACTGTCTTATTGAGAAGATTTTATGTGAACAAACTTAATTAAAGGAAAAAAATTACCCATGGCGACATCGAAACGTTGTGCTAAACTTGTTTCGCTTATCTTTATTCTTAAGAATGCAATTTACCTCTTTATAACAACTGAAATAGTGGAATTTTTCTTGTATATCATGAAATCTAGTGGCCTGGCGATTAGGATGTCGACGTCGAAGCCTTTCCATCACGTCGTTTTAGAGTTGAGACAAGAGATTTTACTCCTGCTGGTTTTTCTCCACCAAGTTGAATATCCCGGATGTAATAGCATATGATACTATTTAGGGGGACAGTCAGCAATACATCCGGGAATTTTGTGCTAATGCGACTGGGATAAGCTTCGGCCATATGGACCTCATTAGCATGCGTAGCAAGCATTTCCGCGCGAGTTCGGCGAGAAAGTTGGGACGAGAGCAAAAAAAAGGAATGACGGGGGAGGGGGAGGGGCGAGAAGGAAACGCTTGCCCGCAAAACCCACGATTTCGAAAAACAGCGTTCGCCCACGAACACAGCTTCTGATTGGTGCGGTGCTGGTAGTGTTGATTAAATAGCAATCAATACATCAATCAAACCTGGTATGTTTATTTACGCCCGTCGTAGATCTGGTCTGATCTCATTAATTGTCGCAGATTACAAATGCTTTGGACTGATAATTATTTGAATCGGGTTTGTGCGAAGGTTTATCAGATCTGAGTCCCTTCAAAGTATAATTGGAGATCGAGCAGTGGAGACTGGTGAAGGCCAATTTATTGGGAATGACGGCGTACGTATCTGACTGGAAAAAAAGGACTGTTTGTTGGAGATAACATCAACGTAAATCAGAACATCGGTACGACACTAGCTAGATCCGCCCAAGACAAGTGAAATTAAAAGATTATTTTTTATTGGAAATTTAGCGACATGTATCCTAGAGTACTTTTCCACACTCCTAGCTGGCTGGCCTGTGGAGAGCAGCCGCTCTGCAAAACTCATATAGCTGGCAGAGTGAGTTGCTCTGGACAAATCATTTCTTTGCGACGTTTGACAAGGTTTCAGTTGAGGAAAAGCCACATAACGTTCAAAATTTTAACTTAACTTTAAAGAGCAAGAAATTCCGCACCAGTCGCTGAGAGTTTGAACCTTCTTTTATCGTAAAGCTTCTTTTTATTACAGCGTTGCAAGCACGTGGGAACAAAGTATATTTTTCAAATCTGGTAATCTGTTCGTTATCTATCTTGGTGAGCTGTCAAATTTACAAATAAACCCAACCGTGAAATATCAAGGGGCATTTTCCAGAATCGTGCGGTTTGCGGGCAAGCGTTTCCTCTTCTCCCTCCCCTTCCCCCTACCATTTTTTTTGTTCCCGCTCTAACTTTCGCGCAATAACTCGACTGGAAACGCTTGCTACGCAGGCTAGGACCGAATTGTCACTTCGTCCACCTTCGTTCTTCCCCCGCGCCCGCCGGCCCCTGGACCGATCCCGTCCAGGGCCGGAAAGCGCGTTAATAGGGAGCTAAGAAAGCCTGGTTTTCACTAGCGAATAAGCATAACCATAAAGACATACGCACGCACAGAATAGCATATTTTACTCAATTCTCGATACCAGCTCTCCTAAACCCGATGATAAACAAGATAGCACACGAAGCGTCCGCCAAATTGCTTTTGATATGTTCGTATGATTGCTGAGTCAACGTGTCTGACCTATGATTGGCCCACGGCCTTGTGCTTATGCCTGTGCCTATGTCGACCCCGTTCCGGATCATTAGTCCGAAAAAGCTACGACATAAGCATAAGCATAAGCACGAGAAAAATAAACATGTCCGTTTTTCTTGTGCCTATGCTTACGCTTTAATGTGCCAGTGAAAACCAGACTTAAGTAACGAAGACTGCGACAGAGACAAGAACGGCAAAAAAGGTAACAGGTTCAGGCCCCATCCACACGAATCCGTTTTTTTTTTAAACGGAGATTTTTTTCCCCGCCCCCTTTCATATAAGAAAGTTCTCCGGTAGCGGAGGATGACGTATTGTCATGGATACTTGACATTTTTGGATAGCCCCGGCGTTAAAGACCTCTGAGAAACGACAGCGCTGGAGTAACGCCACGAGTCTACAACCGTCAACAGCACAGCTATTTCATTGTGGCTCACCAATTTTCTTTCCGTAGTTTGGATAAAATTCTTACCTAATTCTGTATGAGACTATTTTTTACCTAGAGTTAAATAACGCCACAGCAAGGCCAATAGATCAGACCTTGTCACGGTTTTCGACGCCATCTTGACGAGTAGGCAAAGGCGTGAGAAATTACAATATTTGTATGAGAATCTAATGTCGAATGATTTCCGTAGAAGGGGTGTTAAAATATGATTTGTAAACTAAAGCTTCACTCCTAAGGATTCTCCTGAAAAAAATTGAGGGCGTTACATGCGCTAGAAGACCTAGAACCACTTTTTAAAATTTTCTATACATTTGTCTGTAAGAAAGTCCCGCGAAAATTACAGACAAATATATGGAAAATCTATAGCAAGCCTCTGGAGAAATTTAAGCACAGGTACGCCCCCAAAATGTTTTAGGACAATCCTTTGCTTTGTAGCTTTAGTTTACAATTGATTTTTTTTTTCAGAACAGCCGTTTTACGGAAATTATTCGACATTAGATTCTCATACAAACACTGTAATTTCTCACGCGTTTTCCTACTCGTCAAGATGGCGTCCAAAACCGTGACAAGGTCTATTGTTATACCGCGCAACTCGAGCGCGTTTTCCAATTGGACGAGAACGTGTCACGTACTCCTCTATACTCACCCGCACGTCATCAGAAACCGAAGGAAATTTATGTGCCAGTCGCGCGAAACAAACAAACATAGCTGGTAAACAAATTCATAAGCTTGGTTTAAATATCTTTTTTTTTCGCCTCTGGGAAACTTTGAGGGGGGTCAAGGAAACAAAACTTACTGCTTCTCTTGGAACAAACAAGCTGGTTGAAATTGATTGCCGTCAGTTAGGTAAACGGAGAAATTTGAATAAGTGGACAACGCACAAAATATTTACCGCTAAAACTAGTCCGAATAAATCCGCCTTTATCAAAAACGGCTAAAATAAATATCCGCTCTGAAATGTGCTGTAGAGGCGGCGGAGCGTTTTGAAACGTGGGAGGGGGGGGGGGGGGGGGAGGGAGGGGACTCATCTTCCCCTCAGCCATACGCATACCCCTAACAGGAGCCGAGTAATCGGCTCCTGTCGTTACTCAAATTTTCCAAAATGCCCTTGCGTTGTTACCTAGGCTCCAGAGGTCAGTTCTCAAAATACCTGCTTCGCCGCGAACCATCAGTATCGATAAGAAAAAAAACATCCTCTGGACCCAGGGTATGGCGTTGTTCCTTAGCACAAGCAACCTTCATAGTGTCTAGTGTGTCCGTAATCGATTTGTCACGAACCCAGCACCAGTCAGTAGCTGTTCTAGACTACGAGTAGTCCCCATTTTTTTCTCAGGGATAGTAGACCGGAGCGAGCGAAACGCTAACGCGCGTGAAAATCACCCCACGCGAGATAGTCGAGACGGGACTACTCATAGTCTATAATTGTTCAGGCGGTCCTGCTTCATTGTGATTCTAAGGTAGTTCTTGGGTCGTATGAGGGCAGAAATGTGCGTTCTGAAGTCACTGATGTCACAGATATTGTCAAATACATCGGTAAGACTGGTTTTCGGCACACATTTTCCCTCTACTCCGTCGCCTACGTACCAGAACGCAGAGAGAGAGTTTTTAAATTGTTCCCAATTTCGATTTCAAGGGAGTTTTCGAAAAGTTTTGGCCCGGTGTAGCGAGAAAGGAAGAAAGTCGGGCCTGTCGAGAAAAATAAAAGGAGCACTAAGTTCCACCTGTGCTCAAAACAATTTTTTTTGTCGCTTTTATTTTGCCGTAGTAGAATTAAATTAACACAGCGTAGGTTTTACTTTCAATTACCTTCTTTTTGTCGGCTTTCCATTAAGTAAAACATTACCTGAAATTTTCGCGATAGTTTATACCCCGCGTTTTTAAATTCAAGACTGTTAAGAAAGTGTCCAAAAGAATAAAACAAAACAAAAAAAGAAGACTCGCGAATATCAAGTGACAAGTCCATTATTAAAGAACTTTGAACCTCCATAAGCACATGCAGAGTAAATGGAACTAGGCCTTTCCCGATTGTCCTCGTCAGATTTTAAGCAACTTTTGGCGTTTGGAGGAAGTTAACTGACGTTGATTGTAGCCTTACTTAGTTTTATTTCTGTAATTATTATTTTTCATTTCGAAATGGAAATTATTGAGGGGGTTTTCGGTGTCACGTGACTGCAGTTGTCAAATAACACACTCAACACACTTTTTTTGAATCACCAAAATCAACACGAATACCAAAACTTTTTGTCAACCAACACGATGAATGTTGAGAGATCGTTTTTATTATCTGGAATATTCCTATCGGTGCTCTGCCCAATAACTGTGTTAGCAAACTCCTTTCTCCTGCTAGCAATATATAAGGATCCTCTTAAGACGTTCCATGGTCCCACCGCTTGCTTTCTCCTCGCTTTATCGATCATAGATCTCATCTCGGGACTTGTCGCCGAGCCATTGGTTATTACGTGTTATTTTCTTTCGTACAGAGGTCACCCCAGCAACAAGATTTTGGAAATCACGGGTGTGGTGACTGCAATCCTCACCAACTTGTCTTTTTTCATCGTCTTGGCGTTCAGTTTGGTGCAGTACATAGTAGTTGCCCACCCACTTAGAAGCAAGGAACTCGTTACTACTCGCAGGACCCAAGCGCTCTTGGTAATTATCTCGCTATATGCTATGTTGTTTGAGATGACAAGGTACATGGGCCTTCCTCTAGATGTTTTAGAGAAGATCGATTTGCATCTCCACTCCACATTTTCGCTGCTGTTAACGATCATCATTTATATCCTGCTACAAAAGGCTTTTCGAAGACAGATGGTTGAGCTCTCAGCAACACTGACCAAGGGTACTGAATTGACTGAAGTGAGAGTGGAACTGCAAGAAGGAAAATCAGAATCAAGTTCACAAAACGAGAAACAACAGAAACAACGCTTACAAGTTAAGAGGCAATTTGTTCGTCTTAATCTAATCATCATTATTGTTCTGTTGGTGTGTTCTCAACCATCGGCCCTCTTGTGGCACTTGTATTTGTATAGCGGCGAGAGTATAAAGTATAACCAGACGCTATTTCAAATTCACGTTATCGCCGAAAACACGCTTTACTTGAAATTTCTTCCAGATCCATTTGTGTTCGCTTGGAGAATACCCAGGCACCGCGAAACTTTGAGAAGAGCACTTTGCTGAAACTGATTATGCTGTAAAACTTCAATCTTCAGAAAAAAAGACTCTTCATAGTTTCCAAAATAGTTTGAGCGGTATTGAACTTTAGTTTGTTCTACGCGAACTGCGGAGTTGTGTGTGGCCGAGCGGTTAACACCTCGAACTCCGGATCTGGAGGTCCGGGGTTCAAGCCTCGCCCGTCGCGTTGTTTCCTTAGGCAAGGAACTTTACTCCACTTTGTCTCTTTTCACCCAGGTGTATAAATGGGTACCGGCGACGCACTGCTGAGGAGTAACCCTGTGATGGACTAGCATCCCGTCCTGAGGGGGGAGTAAAAATATTCCCAGGCATGCTGCATGCTAATTTAACCGGGATGGGCCTTTGCGCCTTTGGCTCGTATGCGCCTTTACCTTACCTTTACATGAATTGGTCAGTATTCAGAGAATTCAGACCTAAGCACAACCAGCCTATTATATAAATAGTGCAACCAGAAAACCCTAACAACTTGTAGTTCCTGATTTGGAAAGTTAAAATGCTGCGGGAAGATGCTCCAGTAAAATGCGTTGTATAATTGCGCAATCATCAACTGAAAATAATGGAAAAAATAAAAAGGGGATATAATCAGGAACGGGGTTCATAACTAATTTTTTTCTTATTGGGTACGTTAAAAACATGCCCATTCGGAGATCTATTAATAATGAAGGCATTCGTTATTAAAAGGAAGCCAAATAGGAGAAATAATAACTCAATATGAACGGGCAAAACAAGGACGATAAACCTTGATTAAACCAGTTGCCAATAACAAGGAGTCGGTGCCTTCTAAAGATTCTTCCTCTTGGTCGAAACCGGAGTTTTAGTCACGGAAGTCAATCAACTATTTCAATGTTTTTTCCCGCTCTCGGCCGGAGAATGTTCTCTCAGCGTTTCAATCGAAGAGCGAAGACTGGCAAGAATACTTATTTCCGAATAACGAATCGAGATTGAACCTTCTGGAAGCTAAGGTTTTGTTATAAGATTATTGTTTGTCCAAAAGGAAAAAAATTCCGGTCAGCGGGACTAAAAGACGTGGTTGAGCCAAAGATGCAGAAGTCAGTAACGTACCATGGAAACATACTCCCAAATTATGAACTAACCAAAACCCGAAAACATCGAGCTTCGCATTCTGCGCCTCATTTTGAGCTGGTTGCGGAGCCGGCGCCGCTTGCCCTGGAGCAGCTTGGGATTCTTCAGGAGCCGCTATAGGTTGAGGAAATTGGTCTTCAACTGGGCCGTCGGCCATGAGTACGAAAATTCGCGTGGCTGTTGACTGAACGATCCCTTCTTCTTCCCGTCATCCTGTTTTTATAGTCCTGCTATATATATCCTCGTGCACGTACCTGCGTGCATTCAATCCTCGGAAGTATTTTATTTTTCGCGTTTTACTTTCGCATATCATTACGAGTGTTATGAATAGAGGCTGAGAAAATGATGCAGCCGTTTTTAATAAAGGTGAAAGAAACTTATTATATAACCATGCAAATTGTAAACAACCAATGTGAATGAGTTACTCTAGCCAGGGCGTCGCTATCATTTGCGAGACAAAATGTATTTCTTTTAGTTTTTTGACTACAATATTTGGCATAAATCCCATCGGTATAATTAGAACCTTCCTATAAGACTTGACGCCGACCAGTCTAGTCGAGACTATTTTGTGCGGTTATATAATAAGTTTTTTCACCTTTATTAAAAAGAAATACATTTTGTCTCGCAAATAATAGCGGTGCCCTGGCGAGAGGAACGCATTCACGTTGGTTGTTTACCATTTGCATGGGAAGACCGGTCGATCGGTCCACGGTTTAGACAAATGGTACGGAAAACTTCAGGACTTTTAAGTTTCGTTCCGGAATCGCGTTTACCATTTGTACAAATTAAGTCAGTTCGATTTACCGGAAAACGACCACGAAGGGCTGAAACTGGTATCAAACTGAAGGCTTGGAAGAAATGGAACGCGAATTTCCTATTGGAATATTCCGTCCGGAAAAACAGGACTACCTTTTCAGATGTTCCGTTGCTTCCGGAAATTTTCTGCTGGAACGACCCAAAAATTCATTTTCTGGCCCTTCTCGTGCATTCTCTTTTGTTCACCGTTTCGTATTTTATTCCGTCTTGAATAACGTCAAAACCAAGTACAGTGCCCTTTTTTTCTTTGTTTTCCTTCTTTTTGTTCGGCCGGCCTCCAAAGGAAACGCCCTCTTTTAAAGATGGGCTCGTTTTTTTTTCTTCACGGAAAAATCGCACTCTGGTGTCTTCGGCGCGCGCGAAAGATATGAGGGCATGCTAAAAATAGGTCAGCGGACTAAAGCAGTGCAGAGCGTATGGCTACTTGCCTGCCTGAGCTAGGTAAAGCCATGTCTTTAATAGCTGTATAGAACTCGGAGGTCGAAAAATTGAATTATGTCATTTCCTATACGCGAAATCCTTACATGAGTGCACACGCTTTTTATTCATATACTTACAATAAGAGACGGTGAGAGTACATTTGGAACGGTTCAGTTGCATTACAGACCTTACGAGACCAATTTACTAACAAACTCTTCAGAGTGAGAAGATCTCTCAATATAGTGAGCTACAAACGGAATTGTGTTCTCATCAACTCAAGAGTCTTGTTGAATATATTAGGAGCTTAGTTGCTTTACAGGAGAAGCTAGGACGAAAAGACAAAGCGTACTGCAATGACCTTTTGTCTTTATACATTGTGGTTCTTTGAATTTGTATTGATTTCATTGATTTTATCTTTCTTTGTTTCTACTATGTTCTCAGCTACGCTACTCTAAAATTACTGCAATGCAATACGCATAAGTCACCCGAGCCGATCGCTTGCAGATATTTATGCATATATACTCTTGTTATTTCCTCTGAAGGCTGTGATTTCTTAGATGGAGCTTCCTTATTGGAACTTTTTTAAATGGTTTTTGTTTTTGTACCACGAAAATTTGCTGACGAGAAGCCTGAGGTCACACCACCTCCCAACCCGACCCGCCCCGTGGTCGATTTGATTCTATTAAAACCAAAGGCGGCCGCCCAGATGACAGTAAGCCCTTGATCCCGACGATCTTAATGCAAAAAGGGCACTGAATCAGTACACTGGCGCGAACCTGGGAAGCTGCTAATTGACTAGTGGTGCCTTTTTTTCAAGAGAGAAAGAAACTGTGGCAAGCTAAAAGGTAACATTGCTTTACTGCAAGGGTTTTCGATTTCTGTTGTATCAAGCGTGTGCTAATACTTTAGATAAGTGAAACTATCAGATGATGTAAAAGTACTGATAATGCTTTGACTTTTCCTAAGTAAAACTAGATCATTGTACACAGACGAATGTTCAGAGAATACGCTAATAGAGGATGCAAGGGAAAAGTGTGATTTTTGCCATTTTAAAGTACAATGCGGAGCTACTGGCAGTTTACCGTGCTATTCTCATTTTTCGTTACAACACATTCTGCTTTCACGGATGATTTAAAGGAATGCATACAAAAAGCGATCGCTACTCCTGGTATGCGTGAAAGGATCTCTTTCTGCCATCTAGTTCCTCCTAATCCTTGCCACAGACCCGTCGACAGTTCAGCGCCTCCTGAAATACTTTATTCGTATTTCTTTCCGGACATATTGTTTTGGGATCCGCTGTCCAGAATTCCCTCTCTTAAAGGCTTCCTCAAATGCCCAAGAGAAGCATGTTCAGGAAAAAACAGCTTCCTTAGGGTCGTCGGGTGGAAAGATGAAAAGACCGATAGGAATAATCCTCGTCGACTGTATGGCCTGACATGTCCTGTTATGTTAGTGAGCCGGGTATATCGTTGTCAGTCGCACAATCATGAGATAATTGCTCATGATTGTGGAGTTCTGAAACAACTACTTGACGTAGACAGAGAACCATTTATATTGTCACATTTAACCAAGTGTTTAACCGGAATGACACGAGAACTGCAAATGACAATATCATCTTACATATTGTCCGGTTTGGCCTTTTCAGACATTGCAAACATATTGAGACAACACTTGTGGAACAGTCTCGCAGAGCGATGCAAAACATATAATTTGCATTTTCCAAATTCCAAAAAGCTCTTCCCTTCGAATTTAGAAGAGTACGTGAAGCAGATTTGGAAGGAACCCAGCAATGATTTTATAGAAAGTGTCTTCCTAGCAGATTTCATGGATAAAGAGAACCTCCATACTGCTAGAATGGCCATCGACACTGGACCAAATGAATGGATATCAATGGATCACAAGTTCAAAGTGGCCTGTAACAATGGTTTGAAGAGGAAATCAGATAGTAAATTGGAAACCCTGTATGACTCACTATTTTGTGTCATGAATGAAAAGGGACAGGTAATGGGGTGGCAGTTTACTAAAGGAACTTCATTTGAAAGTGTCAGGAAACTCTTACAAGGAATTAAGAAACGTTGTGACAAAAAGAAACAGATCGTTCGAAGTTGTTATATTGACAATTGTTGTGCTTGGAGGAAAAAACGCCAAGGTATTTTTACATCCAATTGCAGTGTTAAGCTGGACCTCTTTCATGCCGTGTCAAGGGTGGTTACCGAGATGCCTAAAAGACACCCTTTTCATGGTGCATGTTCTAAGGATTTCACACTAGTTCTGAGGAGCATCGATGATTACGGACCAATCAGAAAGAAAACAACACCGGTGGCTAGCATCATTCTTGGTAATATGGATACTTTTCAACAAAAATGGAAAAGTATAGCATATGAAGAAAGACCAATAATAAACATTAAAGCACTTGATGAATTAAGAAAGCTACAAAACCATATAACAAAGGGGTGCTTAATGTTCGAATTTATGTTTGTGTGTTTAGTGATGGAGGCCTCCTCTTAAAATATGTATTTTACTATTATTTTTATTATTATCATTGTTGTTACAAATCCCTGATATTAATCAATGTGTGTAATATTGCCATGATAAGGTGACCCTAAGGTCACGCAGAGGTTTAAGAATCATTATTTACAAGTCTTGTCATTATAATTACTTTAATTTCATAGACATCTCGAAATACATCAGGCCATGAGGGCCATGGCTTTTTATAACCATAAAAATCCAACAGTGTCAGTAAAATAGGAAAGGCGTCTGGGATGATTTTGGAATTAAAAATAGGACTCGCGTGCGGCGAAATTACTTGCGTTACTTCCGGGAAAAATGTGGAAATATGTTTTCAATGTCTTTATCTAATAACTCTGGAAGTGTGGAAATGTGGAAATGTGGAAATATGTCTTCATTGTCTTAATTTATCTAATAACTCTGGAAGTGTGGAAATGTGGAAATCTGGAAATATGTCTTCCTTGTCTTCATCTAGTAACTATGGAAGTGTGGAAATGTGGAAATATGTCTTCAATGTCTTTGTCTAATAACTCTGGAAGTGTGGAAATATGTCTTCCTTGTCTTGATCTAGCAACTCTGTCTTTGTCTAATAACTCTGGAAGTGTGGGTTTGAACTTCAGAACTCGCCAGCACTCGACTCTCAGAAAAAAAAAGAGGAAAAAACAAACTTCTGAGGTCAACTTGTGGAAAGTGTAATTTTTCAAAAAACAGTAATGTATCGGTCAAATCGAAGCTTCAACATGCCCCCCCCCCGGCAACCCCCGGGCATTTGACTTTTTTGAAAATTATTGTTCAAATTACCCCCTACCCGGGCCAAAATGCCGTTCAAATGCCCCACACTAGGGTCCATTCAAGTGATCAAATGCCCCCACCCCGGGGACATTTCACAGGCACAAAAATGACAGAAGGACGGCGGAAACGCCTTCAGTTGTCGAACAAAATCTTTATGAATATAACAAAAACTGAGAAACACTGTTAGCGTATTTACTACGAACAAAAGTCTCGTGCAAAGCGGCGGAAATTGCTGCTACAAGGTCACTGAATGCTCAGCTTTTCTTCGTCATGCAATATACAAAGCGTTATATAAAAAAAAGATCCCACCTATTGAGATTGCTACATCATGACCATTTCACTGACACGCATCATCGCTCACCTTATTAATTAACAGTACTGAAAGTAGTTGACCTGAGCTTTTTATTTTATTTTATTTTATGTTGTTGTATTGAATCGCCTGTCTAGGTATTGTATTTCATTGTAAACACAACAATAAAATACTCTCACATATTCAAAGCCTGAATCCAATATTAAATTTCTAAAATTTAAATACTTCAAATACGGCACAAAGCTTGTTTAAGCCTTTTCCTTGTAACCAATTGGCCACAAAGGCACAATCTTTTCCACGAAAATCTCTAACACCGCGTCCGCCATGATAGCTCGCCACGCCAACGATTTTACATGAAATCGAGGGTGCAGTTCAAATTCCCCACCCCTAAAGCATGTGGATAACATTCGATTATGGAATCGAGGCTAAATATGACTATTGGATTGTTCATTTTATGAATGGATTATTGAATCAACAAACGAAATCATTTTTCCGTGAATGAATTCATTAGTTCGTTAGCGACGGGAACGGTTGACCTGGTTTGACTGTAAAGGGTTTCAACGAATGATGTGAATTGTATAATTATGTATGAAATTAGGAAATAGAATTTTAGGTTGCAGAATTCTGCAGGTGTGATTTTGGTAAGAGGGTCTGTCAATCAATTTGCTCCCAGAATTACTCAGAACTGTGTGTAAATAAACTTGGTGCTCCAAGGAAACCAGTTTTCATTTAATAACATTTCTTCTATGGCAGAAATAGAAAGCTGGGCATCCTTTTGGTAGTGAACATGGTTCTGTGGCATTGATCGAAGTGCCAAGAGGACTTCGGGAGGAAGTTGTCACTATTGTATAGAGGTAGGTATTTTTGGGAATACAATGTTTTTCCTAATATTGTGATACAAAATACCACGGAGTGCTACAAACTCAACTGTACATTGAACCCTAAATGCTTGGGAAGCCCAGATACAAGTGGAAGTCAGACAAAATGGAGGTGCAATTTAGGTTTTATTATGAAGGCATCCCTTGGGAGCCATTCCCGTCACCAGACTACACCAAATCTCACAGAATAATAATGGATACATAAATACTTAACGAGTTTTGATTTACAGCAGCAAAATTTCTTGATTCGTGGGAAATACATGTAAATACTCTTCTTGTATCAGGACATGCACACTGTAATTACCTCCTCAATGATGTGTGAATGCATTAGACATAATCATGCTATCATTCTCTTTCCCATAGCATAAAGTAAGCATAATGTGAACAACTATAATTTATACAGTATACCATACATACATACCTGAAAACTGGAAAGAAGAAATTAAACCAACATTTTGTTGACAATAGTATTGTTATGACCATACTGACTTTTTATGTGTAGGCACTGTTAGTGTTGTGTTTTAATTACTGTTATTATCATTTCTAAAATTACGACATTTGTTTTTATTGCAGAGGGATGCAGATGTTGACAGGAAAATTCAGGATTTTGTTGTGACAAAGGGAGGCATTATTTGCCAGCTTCCTCCCAGAAGAAGCTTGATGCAGTGATAGTATTGCTTGGGTGTTTTTATGTATTTAATGTATCATACACCCAATGTAAAGCCATCTTGACTTTTCTAGATCAGGCATTGCTTGAAAGTGGACTGGGGCAGACTCTTGTCAATGTTTTCTCCCTTTTTTAAATGACTTGGCAAATGTCTCAGTTCTTGCTGAATGTAAATTCAGGACAACCTCGTGAGGTGTAGCCAAATTGTCGAAATTTTTTTCGTGGAAGTTTTCTTTCACCCCTATAGACCAAGATTTGGCAAGATTTTTTAAACATAATATCTGTGGAGTAAAATATAGTTTAAAACATTTGTCAATTTGCAAGTCATTAAAGGCTGGTTTACTAGTAGGATACAGAGTCGGAACTGTAATCAAAAGCATAGAGTGTTGATTTAGATATAACACTAACAGGGTACCTATAATTACTCCAGTCATGACTCCTTCACTCTTTATCTAGCGAAAACTATAAAGCATGAGAACAAGGATTTTGACTGGTAAATGGTTTATCCTTTGACGATTCCACCCCTGCTTAATCTGGTTTTCTACATCATAAGCAGAATCTTAAGAATAGAAAGTTGTGATGACTCCAATTCCATCAAGCTTCTAGTTATGACTTCCCTTGCGACTCTGATTTTTGATTTTCACTAGATGATGAGTGCTCTTACTACTCTGACTATGACCCTGACTTTGTCACGAGTGAAAACCACTCTTCAAAAGGATTAGGTCAAGTAATTAAAGGCTCTTACTAGCAAGGTAGACAGAGTCGGAGTTGAAATTAGAAGCTTGAGAATTGATATAGCTAAAGCATCTTAGTTCATTATTGCTCTTACAGCTCTTTTGCTTCAATCTAATATACATTGTTGGAATTGTTAGCAGGAAAACTTGACCAACTCTGACAATCTTTTTTGTTTTTGTCAAAAGGGGAGTTATAATAGAAACTTAATTGACTACCCTTTACAACTCCAATTTTTGATTTTGCCTATAGGTTTAAAGTTTTCCTATGATGCTGGTTATGATTTCGACTTTGTCTTTTGTGAAAACCGTTTTAAGAAGTAGTTACTTTGATCGCACCGAAGACAAGTGTCTCTCTTGCCCAATTTAATTCCTACAATAATTCTAAATGTTCAATCTGGAAAAGTTGAGATTAACTGAAGATAATGTTACACAAATAGGTTGGAATAAGTGTTGTTATGATGTACACAAATCACAGTAACTTATTCAGAACTGAATAAATGTTTGAAATAAGTCTTAGTTTGGTTTCATTATTTGTCAATACCTAATTGAGGGAAAAAATCTGTAGGCCCCCATCCAAATTAAAAATACCATAATGGCCCGATATGGGGCTGAATCGGCTACTTTTTGAGGGGTAGTTTTTAAGAGGGCCAAAATTGGAGGGGGCTGTTTTGGCTACTGGAAAATCCAAAATGGCCCTAGTGTTTTCCATATTGACCCTTTACATGGTCTAATTTGGCCCCGATGCAAGGGTCAATTTAGCCCTAAATTTTAGTACCAAAACAGCCCCATCTCAGTTGGGCTGAATTGGCCCCAAAAACAGTACCATTCTGGACTCACCCGTTTCGGCCCCATTTTTGGGGCCAAATTGGCTCTTTTCATTTTACAGTGCATAAATCAAGGGAAGATTATTTTTCGCTGGAGTAACCTCGAACGCAGACGTCTTTTACAAGCCGAACTGATATTTTCCAAACAAAAACTATAGAACTGATATACTTTTTTGTTTGATCAGTGGGGACATCCAGCACAGCATTTTGCGAAAGGTTATAGTTATTGAACCAAAACGAAACGGCTGAACAAAACTAGCCTGTACACAGACTTTGTTTTATTTTTCTTATCGTTCTCTTCGAAAACATCGGCGAATGATATAGACCACGGTGCAATTTTCATTGTGAGTGCCGATCAAGCAGGGTCCTTTTAATGTGGGTTGATTGAAAGAGGAATTAAAGTTCAATTAAACAAAAAGTTTAATTCAGCAACATTTATTTAGAGGGGTATATATATTAAGCGGAAAAAATGACAAGCAAAGGCAATTATTTAAGTATTAATTTTATCTTTAGTGCAATATTTCCCAAAAAAGGTGTGCAGATAATTTACAAAGACTGTATTAATCAAAGCCGGTATTAATCTTCGCCGGAGTGACATCCAACGCAGCGAGAAAAAAGAGTTTGCAAAAGATCAGTTAGGTCCATTTAATGTGGGCTGATTGAAAGAGGAAGTTCAATTTAACAACTGAAAGTTTAATTCAGAACCTTTTTTTAAGACGGTTCGTATATTAAGCGGAAAAAATGATAAGCAAAGGCAATTATTTAAGTATTTTATCTTAAGTGCAATATTTCCCAAAACAGGTGTTTAGATAATTTAAGACCGTATTAATCGAGCCGGACGTTATTCTTCGCCGGAGTAACATCCAACGCAGAAGCCTTTTACAAGCCTAACTGATGTTTTGTACACTCTTTTTTCTCGCTACGTCAGTGGAGACATCCAGCAAAGAATTTTGTGAGAATTTTGTGTGAGGTTAGTTACACACAAGAAGAAAACAAAATGCAACTTGACCGAAAAGGTTTTACCTAATGGTATTATAGAGTTGAGCATTTATTTAAGAACCGAATATTTTTAAACCTAAGTCCTACTTAGACCACTGTTTGGGACATTCATAGGACCTTTGGACCTTTCATGTGGTAGGGAAAAAAATAATAAAAAAAAATAGCTAAAAAAGCCATTCGAAGAAGCGATGTATGGGTGTCTGGAAATTTCCATTCGTGTAAGTTTTTTCAAGCTTTAAGTCCGTTAATTTTTCTACGATTTTCTGAAGTTGTTTTTCACCTTTCATTTCCCAGGTTTGATCATCATTCGTAAAAAGGACTACTAAAACCTTTTTGGCTTTGGAAACAGTAACGGAAAGAGGTACTGGAAAATGTTGAGTTTTTAGTAAACTATTCAAAAGCATCAAAGATTTTGGAAGAGTAATAAGAAGGAGTATTAAATTCGCATAGACTAAAGGAGCTCTAGAATTACAAAACAATTTAAAATTTTACAGGGCCTTTTAGAAAGCATTCTAGTGCTAAGCTTTTAAAAAATCTAAAGAGATATCCTAAAATGATTATAATAGGATTTTTGAGAAGGCTGGCTTTGGGTATGGTGGGTTGTTTCAAGCAGCGCGTTGTTTCTGTAGCTCCTCACTATATATATGCCTACACATAAATGCTCGCAGTGTTTAAATACAGGGATTAGCCGAGCTGAAAGCGACTTAAGCTCTCTTCATTTTTTCATATGAGAAATTTCAGTTCCGTTAACCGAGTGAAATGGTTAACGTATAAAGTTATGAATATACTATAAAATAATATATGAGAACTGCGGGGTGAAGAATTATATGAAAGTATATCATCACAGTTATACTTACGCAACTTTGCAGCTGGCCAAGAAAGCCTTTTGTAGTTGCGTCTATAACTGCGATGATCTTCTTTCATATAATTGTTTATGTATAGTTTGCATCAACGTAGAAAGACTATGATATTTTCTTAGCAGTAGCTCTGAAAGTTCCTTGACCATTCGCTGTATAAAATCAAGAGTTCCCTTTTTATGATAACTTTTATAGCTTACAAAACAGAAAAACACCATTAAACTTCCTTTGTTTCAGCAGAGACGCATGCGGAATAAAAACTAAACCGTTCGTCCCAACAACCGATACTGTCGATCAGCGTCCTAATGTATCTCCATTAGTGACCTTTGCGGAACTACATCAACCTTCTTTGTCCACGTTCTTTTTTGAAATATTTTTCAAATTCTTCTGAAAGGCAGACGAGCAACAGAGAGAAAAAGGGAATTAAAAGTGTGAAGCGAAAAAGATAACAAGCCATGATATCATTCGAGTGCATCACCTGCTTGCTATATTCCTTATCTTGTCTGTTGCTATAGTAACAGTGAACCTTCCATCAATGTACCTTGTTATAAACCTGACCATAGATGATATGTTTGTCGCAGGATTTTCTCACTTTTCTCTGTTTGTAACCTTACTCTACTTATGCGACATTGTGCAATTTCCGCACTTTACCCTGGAACTGACATTAACAACTGGCTTTCTCTTCGTCTGGTTTCCTCTGACCTCTCTTACAAACACTGCAGTAATTTCATTGGATCAGATGCATGCAACAGTTCGTCCCTATACAGCAATTAGACATTGCCTCATTAAAAAGTTAGTCTACGGGGTAACAATTGCTGCTCTTGTCTGGGTTTTACCTGAAAAGTTTATTATACTAATCCTTAAGAATCGAATGTTTAACCAAAGTCCTATATTTAGCACATCTAGTGGACCTTCAGTCTTTTCATGTGGTAGCCTGGGGCACCCAACGACTGGTTTCTGTGAAATAGCTGTTAGAAGAAGCACATATATTATCTAGAGATTTCTATAGCTCGAAAAAAGTTAAAAATTCATGGATGAATGTATCATTCTTCTCAGTTTTTCGAAGTTTTCAGTCCATTAACTTCTCTGATTGAAGTTGGGAATGGGATTTTCACGTTTCACTTGTCTTCCCATATTTGGTCATCATTCGCAAAAATGGACTTCTTATAATAAAGTTTGGGATTTAAAATCAGTAACGGAAAGATATACATCGGAAAATGTTGACTTTTCTGTATATTTAATAGAATCAAAGATTTTCGAAAAAGTAAAGCGCTATTCGCATCGGCTGAAGAACCCCAAGGATGACCAAACAGATACAAATTTTATAGCGTTTCCTAGAACGCATTTGGAGAGCTGCTTTTTAAAACAACAATCTTAAAGATATCCCTAAATGGTATATGAGTAAATTTTGGCGGCGGATATCAGTGTCGGATATGGTCGGATATCAGTGGTGGGCGGGTTGTGGAGCGATGTTTCTCCCCTCCTCACTATAATATATACTTACCTAAAAATACTTGCAATGGAAAATGTTAAAATACAAGGATTGTCCGAGCTAATAAGCCGCGACTTAAGGCCCTCCTCAGTCATATTTTCATGAGAAATTTCAGCTCCTTTAACCGAGTGAAGTTGTTCACGAAGAGTTTGCATGAAACATTTAATTTTTTCCGGTCTCACTATGGACATTTGATTGTCTTAGAAGGGTTAACTGAAATGATAGTCACATTTTCATTTTGGTGATCAGTTACTCCCTACATACCAAACAGATCTTCAATATTTTTAAAGAGCGAAATAAAAATGTTAAAAAAGTATTAATGTAATAGATTGAAATACAATTTTAGCCACAGTTAGATTGTTAGTTAACTAGTTAGTTAGTAGTACCCTTTGCATTTTACCACGAACATTTTTTGCTCCTGATGTAATAACATATGTTTAGCTGTATATATCTAGCCGGATTTTTGAAAACGTTATCGTCAAATGGACCTTTTCCGTCCAACAGTTTTTTTCGGCCAAAAACTATATCCAAAGTAGCTCATTATAAAAGCTAAGAGTGCAACCATTGCTTTTTTTTCTTCTCCTCCTTTCCTGATCTCCTCCGTCGCTCTTTCTTTTTCTCCTTTCCATTTCCTTCGTTACTGTGATTTCGGAGCCGTTCTCGGGCGTAAGAAACCTGCCTTTTGACGCCAGTTTTAAGTCAAATGACTGCAAATTTCGTTAGGTTGGTTTTCCAAAAATCGGTTAGATATACTATATATATAAATATATTTTATCAGCAGATGTAGAGCCATTTTCTTTGGAAATGCCGTAAATAAACCACCACCATTATAATAATGATAATTATCATTATTATTATGTGAAGGAGCGCTGACGTTAATTAGTTTTAAAAATATTCAGCTGAAACGAAATTTAATGCCCTCAGCTTTTAGTCAACCAATTTATCCTAATCTCCCCTCAAACGTCACTGCTATTTTTTTCCACAGGTGAAAACAAGGGTTTTCACTTCAGCTTTTGTGAAGGCAATTTGAAAAACTGTAAGTTAAAGGTGAGCTTCCTAATTCGTGGAATTATTATTCATTTATCTTCATTACTGATCTCTGAAAAACAGACGTCAACCTTGTTTGTTCACCTCCTACTTTTCTTTTCTAAGTAATCAAACTTTATTCAATTCAAATTCTTTCTTCAGGTAGACGAACAACAGAAGAGAACGGATAAAAGTGTGAAGCGAAAAGGAGTAAAAGAAAACAAGTCATGCCATTATCTTCATCCGAGTGCATCACCTGGTTTGCTGTAACCCTTACCGTGTGTGGTGCTATAGTAACAGTGAATCTTCTATCAATCATTCTTTTTATAAAAAACCGCAGTCTTCGCACTCGTGCCATGTACCTAGTTATAAACCTGACCGTAGCTGATATGTTTGTCGGAGGATTTTCTAGCTTTTATCTATTTGTACTCTACTCAGCATACTCATGCGACATTGTGAAAATGAACGAGAGCCTGGAAATGGCTCTGATAATTTTCTTTCTCTACCTCTGGTTTCCTCTGACCTCTCTAACAAACATTGCAGTGATTTCATTAGATCGGATGCATGCAACAATTCGTCCCTTCAGGCATCGCCTCATCAAAAAGTGGGTCTACGGGGTAACAATTGCTGGTGTCTGGGTTTTAGCTGCAATGGTATCAACTGCTTCTTTTATACTTGGGGTATATGGGAAGAAATTATGGTTGTATCTATGGCAATCATACTGTTGTTTGTGTCTTTTAGTTATCTGTGTTTCTTACTCTTCTATTGTTGTTAAATTTTTGTGTGGAGCGCATCCTCAGCACCATGGTGCAGCCAACAGACAAAGGAAACTGACCGTAACATTATTCATAATGACTATCGTATCCTTACTGATGTGGCTACCATATGCGGTTTACATTTTTCTTTACTTTCAAACTAGTATCACGAAAGTCCTTTCTTTCCAGGAATTTTTACGTTTGCGGTTTTCTTTATCCATTCTATATTTTATGAACTCGCTTGTTAATCCCATCGTTTACACAATCAGAATGCCAGAGTTTAGGAAAGCTCTCCTGTTGTTATTTAAATGTCAACGAAGACAAATTGCCCCAGATATCCCTCTTCATGCGCTTTAATGTACTTTGTTTAATACTTGGAAGCCAACTAATGATTTCGTCATCCTCATAAAAAAAAAAAAAACAGGAGTTGATCATTGTATACTATTATTACGGCCTTTAAAGTTCGATAAAAAGGCTGTAAATAAATGTTGTGGTGCATTTTTTTCCTGGTTCAAATACTTTTTTCCTTTGTTTTAAACTCTGATTCTCAATCGTACATAACTTTACCGCAACACAAAGGAAAACAAAATCTAAACCATTGATGAGTTGAACCACAGTATTTCGTCAAATACTACAACTAAATATAGAACCGGTTAGTAGTCTCGTTTATCTTTTCGTTACGTTTAGTATGCTTCCAAAATAAAAAGATATCCTTTACATTTCCTTGTTTAGAGTAAGTCATTATGACTGTGGTCGCAAAACTATGAAATATATCCATTATGTACATTAAGCGCAGAAGCTGTTTAGTTCTTAATTTGTTATTTTACAACTTAAATAATGCGATTTGTTTTGAAAGTAAAATACCTCTGTTATTAAAAACAGCATTTTAAGAAACTTCAATAAAGTTGCTATTTACATAAACAGGATTTCTTTAGGTTCTTATCTGTGTCTGGAATATCACAAGGAATGGGCCGGAAAAACGCTGAAATGGGAAAAGCACACTTCAGTGTCCTAAAGATGGGAAAAGTCAGAAGATTGTTAAAAGTGTCTTTTTTTCACGCCAATTTTAGGGGAGGATTATAAGAATGTTGTTTTTCCTCGTTGTGTGGTTAAGGACATGCACAGCTTGCCAGATACATTCAAGACTCTTTCTGCCACTGTTGAACATTTCAGGGTCTTTTTTTGAAGAGATATTATATATAGCCAAATCTGGGAAGGAAAGTTAATTGAGAAACTTTGAAAATCTTAGATAAATGAAGAGTCATCAAAACTTTTTAGCCTTTCTCGAGAAATAGAAATTTGTAAACAAGAGTTTTGCTTCTTCAAACGTATATTTTACATCAGAAAACTTTCCCCTAATAAATGACGATGGAGACATATTAAATAGTCTGGACTGAATATTGTCATCACTGGAAACTAATCCAGTAAATCCATCTTGTCTTGTCTGCGCCATGAATTCTTGGTGAAAGGTTCTTAGTCGCTCAAACATTGGAGCAAACGTCTCCTCAGAAGGAAGAATAGTGATCCTACCAAGAAAGATTAAAACATGAAACCGTTTTAAGTTATTTCCTTCGTATGGATAGTGGGTCTGAAAAATCAAAACGTTTTGGATTATTTTAACCCATAATGTGGAGATAAAACTTGGTCCAATTTCATCAGACTTTCACACGCTGACAGAATGTCGCTTTTACAGACAAGTCGCTTTTAGGAAGCCTTTTCCCACGTAAGTTTAAGCTCTGGCCCATACCGCATAATCCCGGTTGTAAGCCCTTCTATTTGTAAACACCAACTTCATCCCAGTTGCAGGCCCTCCACTAAGCCCCAATCGCCCCGGCTATGAGCCGATCGATCTGTGTATACCCTTATTGCGTTCGTCAGAACGCATCCTAATTTGGTGTTCCTGTGGTACAAAGGAAGAATTTTTCGGGGAGGGGTCTTTTCAAATTTAAAGTTGCAGTCAATCTAATCAATCTAAATATATTAGACAAGCCTGTGAAAACCTTGTGACATAAGGACGCAAATGATATCACAAAGAGGTTTTTAAAATCATCAAATTAAAACTCCAACCGGAAGTTGATAGCCCTTGTTAATTCAAATCTTACCTGTAGTGAAAGTTGTTACCGCTGCCTTTCACATCAAAAACGTGGCCAGGAATCATGTAAATTACAGTTTTCTCCAGCGCCTGCCAACAGTAAAACTCGTCTGGTGGCATTTCCTTGGCCTAAATAACACTGGCAATACAAACAACTCAGTAAACTCAAAAAATATCTACACATTACTTTTGACCACCCAAAATCCTTTCACTTTGCTCACCAAACAGACCACATACATACTTTCCTTGTGAGGGGAATATCTATATTTCAAAGAATCCCTCGATGAAGCCTTGACTGGGAGCTGGTACTAGACCAATACGACATGGAATTCAGTAATGCAGTATGGAAAGTTGAGAAAGCGAAATTTTAAATTTCGCGGGACATTATCAGCAGCTTGAATAGTATAGGAGCCTATAGCCTCCTTTTCACTTTTTCTAATCGAAGAACGCCTTTTGTGAAAACGTGACGAGAATCTTGGCTTCTGGATCGTACGTTGTGGATTCCGGATTTTATGCTGTAGATCCCCGATGGCAGGGACTGGATTCCGTATTCCTTTTCAGTGAAACGTGGATTCCAGATTCCAATCGTTAGCGAGATTCCGGGCCTCTTATATAATGCAGCAGGCCCCGGCTGTTAAAAAGATGGAGAACGCTATCCACCGGATAAACCACTATCCAGTGGATAGTGCAATTGGTTTCGCTAATACCTATCCGGTGGATAGCGCTATCCATCTTATGAACAACTGGGTCTGAATTCCGAATTTCAAACCTCTGAACTGATTTCGGATCAGTCTACAAGAAAAAAAAACCCGGTTTACGGAATTCGGATTACCGTACACCTAGGATATCCATTACTGACAGTATTCTGCAGTGTGGCTCTAGAAATCAGGACCTGAAACAGGACATGATACCTTGGAAGTGCTATCCTCGGAAACGCATACATTGCACCTCCCACCTCGTTACACTTGACATTTTCAATTGAGTTAAGTACCTCCGTTGCCATCTTTGCTGGTAAGAATCCTTGATGGATGTTACCTCTTGTACAATGAGTTAAACAAAAAAAGTAATGCATTAGGGATAGATATGAAAAGATTGGAGATTCCCTTTTATAATTTCCCTAGTGCGTCGCGCTTGAAGATCATTTTCTATGCATTTAAGAAGATTGCCAAATATGTCGGGAATAAATCGGAATTTTTTTGTTTATCAAACTCATTGCGACGTTTGCCCTATGTCACACCGGGTGGCCGCAACTTCCGGTAAAATAGAGCTGAAACACGCCATTTTCTGCAGAATATTGCCTTTCTTTCTCAAAGTAAGAGATCTACCACAAATGCACCACCGGTATTGAGCTAAGTGCTATCTAAGCTACTAGTGGTGAAAAACTTGGGTTATTTTGTCAAGATTTCGATGGGGCATTTTTATATATTTTTTTTTCCGTCGGTTTGGATGTAAATTTACAAAAGCGTGACCGGTCTTCGGGTAGTACTTACCCCGGTCTTCAAAGCAGAGGGTCGAGAAAAACTGGACTGGCTCAACAGCGCCTGCTCGGAATAATAAATGCACCGCCAAATTCAAAGAGTTGAATTAATTTGCCGTGTTTTGATATGTAATTTGTTGGCATTTATTCCCGAAAAATTTGGTGGGGCAAAATGACTTCGTAGGTCCATCTTGCTGTCTTTCTTCCCTTCGCTTGTACCGTGACGGTTTCTACATTTGAAGATAATCTTCAAGGCGAAAATCGTGAGAAATTCAGCCAGCAGAACGGTCCTTCGTATACTTACGAGATTAACAAGTAAGTAATTTGAAGTGATGCTGAATATTTTAATAGGATCTTAATTATATTTTCAAACAGTTCGATTTCTAAATTTTCGGATATGGAATAATTCCTCGTTTCTTCTATTTATTCCCGCAGCTTTTTAATGTATACCATTTCAAAGGCTCTACATTTAATTCTGCGCGCACCTCGGGGTCTTCTTTTCTGCCGGACCACAACTTTCTCTTGATGCAACAATACAATCGCCCGTGAAAAATGTTGCCTCTATCCTCCAGCGGACCTTCCGCCGGGAAAAACATTTTTTCCAAGCGAACGAAGGGAAAGTAATTCCTTTCACTGTCGTAATCACGCCACTCATCTATTCGTGACTAAATCCCACGAAATGAATTTTTAGCTGTTTTCGCGTCGTATCCACTTCAATAACCTCGACATCATACAAATCCCTGTCTGTTTTGCGTTTTCGTTCCACTTTCTCCATCTTTTTTTTCGCGAAGCTGCCACATTTCTTCCACAAAACTCCGTGGAGGACATGACATTCGCTTCGGTCGATCGTCCATGTTTATTTGTGCCCAAACCGCCCTCTCCCTTTTCACTTACACTTACATGAAATTTCTAAGTTTCTTGACTCAGAGACTTAGTTTCTGCTCAACAAATGTCGTCAAAGTGCAAGTCTCTTCAAGTTTAAAGGACATAAAAGATTTCGAGTCACGAACCGTAATCGATCCCGGAATGATAAATCTGCAGTCTCCTACCCTAACCACTAGACCACCGAGGATTCGCTGCAGGATGTTGGAGTCATTTAATAGCGAAAACCCTAACCCTAAATAGCAGCTAACCGTTAGCCCTAATCACTATTCTAAGCGCTTAACCCTAATCACTATGGTCAGTGCTTAACCCTAATCAGTATTGTTAGTGGTTAACCCTAATCACTATAATCGGGCTCACTCATATATGTATACATATATGCAATTACTTTGTGTAGGCATCACAAGGTATCCAAGGGCGGTTTGAGATATGGAAACTAGCGTTTACCTTATTTGTGACGGTGAAACACGATACCTTTGCGCACGCGCTGTAGTATACACTCCATGTAATGATCACTGAAGAGCAAATGTCCTCATATGTGGGCAATGAGTTTGATATGCGGTAAAATTAACGTATTTGTTCCGTAAAATCCCCACTATGCAGGGGGGGGGGGGGGGGTGGGGATGCAGTTGACTAGTGCATATAAGATTCTGCCGATGGACGCCGCTTGAAGCTGGTAGAGCTTTATTTATGAAGAATGGAAAGATACATTCGAGGAAAACAAGCAAGGTTTTGACGGTAAAAGCCCTACTTTAACTCATTTCATCGCATTTGAAGAACATATGGCCGACAAGTGTCTCGCAGAACCGTCGCGAAGTCTAAAAACAATGAGATCGGGAGTCTTGTCGTGAGAAATATTAAAAAGATCGTGAGACTAACAGCAGAATCGTGAGCTTGGACCAGTGGGAGTCGAAAAGCAATTACTGATCTTTTCCTCGTGTTTATCGCCTGGACGAATCAAAAAGCTTCACACGTTCCTAAACTTCTGTCTCAAATTTGGCATGAAGACAACTTATCTTCCTGTGAAAGGTACAAAATCAAAACATCAAAAGCTCTGGGCAAAATGCACGTCAGCACTTCTTGATCGCTGAACGGGAACGATCGATCTACAACAGTTGGGCCTGACAGTTGTCGTTTTGATATCGGGCGCTTTCGTGCAAAGCCGACTAATTACGAACGGCGTAACGAACATCGGAGTGATGCATTTGCCTATCGCAGTGCCCACAATAACTTGCTTCCGCCTTACGCTACACGTAATCCACAAGTTAAAAAGGACATCGAAAGGACAATTTCAACACAGAGATATGGTATACGCCTTAAACTTGTGAACACGAGGTTAAAGTTGTAGCTTCCTCGTGGACGGATTCAAATCGCTCAAGGCCGGAAGTACATGATCCTATGCGGAAATCGATCGAAATATAAAGAATTGCTGCTTTTCTCTACCTGATCTACCATGGCTACAAAGTATGAATTACCCGAACAAGCTGACGCCAGCATACTGAGCAATTTTGGAGAGGAAGTAGAAATGAAGACCTTTAAAACAAATGTTCTCCCGACGTTAGAATGTGATAAAGATCAAGCGTTGGTTATAAAAATTATTTGCCTCGGGGGCTACATGTTTGGAGTGGGAAGAAAAGGGGAGCTTATCAAGGATTATCTGCAAGTCACACAACCGGCACGGATCGGCTATTATCCGCCTCCATTAATCGGTTGCGACTTTCACGTTAAAACCATAAAATGTAAAAAAGGCGACGACCGCAATCCTTCAATGACCATCAAACTACAATTTTGGGAGATGGCTGCGGAAGGTGAGCGTATACTATTAAATATATGTTGTAGGAACAGTCACGGGGCATTAGTATTCTGGGATCCGACCTGCGCTTTATCCCTGGATAGAGTTCCGAAATGGTTGAAAGATGCAAAGAACAAAGCTTATCCATCAATCTCGTGCGTTCTTGTCACGGTCAACCTTTCAAAGAAGCCTCTGTATGGTCCTGGCGAAACGTTCGAGAGTGAGACGGCGTTTGATCAGTTCTGGAAAGATCACGGGTTTATCGGTCACTTTGAGATTAAGTTCCGCGACTGGGAATCTGGTGAAGATAGCGTTTTCGGACAAGCCGTCAACTGTCTTATTGAGAAGATTTTATGTGAACAAACTTAATTAAAGGAAAAAAAATTACCCATGGCGACATCGAAACGTTGTGCTAAACTTGTTTCGCTTATCTTTATTCTTAAGAATGCAATTTACCTCTTTATAACAACTGAAATAGTGGAATTATTCTTGTATATCATGAAATCTAGTGGCCTGGCGATTAAGATGTCGACGTCGAAGCCTTTCCATTACGTCGTTTTAGAGTTGAGACAAGAGATTTTACTCCTGCTGGTTTTTCTCCACCAAGTTGAATATCCCGGATGTAATAGCATATGATACTATTTAGGGGGACAGTCAGCAATACATCCGGGAATTTTGTGCTAATGCGACTGGGATAAGCTTCAGCCATATGGACCTAATTAGCCTACGTAGCAAGCATTTCCGCGCGAGTTCGGCGAGAAAGTTGGGACGAGAGCAAAAAAAGGAATGACGGGGGAGGGGGAGGGGCGAGAAGGAAACGCTTACCCGCAATACCCACGATTTTGAAAAACAGCGTTCGCCCACGAACACAGCTTCTGATTGGTGTGGTGCTGGTAGTGTTGATTAAATAGCAATCAATACATCAATCAAACCTGGTATGTTTATTTACGCCCGTCGTAGATCTGGTCTGATCTCATTAATGGTCGCAGATTACAAATGATTTGGACTGATAATTATTTGAATCGGGTTTGTGCGAAGATTTATCAGATCTGAGTCCCTTCAAAGTATAATTGGAGATCGAGCAGTGGAGACTGGTGAAGGCCAATTTATTGGGAATGACGGCGTACGTATCTGACTGGAAAAAATGGACTGTTTGTTGGAGATAACATCAACGTAAATCAGAACATCGATACGACACTAGCTAGATCCGCCCAGGACAAGTGAAATTAAAAGATTATTTTTTATTGGAAATTTAGCGACATGTATCCTAGAGTACTTTTCCACACTCCTAGCTGGCTGGCCTGTGGAGAGCAGCCGCTCTGCAAAACTCATATAGCTGGCAGAGTGAGTTGCTCTGGACAAATCATTTCTTTGCGACGTTTTGACAAGGTTTCAGTTGAGGAAAAGCCACATAACGTTCAAAATTTTAACTTAACTTTAAAGAGCAAGAAATTCCGCAGCAGTCGCGAAGAGTTTGAACCTTCTTTTATCGTAAAGCTTCTTTTTATTACAGCGTTGCAAGCACGTGGGAACAAAGTATATTTATTTTTTATTTATTTTTATTTTTGTATATTTTCAAATCTGGTAATCTGTTCGTTATCTATCTTGGTGAGCTGTCAAATTTACAAATAAACCCAACCGTGAAATATCAAGGGGCATTTTCCTGAATCGTGCGGTTTGCGGGCAAGCGTTTCCTCTTCTCCCTCCCCTTCCCCTTACCATTTTTTTTTGTTCCCGCTCTAACTTTCGCGCAATAACTCGACTGGAAACGCTTGCTACGCAGGCTCGGACCGAATTGTCACTTCGTCCACCGTCGTTCTTCCCCCGCGCCCGCTGACCCCTGGACCGATCCCGTCCAGGGCCGGAAAGCGCGTTAATAGGGAGCTAAGAAAGCCTGGTTTTCACTAGCGAATAAGCATAACCATAAAGACATACGCACGCACAGAATAGCATATTTTACTCAATTCTCGATACCAGCTCTCCTAAACCCGATGATAAACAAGATAGCACACGCCAAATTGCTTTTGATATATTCGTATGATTGCTGGGTCAAAGTGTCTGACCTATGATTGGCCCACGGCATTGTGCTTATGCTTGTGCCTATGTCGACCCCGTTCCGGCTCATTAGTCCGAAAAAGCTACGACATAAGCATAAGCATAAGCACGAGAAAAATAAACATGTCCGTTTTTCTTGTGCCTATGCTTACGCTTTAATGCGCTAGTGAAAACCAGACTTAAGTAACGAAGACTGCGACAGAGACAGGAACGGCAAAAAAGGTAACAGGTTCAGGCCCCATCCACACGAATCCGTTTTTTTTTAAACGGAGATTTTTTTTCTCCGGTTTGGCCTACCGTCCACTCGTGTCCGGTGAAAACAGTCACCGAAAACGCATCTTTTCAAAAAAGCTTACCAGAGTTGAGATTTTTGAAAACGCCGGTTTTTCTTTTACGTGTGTACGTATGAATACCGAGGATTTCGAATACGATGATGTCATACATCAAAAATATATCATCGAAAAATATATCATTAAACATACATCATAGCATGACGCATGCTCAGTAGAGAGGAGAAGTATGACGTCACGTCATCATGGTCGCACTATTTCTGGATGAGGACAAAATCAACGACGACGGCGACGGAAGGAGAACGGCAAAAAAGTAATAGGTTTTTATTCACAAAACAATGCAAGATCTGTCTAGCAGCTGGGCAAAGAGTTTGATGGTCGTTCAACACCGCAGCCTAAAAGAGATGGGACATATATGACTTGTACAGCAAGGACTCTAAGTAAAAACCACGAGCTTCCCCGCCCCCTTTCATATAAGAAAGTTCTCCGGTAGCGGAGGATGACGTATTGTCATGGATACTTGACATTTTTGGATAGCCCCGGCGTTAAAGACCTCTGAGAAACGACAGCGCTGGAGTAACGCCACGAGTCTACAACCGTCAACAGCACGGCTATTTCATTGTGGCTCACCAATTTTCTTTTCGTAGTTTGGATAAAATTCTTACCTAATTCTGTATGAGACTATTTTTTACCTAGAGTTAAACAACGCCACAGCAAGGCCAATAGATCAGACCTTGTCACGGTTTTCGACTCCATCTTGACGAGTAGGCAAAGGCGTGAGAAATTACAATATTTGTATGAGAATCTAATGTCGAATGATTTCCGTAGAAGGGGTGTTAAAATATGATTTGTAAACTAAAGCTTCACTCCTAAGGATTCTCCTGAAAAAAATTGAGGGCGTTACATGCGCTAGAAGACCTAGAACCACTTTTTAAAATTTTCTATACATTTGTCTGTAAGAAAGTCCCGCGAAAATTACAGACAAATATATGGAAAATCTATAGCAAGCCTATAGCTTTAGTTTACAATTGATTTTTTTTTTAGAACAGCCGTTTTACGGAAATTATTCGACATTAGATTCTCATACAAACACTGTAATTTCTCACGCGTTTTCCTACTCGTCAAGATGGCGTCCAAAACCGTGACAAGGTCTATTGTTATACCGCGCAACTCGAGCGCGTTTTCCAATTGGACGAGAACGTGTCACGTACTCCTCTATACTCACCCGCACGTCATCAGAAACCGAAGGAAATTTATGTGCCAGTCGCGCGAAACAAACAAACGTAGCTGGTAAACAAATTCATAACTTGGTTTAAATATCTTTTTTTTTCGCCTCTGGGAAACTTTGAGGGGGGTCAAGGAAACAAAACTTACTGCTTCTCTTGGAACAAACAAGCTGGTTGAAATTGATTGCCGTCAGTTAGGTGAACGGAGAAATTTGAATAAGTGGACAACGCACAAAATATTTACCGCTAAAACCAGTCCGAATAAATCCGCCTTTATCAAAAACGGCTAAAATAAATATCCGCTCTGAAATGTTCTGTTTTCAAATTGTTTTCCGTTAACACTATAGAGGCGGCGGAGCGTTTTGAAACGTGGGAGGGGGGGAGGGAGGGAGGGGACTCATCTTCCCCTCAGCCATACGCATACCCCTCCTACCAGGAGCCGTGTAATCGGCTCCTGTCCCTACTCAGATTTTCGAAAATGCTCTTGCGTTGTTACCCAGGCTCCAGAGGTCCGTTCTCAAAAAACCTGCTTTGCCGCGAACCATCAGTATCGATAAGAAAAAAATATCCTCTGGACCAAGGGTATTGCGTTGTTCGTTAGCACAAGCAACCTTCATAGTGTCTAGTGTTTTCGTAAACGATTTATCACGATCCCAGCACCAGTCAGTAGCTGTTCTAGACTACGAGTAGTCCCCATTTTTCCTCAGGGATAGAAGAGCGAGCGAAACACGAGCGCGCGTGAAAATCACCCTACGCGAGATAGTCGAGACGGGACTACTCGAGCTCGTAGTCTATAATTGTTCAGGCGGTTCTGCTTCATTGTGCTTCTTAGGTAGTTCTTGAGTCCTCTGAGGGCAGAAAATGTGCGTTCTGAAGTCGTTGATGTCACAGGTATTGTCAAATACATCGGAAAAACTGGTTTTCGGCACACATTTCCCCTCTACTCCGTCGCCTATGTACTAGAACGCGGAGAAAGAGTTTTTAAATTGTTCCCACTTTCGATTTCAAGGGAGTTTTCGAAAAGTTTTGGCCCGGTGTAGCGAGAAAGGAAGAAAGTCGGAGCCGTCGAGAAAAATAAAAAAAAGCACAAAGTTCCACCTGTGCTCAAAACAATTTTTTTTCTTTCGCTTTTATTTTGCCGTAGTAGAAATTAACGCAGCGTTGGTTTTACTTTTAATTACCTCCTTGTTGTAGGCTTTCCATTAAGTAAAACATTACCTGAAATTTTCGCGACAGTTTTACCACGCGTTTTTCAAGACTGTTAAGAAAGTGTCGAAAAGAAAAAACACTAAAACAAAACAAGATGACGCGCGAATATCAAGTGACGAGTCCATTATTAAAGAACTTTGGACCTCCATAAGCACATGCAGAGTAAATGAAACCAGAAGGATAATAACCATGAACAGCAACTTAGAATGTTATTTTTGTTAAAGTTGATCTATCATGTTATACAGCTGTCGAGTTTTTCAGCGGGTGTCGATGTGTTTGCAATTAAGTCTTTTTACCCTAATTCAAGAAATGCTAAATACATGTCAAGGAAATAACCAACCTTGTGACATCTGTCAAAACACGAAATACACCGAAAATGAATAAGGAATAAACGAGCAGCGAAATTGTCTTGTTAAGGCGATTCGGCATTTATAACAAAACACGCCATCATAGTTTGCATCAAAATTGTCTTTAATAATTGGGTCGAGCAAGCTGCCTCTCAGAATTATAGGGGAAGGGTGGGGGGGGGGGGGGGGGTACTCAAAACTATCGTACACCGACGAACCCACACCTGTAGGAAACTCCCTAGTGGCGTCTTTGTGTACCCGGCCTTAGCTCTGTACCCGCCCCCACTGTACTCACCCCCAATACAGTTTGTCTGGCGACGCAAGCTTCAGGTTAAAAGTGTCCACAGGTGGTGTCCTAGTTTAGCTCAGCTGACTTCCGATCATTTGAGGTTTCTGGGTAACTGACCACCCCTCCCCTAAGTCAACATTAGCACTTAGTTCTCTCTTAGGGCAAAATTGTCACTTAGGGGAGGGGTAGGTAGTCAGTTACCTAGAGACCTCAAATGATCAGCTATGTGACCCTTCACTTTCCGGAGATCGGTGCGGCGGAACTTTGCTCCCTTAAGCCTGGTTTTCATATGTCGGGAAAATCCCGGACGGTCGAGGATTTTAATTTTTTGCCGACCATCCCAGATTTTGCCGATATATCGGATAATCGCCAGAAGTCTGTCCCAGATTCTCGAGAGACGGCATGTTTATTTGTGATAGGGGGACTGGAGCCCAGCAATTTAGGGGATTGGTAATGAGCGAAATCCATCGCTGACGTCCCGTTCGGTACAAATTTGAGTTTTCATTTGTCGGGAATGATCGCCGACCATCGCAGAATCTGGGACGCGTTGGGAAAATAGAAACGCTCCCGATTCTCCAGATTTGTCTCCGTCCATCCCAGACGATCGGGGATATCTACTATTTCGAGTTTTCATTAGTCGGCAAAATTTGGGACAGTCAGGAAACAGTAAAATCCCCGATCGTCTGGGATTTTCCAGACATATGAAATAAACAAGGCTTTAAAGAAATAACGCCGAAATCACCGTCCACAGTGAGCCAAATCCGGTATGGTTTTCGCACCGGTGCAAGAGCTATCCGGCATAGTGTAAACACTGATAGCTTTCGTCTTGTTATCTCTTTCAGACTGGTGGGCTCGAGAAAAAGCCTCAAAAACTGTAAATACATTTATATTGTAGCTTATATAATAGTCAAAACTAAAACTGCGGTGGGACCTTGCAAATTCTTGAACATACGATTTTTTCACAAACTTTTTTCTGTCTTCAGTTTAATTTATAAATCGTTTTTAAATTTTGATTGTTTTTTTCATGCGTGAGGCTTTTTACCAATACTGGTGTATTTTCTGTCAGTACTGTGTAGTGAGCAATTTTGATATCTCGTCGTTCTTCTTTTTTTCTGCCGAAAAAAATTGCGCTTTTCGTGATTTTTATTTCCTTTTAATCATGGGTTTGAATAAAAAGGCGAATCTGCCGGCGACACATTAGAGATGCAATGTGAAAATGTCGTATTCCACCCGTGAAAATAGATGCATTTTATTATGCATGTATAACACATGGTTTCGAGTGCAATTTGAATCCTGAACTGAATTTGAAGACTCCTTGCCCTCAGTCACGCGAGAGTTGTTTCCAACCGAGTTTCTCACGTTTTATCGATCTCTTAAATTCCAAAGAAGTTGAAGCAGGTGTGAGCATCTGTTTGCTTAGGTTATTGACCAGCACTAAATAATTTATTTAGGGTTGAACAGAAACATGATCTAAAGTAAAATATTATTGCTAAAGGGGATTATTTTATAGCTAAATAGGAAAGCCGTGGAAGAAGTACTGCAATAATATCGTTCTTGGATTTCATTGTCTCGCGTGAAAAAAGAAGTATTGTTCAAACGAAGCTTTTCTGTCCCGCTCTTCGTAGGTGAGAATACTGGCTTTTTAGGTGAGGATTTCGGTTTTGTTGTAGCGCCGTGCCGGTCCGAAGACTGAAACCATAATAATAAAATACTAAAAATTGTCCTGTCTTGGCTGTAAAAAGCGAGTGATTTCTCATTAAAGCGTCATTTTAATTCGACATATCTTTCACAGCGTTAACCTTGTCATGGGTTTTAAAAAATGTTCAAGTAAAATGTAGTCATACGCGTGCAAATTAAAGTCATTGAAATGCAAGAAGATGGAATAAAACCTGTCTAGTAATATCAATGGTTTTCATCCCGATTCTATTCACTCCTTCCAATGGAAGGAGACATGACTACATACTGCAAGCGAGCCAGTCGATCTGTCGCATCGCATAATTGATTTTCTTTAACTGAGCTGAGAACTTAGGTCGTGTCGGGTTAATCCGTACGAGCGATTTTAAAACCTTGAGAAGGATTCGAACGAGAACACTTTTCAATCATATCTATTTCGGTCCGTTTTCCTCAACCCTGGATCATTACTCCCAATTCAACCTTAGTCACTACTGTACCGTGTACCCCTATAAAACGTGTCAGTGTACGTCGAACAGTCCCATTACACCTTCAACTGCCTGGCGTTGATCAAAGAAATGGGTAAACTAATGAGGAGTGCTTAGCTTATTTGTCGCCAGCTTTTTAAAATACGAACAAAGCTTTTTTAAATTTGTGAATTGAAGGCTACTAAATGTTTCGTTCCCCTAGGTCTGTTGCCCAAACCAGCCTGGAACTGATCATGATTGAATTATTACATATTTTATTCTACTACACGAGAAATTTCTGCAATTTGATTGGCTCAGAGCAGTGGTATTTCAGCTTAATTTGAAATACCTACATGTGAAAATTACAAAACTATTGTGGGTAGTAGTATAAACAAATAATAGCATGATTTTTATGTGATATTTGGCATAAATTCCACTCCTGACATTTCAAAATTGTCTCAAATTTCACTCGCCTAACGGCTCGTGAAATTATGTATAACAATTTTGAAATATCACTCGTTGTATTTATGTCAAATATCACTACAAATCATGCTATTACCTATACAAATTCAATCCATGGAAGCTAGCAACAATTGGTATCGATCGAGTTAAACATAAACGCAAAGAACTAAAAGGGGCGTTAACTAGACTTGAAACGGGACCTTCCGACTTCTAGAAACAGACCAGTCCCAGGCTACTGTATAGATTCTAGAGAGAAACTATAAAAAGGCTAGCTATGTAGATAAGTTTTTTAATACATGGACTGTGACAGAGCTTAATGAATTCGAAGTTATCGTGGTAGAATACCTTTCTCTGATAGTGCATAATTTACCTTGCAAACTGTTGAAACTCTAAACTCAAGAATTCGCAGGTGATCCATTTGCAGGGGTTTCCCCTCAGGCGACGATAGTTTCTCTTAAGCCGGGCCGTTGCGAAATTTGAGTAAACAGTTTTCTGTTGACTATATATCAATCATTCGCAAGAAAGGTTTGAGAAAATAATTCGCTTGCTGCTTTCTTGTCTACCTCTTACCCCGCCGGTCTCATTTCTTTTCCAGGACATCTCATTATTATATTTTGTGTAATCACACGTGCCTCCTCGGTTCATACTCCGGTATTCACGTGTTGTAGAAAGGATAGACGAAACTTTTTGGAACGCAGGTGCATAAACTCATTTGTTTTAAGGGCAATTTGAAAGGGTGATTGCTAAAGTCGTTGACGTTAATTTCAAGCAATTTCGTAATAAACAAAGCATGAAACTTTATATTCTGCAGAACTAATAAACTGAGTTACTGAAGAGCGCAAAACACTTGCAGACACTGTTTGTGAACTGTCGTGAGCCACAGTGCGCCGAGGACATTAACGGGAAAATCAGTCATGGAACATCAAATATTAAGAAGAAAATTATTAGAAGAACATAAGACATTCCAGTCTGCAAAAGAAGAAGAAGAATGTCCTCGTATACAAGCTCGCATAGCGGTTTCGAAATCCAAGACGCGGTATGATTGTGCGGCTTGTACCAGACCCTTATCACCGTTAAAAGAGCTACTCTCAACGGCAGAAAAAGTGAAATCTGGCCTAAACGAACGAGCGCAACTTAGATTCGCTTACCCCATGGCTGTTCGGAACTCGGGGGACCACTTCGAGAGTTCATTTGATCGCGAGACATCACTGAAGGGGACTCCGTGGGAGGAAGCCATCATATACCGAGATACACGGAGACTTCGTAAACGTAGCGGACAGGAAAGATTAGAGGAGCGACAGTGCATGGAGTTTTTGGAGTTGTTTGGCTAGACCCACGGAACTGTGCACGATTTAGGCTAGCTTTCACAAAAAGCCCAAATCTAGTAATGTTTAGAGCTGAACCGTCTAAATTGATAAGTTTTGGATAAAAATATGAACCATTTTAAAGAGCACTAGGTTAAAAGATGCTTTTATGTACTAGTTCAATTTTTCCAGTCCAGAGGGAAGAGTTTTTATACATTAATTTTAAACCGATATATTGAGTAATAGTTTTTTATAAGTAAAGTTTTGTATCTCGAATAATTAAATAGGGCTTAATAAAAACTTGTCGTTGTAGTTT
This sequence comes from Porites cylindrica, assembly GCA_964035525.1. Classification (NCBI taxonomy): domain Eukaryota; kingdom Metazoa; phylum Cnidaria; class Anthozoa; order Scleractinia; family Poritidae; genus Porites; species Porites cylindrica. Next base: position 6,298,810 of record OZ037776.1, read on the forward strand.
TTAAAAGCGTTTTGTCTTTGTTTGTAAATGATTATTTATTAATGGCAACTAAAGAGAGTTTAACTCCAGGGTACCCTTGGTGCCAGAGACTTTTCAAGCGCGGGTCCCGGTTTCGGTTTTTCTCGCGTTTCGCCGCTCGTGACTTCGGCTCTCGGCCGAAGATCTGTCGGCCTGCTGCCGACACCGAAGAGATCTCGCCGCAAGCGAGAAAAAGACCTCTGGTATCCAGGCTAGATACTGCGGTATTATGCACGGAATTTAAGTGCCAGCCTAGCGGGGGAACGGAAAGCCTAGCGCGGGACAGTCAGAATACTCATGAAGTTTCCAAAAATACTTACACATCATATTCTCTAGGCACGGGATCTTGTGCACTCTTCAAATTAAACAAGTTTTCCGCACAATTATATTTCTTAAATCATGAGATCAAGGGGTAAAGTTTGGACTGAAAATGGTCGACGATTTCATAACCTTACGAAAAAATTCTGGAAACCACAGAATTTAAGTGCAAAGCTGAATGAGTTGTTTATAAATACACTATTCAAGTCCATCTGACCCTCCCCAGCGAGTAAGTCGGGTTCCAGATTACCTATTCATGTATTCAATTCAGTCTGTCTTGGGCTGGTCCTAGGTTGGTCCCAGGTCATATTGACTCTCCATACCCTATTATAATGTCATTATAATGTCTAGGGATGAATATTATACTAAGTAACCCAAGAGCCATAATGGGCCATTATGGCTCTTGACTACCCTTAACAACTCTGTTTTCTGGTCATCGGTGCTGTGACTTTAGTTACCGCATAAATACCATACAGGACCAAAATACCATACAGGATACCGGACCACGCAGCTCGCGATATCGAAAACCACTTCCTATCCGATGGAAGCTCTCTAACGGACACGCTCGTAATCGGACAGCTATACTTACGGCTGCCTTCACAAAACCCAGTTTCAACTTCCACACAACCTCTGGCCCTGTCCACACTCAAAAATGCGTTTCCAAAAGTATGCGGCGCGTTTTCGTTGTCATTGAAAACGCATCGATTGATTCGCGTCCACACTTCCGTTTCGATGCATTTTCGACTATCCGCGCTAAAACGCTAGAAAACGATAGAATTGCCTGTTGTGACGTAAGTTGAATTCAATGCGCCTGCTAAAAACACGCGTGCCTGCGATATTTTCGGTAATCGTTTTCAGTTTGATGCGTTTTCGACTGTTTTCATGCACGACCGTCCACACTTAAAACGAAAACGCATACAGATCGCATTAAATACGATCTGTATGCGTTTTCGTTTTGACCAACTTTCAAGAGCGTTTTCAAATTGATGCGTTTTCCATGAAAACGCTCAGCGAATCAGTGTGGACGGAAGGCCTTGGCGCATCGAAATGTATTCATTAGTGTGGACAGGGCTTAAATATGGCAGTAGCCTGCGTAGCTGACGTGATTATTTGCGGGCGAGTGCTTCATTTTTTTTAGCGGCGAAGTCGCGAGAAGATTGGTCAGAAGATAAGTCCAGTTTAAAATTACTCAGAACTCATAAGAAATGTGACAGGAATAATTTTCCGGCTCCAACGTTAATTGTAAGTACCCCGGGAATAATAATTCCACCTGCTACGCTTGTTTATATAGGAGTACCACCGCCCCCCCCCCCCCCCCCCCCCCCCCCGCCAGATTAGACCGTTTTTCTCAACATTAACGAGGGAGTTGCTAGCACTGAAGCTAAAATGTGTAGGCGGAAAATTGGTTTTAATTAAGCTGTTTAATGAATGCACGACAATATGCACATCACTCAAAGATATTTAAAGAATATGCTATTTACATTCGCAAATAAATTCTAATTTAACGTTTTGCCTTACAGTCTTTGGTTTTGTGTTTCAGTTGTGACTCAACATTTTGAAACTCGTGAACCAATTCAGCAAATGGTTTTAATCTTTTTAGTCTTGGAGGAAGTTAGTGAGGAACACAGACCGGTTTGATCTGGTAAGTTTAGGCCATTTGCAGTTTCAAACTCTAGTTTCCGATCCGTTGTATTTAAATTCTGCGATCCTTATCGCCGTTTTCTGTGCGGAGTGAAGCCGTGAGACTATAGTAAGCATACCATAAAGCAAAAGACGAAAAAAAGCACGGCCATGGAACATGTAGAAACCGTTTTCTTTTTAACACCCGAACAGCTGGCATAATTATAGGCATTGCGATTTCCACGATCGCTTGATCAGTTTTTTACTTTGAAGACCGTTGAATCAGGTATTTTTAGTTAAGGCTGGTCCAAAGTACAAGGCTTATCCGAGACAAGGCAGGTAGGTAGACGAGATCCTTACCGTGTTAGTGCGGGATTGTCGAGCATCTTGCACACTTTTGCATCAGTTATTAATTATAGACAGAGAATATCAAAATAGCCCTGTTCTTTGAACCTGAGAATAAATTTTCGTAATCTCTCATCTCGCTCTGACTCAGCAAAAATTGAGCAGGGCCGAGTTGTTCAAAGCTGGGTTAAGATAACCATGGGTTAGTGCGAGATTTGCCGATTCAGATAGGAAAGCGTCAAAAGCATTTCAGTTTTAATTTTTTTGTGTACAAGTTGATGATTGCAAGCTCTAAAAATGACAGAGAAAATTATCCAAGAAAGTGCTTTTGAACACAAGAAAACAAATCCGGGGTTAAAGTTAACTACGGGTTAAGCGTAGAAATCGGCCTTCGAACAACTGGTCGAGTTTCAACAAGTGCATGGTGATGAGGACAGACTGAGAGCTTAACTGTTCGGGCTGGATGCGTATACCCGGGATCCGGAATTTGACCAAACTACAGTGCGGGATTCGGGAAAGGTTTAAGGGATACGGGATTTGACGCCAACATTTGGGCACGGGATGCGGAATTGGGAAAGGAAAAAGATATTCGGGAGTAGCAATGACAGATGAATTTCGGGACGCGGGATTCTCGAGAATGAAGAGGATAACTGAAGCAATGATATGAGTCTTTTCAAGAGAGATTAATGGGTTAGAGATTGAGGGAATCTTAGGGTGTTGGCCCGTGGGATAAGTGGATTTCACCAAAGTTATTTTAAGAGGTTGTATGAACGGAAGCCTAATTCTTCGAACGTCCGCCATTTCTTAAATCGATTGTTTTGCAGGCGCGACTGTCTAAAAGCAAATGCGGAACGCTGTTTTGGCGACACATCAAGAGAGCATAATGTCTCATTAATCTCTCTTGACAACACCGAATAAAAGTTTACAGACCTCTCTGGAAACAAAGCTAAAGTGGTTGTCCGTGTAAGCATGGAAACTGACGTCTTAGCCTAACCCATATTATTTGGAAGAAAATTTTATATAGTGGTGAATTTTTTCTTTCAGCACTACTCGGCTGATCATGTGACAACATTTTCATTATTATTTTGTGTAAGGTTTGAACTGTGGAAAACACGAGTACACACCAAATAGTTTCAAAACTCTCACTGGGTTTAATGTCCACAATCCTTAGTCCTCAAGGTAATAACAAAACCGAACAACGAAGTTTTTTCTGCGAACTCGATCAGTTTTCTTCTTTTCCGAACCACGAGGTCCGTAAAACTACGACTCAAAACGAGGCTTGATAAATATGACTTCATGTAACAGTCACGAATGTTCAAACGTTCTCAAAAGAACCCAGGAGTCATTTCATAAGTAGGTTGAGCATGATCGTCCGGGTGAACGTAGTCCTGAATAAGACTGTTCTTGACTGTAACTGACGTTTCGATAACCTGTGCGGTAGTCACCTTCAGTGTCAAGATGAGATGCAGTTAGCGAACCGTAATCGGCTCTTTACGGGCTGTCATTTTTCTTCAGTCTATTCGATCCGCACAGATCGTAACATGGATTATACGGGCCTTTACAGTGTGGGTGTATTGGACATGACTCGAGTCAGAGTCTTGCATCACGTTAGTTGATGGTTAGTCAAACTAAGCCGTGATCGATATTATTGGCTATCAGAGGACTCGTAATGTCATTGGTGCTTTTCGATCCGTCTATTGCCTTAGTTAAACAGTCGTTTGTTGTCAGTCAAATTGTCGGTTGTCCAGTCGTTCTCTCGTAGTCATTAATATTTTGTTAGAGAAAAATGACGCGATTTTAAGCCAGTTTAATCTTCTTTTTATGAACGCGAATCTGCCTTTATAACAGCTCACTAACTGAGGTCCCGTCCACACGAATCCCGCATTATTTTTTTTAAAAAAAGGAAACAAGTGAATCTATTCACCAAAATCGCATCTTTTTTAACCGGCTTTTCTCTCTCTTCTTTAAGGCCCGTTCCACACGAATCCGGTAAACTAATATGCGGTTTCAGTGTTAGACTTTCTACAAGTCGACCTCACGAGTCTCTTAGCGAACGGAGCCGGCGAGCTTTTTAGGCCGCCAAGCGGCCAAACGAGCGAAGAGGTCGCGAGAGGTCGGACGTAAGACTTTTTGAAAGTTAATTCAATGTCCGAATTCGTTTGGACGGTGCTTTAATGTTAGTATGTAAATGTTGAGGTGTGATACCTTGAAAACAGGCCGAAATACATGCATGAATATGTCGAAATCGTGAGACAAACAGGACATGATAATTACAGCTACACCATTCATATTGATGCTCAAATTAGAACGGCTTTTTTAACAGCCTATAGCTAACGCCACGTATATCGCTCCCTTTTTTTCAACACCGCGTTTTGTAAAGGTGTGAAATTTCCCCGGAAAGGGGCATCACGTACACAGGTTGTTTGTGGATAACAGACCATCCACGCTGAGCTATGTTCTCCAAGAATGCTTTTATACTGTGTTGTTAACTACCTTAAAGCCTTGTGCGCTCCAATCACAAAGTAAGTCAAAGATTCTGTTAATTTACAGTTGCCATCTAGGCTGGACATTGTGTTGTTCACTATTTGCTAAACTGTGACTGATTCGTCGTCGTTGGCATGGCTGTTGAGCCCTAAAATTTTTATGCATACACGAAAACGTAGAATGAAATGAATCACTCTCAGCCTTCTAGAAAACCAGATATTCGACTGATTTTTTGGGCCACACGTGAAAAGGCTAAAGAAGAATTATACCATGAAAACACCTAATCAAAATATTTTAACGTAATTTATGGCGCGTTAAGATTTGTTTGCGAAAGACATTCAATTTTAAATGAAACAAAATTTTCTATAAATCAATCAGACCCTATCACAAGTGTTTTACTTGATTCTACTTTTGGGTGTGCCCAAGTGCCTTTCGAAAGTTTACACTTAGTTTTGAGGTTAAAACCAAAAATACCTATCCACGACCACTTCCTTAAATGTTTCAATGTTTAATTTCGATTCCTGATAATATTTACGGACTTCATTTTTAGTTCGTGATATTCTACCGACGGCAGTCTTACTTGAACCGCCATGTCTCAAATAGTTAATCAATGCTGTCTGGCCCGGATCGCAGTAAAATTGCACAATTCAATTTTGCTTCCACAGTCAACCAACTTTCACAGTATTCTTTTCAAAGATCATTTTCACCAATCTTAAATGCATGAGACAGTCCTCTTGAACAACCGTCTCTACACTTTTCTATAGCAATCAACATCAGGTTTCTCCTGAGAATATTCCACACATCATCCAGAGAAAAGATTATGAGAATTTTTGAAATGGTCAACAAAGGGAAAATACATTCATCTTATAGTATCAAATTCTCCCAACTAATCATGTAATGAATTGTACGGAGATCAGTGTGGAGAATATGTATGTGTATATGGGAGCTACGTGCCAGTTAAAAAGTTTTAACCGTAGGGAAAAAAAGAAGCCGCTTAGCTTGCTTTATTAAAATACTATGATTTAAACCTCGGCCTTAAACCAACTGCCAGAATTTGCTGTTTCGTGTGTCGGGTAAGAATTGATTGTTTATGTCAACTTTGGAATAACGCAAACCAGAATTGAAATTAAAAAAACTTTTGAGCTTTACTTTATTTTTATATTCTCTGACAGTTGAGAATGCAACAAGGTACACGGATGTTTAAAAGTTACCGAAAGACCGTGTCTGAAATCTCCGTGCGTGATTGAATCGTGTTTGAAATTCAGACAAAGTGAAAGTGCTGAGTAAACCTGACCGACAAAAATACGTTCAAAAAAACATATTCCTAAAAGCATTTTTCCCTTGTAGTGTTTTTGGTTACTTTATGATAAAGTTATCAAGATCTTTGGTCTTTATTATATAATATTCTTTCTTCTTGCGCAATTGTCCGAAACATAGCACGCCAAAGGTAGCCAATTTGCTTCTGTAATGTATGCTAATTCATGGCTAGTCGTATGGATGAGGTGTTAAATTAATTGTGTAAGCTAATTAATGACTTTCTGTCCCTTTCATTTCAGAAAGCATTTAAAACCTAAGCACGTTCACGAACAGGACTCATACAACGGAGATCTAGATCAGCCAATAGGACTATAAAGAGTTGTGGCTTCATAATTTTCAGATCTCTTCACTTCTAAGCCAGTTTTGAACAAAACTCAGGTTTTGGTAAGTGAATTTTTACACCATGCAACAATCGATGCGGAGGATTCCAGTGGAACAGAATATGCCAGTAAATCCATTACAAGGTCAACAGAATCTGAGCGAAACAACAGGTTACTGTGGAGATCAAATGCGACCTGAACTCCTCGGCTTCTGTTCTCAAGCTGTTTCACCTGATTCAGTTCCAGAGCCATCTAACGAAAGAAACAGAAAAAAGTGTAGCAGAGAAAGCCGTCCGAAAAAGAGAGCTCAAAAAGCTCTTATCCAGCTTCAACCAATCAGTAATTCTCTTTGTTTTGGCGGAAGGTCCACTTTACAAGGTACGCCGTGGGAAGATGCACTATATAGCAGTAACAAGAAATCTAAACAGCCAAGTGAAAAGTGCTCGAAAAATACGGGAAAACGAGATAAAAGAAGTGTTAAAGAGATGAAAATTGCAGCGTTCTGGAAGCAGTTTTTCGGTTGATGCACAACGTCGTGAAGATTCTTGGCCTATGCGTCATTCTGAAACTGGTTTGCAAATATCCGGCTTGGATAAAAGGGCTTAAGCCAACAAGGGCGAGGCGATGGACACAGGACAAAGTCGCTATTTCTCCTTTCTCTTATCTACTGCGGCTCTTTCAAGGAAAGCATATAGGATGTTGGCCCCTAATAGAACATTTAAGAGAAAAACGTTTCGGTAAAAACTTTACCTCTTGCTGCATCTTTGTGAGAGTTGATTGGGGACATAAATAGGACGGTGCATTGAAGGAAATGCATATAACTATGTGCTTTAGAAACTTTAAAGACATATTTATCATCAGTCGTTTCATGGCCTTACCTCAACGGGCTAAGAAATCAAAATGCATTACGTTTAAGTGCCACATAGAATGGCAGGCGCGGCAGTCTTTTATGTGCAAAGCTTCAGTTGAATGCCGTCATACCTTGACTTACTTAGAGGCGGCTTGCGACTAGCTGTTGTAAAGAGAAACTGTTGTAAATAAAACGTTTTAATTCATTATAGAAATTTCCAGATATTTCAATCTTTTGAAACTGTGACTGCTTTT
>OZ037776.1:6313835-6373835 GCA_964035525.1 Porites cylindrica
ACGGTGACAACGGCGACAACGGTGACAACAGTGCGACGACAGTGACAACAGCGACAATGGTGACAACAGTGACAAGAGCGACAACAGTGTCAACAGTGACAATGGTGACAACAGTGACAACAGCAACAACGGTGACAACAGCATGACAACAGTGACAACAGAGGCAACAGTGAAAACAGTGACAACAGCGACAACAGTAACAACAGCGACAATGGTGACAACAGCGACAACAGTAACAACAGCGACAATGGTGACAACAGTGTCAACAGTGACAACGGTGACAACAGTGACAACAGCAACAACGGTGACAACAGCGTGACAACAGTGACAACAGAGGCAACGGTGAAAACAGTGACAACAGCGACAACAGTAACAACAGCGACAATGGTGACAACAGTGACAACGGTAACAACAGTGACAACAGCGACAACAGCGACAACAATGACAAGAGCAACAACAGTGACAACAGCGACAACAGCGACAACAGCGACAACAGTGACAACAGCGACAACGGTGACAACAGTGAAAACAGCGACAATAGTGACAACAGTGACAACAGCGACAACAGTGACAACAGGGACAACAGCGTTAACGGTGACAACAGTGACAATAGTAGTGACAACATCAACAACAGTGGCAACAGTGACAACAGTGACAACAGCGACAACAGCGACAACAGTGACAACAGCGACAACAGTGACAACAGCAACAGGGGTGACAACAGTGACAACGGTGACAACGTTGACAACAGTGACAACAGCGACAACAGTGACAACAGTGACAACGGTGAGAACGGTGACAACAGTGACAACAGCGACAACAGTGACAACAGTGACAACAGTGACAACGGTGACAACAGTGACAACAGCGACAACAGTGACAACAGCAACAATAGTGACAACAGTGACAAGAGCAACAACAGTTACAACAGCGACAACAGCAACAACGGTGACAACAGTGACAATGGTGACAACGTTGACAACAGCGACAACAGTGACAATGGTGACAACAGCGACAAGAGCAACAACAATAAGAACAGTGACAACAGTGACAACAGCGACAACAGTGACAACAGTGACAACAGCAACAACAGTGACAACAGCGACAACAGTGACAACAGTGACAACAGCAACAACAGTGACAACAGCGACAACAGCGTTACCGGTGACAACAGTGACAATGGTGACAAAATCAACAACAGTGGCAACAGTGACAACAGCGACAACAGTTACAACAGCGACAACAGTGACAACAGCAACAACGGTGACAACAGTGACAATGGTGAAAATGGTGACAACAGTGACAACAGCGACAACGGTGACAACAGTGACAACAGTGACAACAGCAACAACAGTGAAGACAGTGACAAGAGCAACAACAGTGACGACAGTGACAACAGTGACAACGGCGACAACAGTGACAACAGTGGCAACAGCGACAATGGTGACAACAGTGACAAGAGCCTCAACAGTGACAACGGTGACAACAGTGACAACAGCAACAACGGTGACAACAGCGTGACAACAGTGACAACAGCGAAAACAGTGAAAACAGTGACAACAGCGACAACAGTGCCAACAGGGACAACGGTGACAGCAGTGACAACGGTGACAACAGTGACCACAGCGACGACAGTGACAACAGCGACAACAGTGACAAGAGCAACAACAGCGACAACGATGACAACAGCGACATCAACAACAACATTGACAACAGTGACAACAGTGACAACAGTGACAACAGCGACAACAGTGACAACAGTGACAACAGCGACAACAGTGACAACAGTGAAAACTGAGACAGCAGTGACAACAGTAAGAAGAGCGACAACAGTGACGACAGTGACAGCAACGACAACAGTGACAACAGTGACAAGAGCGACAACAGTGAGAAGAGCGACAACGGTGACAACAGTGACAATAGCGACAACGGTGGCAACAGCGACAACGGTGACAACAGTGACAACGGTGACAACAGTGACAACAGCGATAACGGTGACAACAGTGACAACGGTGACAACAGTGACAACAGCGACAACAGTGACAACAGTGACAACAGCAACAACAGTGACAACGGTGACAACAGCGACAACAGCAACAACAGCAACAACAGTGACAACGGTGACAACAGCGACATCAGCGACAATGTTGACAACAGTGACAACAGCGACAACGGTGACAACAGCGAGTACAGTGACAACAGTGACATTGGTGACGACATCTACAACGGTGTTAACTGCAACAACAGTGACAACATCGACAACAGTGAGAACATGCTTTTTAAAATACAGCTTGTATGACGTTGGATTTATATTTTTAACTGGCTTTGATATGTTGCTGGTTAGATTGATTATGTGATTAAAAAAAACTTGTCTGCATCTACGTGATACATAGATTTTTAATAAAGAAGTCCCCATTTTTGTATGCCTCTCAAAGAGGTGACGAGTCCCAGAAATATTGGAAAAAGAAGTTTTCCTATTTTTCAATCCTGGTTCATTATTCTTGCATTATTTTGCAGCAGCTATTTATTAAAGCCTCCTACATTTCAAATGCAACTGTTGTAGAAGAGTAACTAATATCATGTAGACTCACGTTTTTGAAACCAGTTCTGTGTGATTTATGGATAAAGATGCAATTACTTATACTGTGGCCAAGCTGTTAGATGTTGGACTATTTTAATCCGGAGGCCTCGGGTAATAGTAGTCCCCAGCTGACCATTCTAAGATTTATTCACTGAAGTTCCTGGTTGAAATTCTTGAATTCATATACTTGTAAATAGCAAGAACTGGATCACTAAACCTGTACCAGATGGGATTCCTTAATCCTAATAATACTATGTTTAATTTGAATTATTTGTTTCTTTAACCCTGAAAAGCCCCTTTAGGGTAGAGAATAACTAAATTTATGCACTTTACTTGAGCGTCAATGCATTAGGCACAAAATTCTAATAATTAAGGAAGCTATTTTTACATCTCCTTCAGAGATGGGACTGCAGCCATTTTACCTGATCATCCATGACACATGAAGGTCTAGCTGTTTACAGGCCATTATAAAGGCAGTACCTTCATTGTACATACATTTAAAGGTGTTTCAATGTTACTGTTTTTTTACATGTAATGTGAGAATTTTTTTATTTCAATATGTAGAAGGGCTGAAGGTGATCAGTGGCGTTGTCCTCAGGACAGGACTCCTCTTCCAAGAAATGGAGGGGTAAGTAACTAAAGAGGTTAAAAATCTAATATAGTACATTTTTTTTTGTTAAAGTGCTCTTAAGCAACAATGACAGCAGCAATGGCAAAAAGAATGTAAAAAAAGCAATTTATGTCTCCTTTCACAAATGCCTATAAAAACCAAATCAAAGCTTATAACACCTGCAACAGTCAAGTTTTGTTTGTTAGAGCACAAGTAGAAATGAACCAAACAGCATATGTTGGGATAAAAACTTTGGCCACGCATTTACTGGTATTTAATTAACTAAAATTCCTTGAAATGCAAAATAAAGGTAACCGTTTCAAGCTCCTAGCAAAGGTGAGGGCCCAGCAAAAGAAAAAGTATTTTCACAAACGTTATAATGAAACAATGAGGTAAAAATGGAGGAGGAGGCAGGCTGATTGCTTGTAAGATCTGAAGTTTGAAGCTTGCAGACTTAGAGGGCTGATTGAACGACATACCTCATTTTTATCTTCCTCAAAAAGCATAAGATTGAGGCTATGTAATAATTCTACTGAAGGTGATCGTGAGCCTACCGGTATGCACGGCTTGTGTTCCATTGTCATTAAAATCTCCTGACTATCTTGTGACTATACATACTTAACTTCTTGTCGATATCCAAGGCTGCCCAGTCCTCTAATTTTAACTAAGTAGCCATAAACTCACTTCAAAAACCCAAAATGTAGGTAACTAAATATACACTATAACAGGAAAACATATATTTATTTACTTTCTGGAAAATAAGTCCATTTATTTAATCAGCAAAATATAAACTCTGCATGTGCAGCACACTAATGGTGAATTTCTTTGCTGACATTGCATGTTGACCAATTTCGTCTTAATTTCTTTCTTATCAATCCATATTTTATTAACCCATGTTTTATCAATCCAGTCCAGTTCCTGTTTTATTATATGCTGAAGTTGTTGCCAGCCTGCGGATGCAAAAAGAAGTTCTTGGGCGTGCATTTTTTGGCCTGAGTGTACTGTACAAAGTACAGACTGTAATTCCCTGACTGTAATTCCTCCAGATAAAGGATGTTTGCAAATTAATGTACAGTTGTGAATATTTCGGGAACAAACCAAAGTTTATGGTTTTTTTCTATCCCAAACTCCAAAACCATCTCCTTCATAGAAATTGACAACCTAATCAAGAACCTACTTATGCTATTGCTAATAAAACTATCCCAAAATACAAGAACCTTGATTCTTTGCCAGACTTACTGGTTCTTACTGTATTACTTGCTACTTTTCTACATGCTATAAATGAAGTGGTGTAAAGACACATCAAATTGCTTTTTTATTACATGTACCTTATTGCAAAATTGGCTCAGAGTTATTGTTTATAGACTAAAATCATCTGCTCTTAGCTAGTTATTGTTAATTAATGTTGGATAGCTCTATGGATAAATCACTGTCCAGTGGATAAGTTTTAACTTAGGGAATTCAATTACGCTATTCACTGGAAAGAGATTAAATTTATCTCGTGGCCGATTAAGCATTTAGATCCACCTTTCGAACTTCTGGGCCCTGGTTCACCTTTAGCTAATAATTTGATTCAATATTGTCAGCATAGAATCCGCTTACGTTGTTTTAAAGTGAAAAATAATAAGCAAACTGTCCAATTAAATGTATTCACCCCCAAACTGCCTGTAACTGTCAGTTCGGATCCACACCCTTGTACTCGTGCTTCTGATTTCATCAGTTTTAACGGTCTTTCAATACATACGTAAACATACATAAAGCTTTTGACATCTACCTTGTGAAAGGGGAAGAGATATTTTTATAAACCAATTACAGTGTCAGAATGAGAATCTGCAACCTTGCAGTTCTGTGAAAAATCGCTAATTTTGCGGTTGACAATCAATTAAGAACTGTTAAAAATCTAAAGTATCGCGAAAAATTTGTCGACTTTATGATTTTTCAAAATTTTTGCAAATGTGGTGGAACAATCTTTTAATGGAGATGTATGAAACGTTAATTTTTAGTGGTTTCATGTTTAGATTAAGTTTTGGTGCCGATGTTCTTCTTCCTAACAAAATTGCGGTTTCATCTGTATAGAACTGATAACAACAAGACTACGTTTGTTCGTTGTGAATGACTAGTTGGCAATGTCTTTTAGAATAAACCTTTCTAGTTTCAACCCAAACATCTAGAAAGTGCACATTCCTTTCACACTAAGTTATGCCTGCATTAACTGACGAGCTAAAGGAGTTGATTAGTAAGAGAACTACTTGCTTGCCCAATTTGGAAATAACTGGATTCAGCAATAGTTGCTTTGACAGCCAATTTGGACTCTGCCTATATCGGTCGTGGCTGTCCTTGGAATTTTTTTCATGCAATTAACATTTTAAAAATGAACAGCATGTAGTCCTGTTACCTACACTAACTGCCCTATATTCACAGTTCTTTCCAGATGAGGCCTGGAAAAGGACCATACTGTCTCTTAAGATAAAATGCAAGCAAAATGACAAAGGGTGTGACTGGACTGGAGAACTCAGGGAATATGAGGTGACAAGTTCATAATAATAACATACAATCCCTACATTTCTCCTTAAACTATTTTGGTGGCGTTTTCGTGGGTTAATATAGGCAATAAAAATTAGCATATCACTTTTACTAAAATGCAAGATGTGTGATTGCAATTTTCTCTTGCCTTTTAACCCAGTGCGACTACATGTAAGTCTCCACAATTGTTGGTGTCCGTTTTAAAATTATGTGGTCATTACATGTAAATGAAATATCATAGGGGTATATATTTAAAATAGCAATCATATACCTCGAGCTCAAAGATCCGGATCCCAAAAGCACAAACTCCATTGTGTGTTAAACATCGGACTGTCTGACAACAAACCACAGAAACGTCAAGTATTTGACGTGATCACGTGAGCTGACCAAGATGAACGTGAATCTTGGTGCTCCATAACTTTCTTTATTTCTCTTCGATTCTTGCTTATTTCTTGAATGTTTTCTACGTTTTCTTTTTTGTCATGTATGTATTGTCCTTCGATTCTCCTACCTTTATTTTACCATGCCTGAGTCAGTCGCAAGTTTATGGTGTTTCCTATTTGTATAGCCTGCGTAGCAAGCGTTTCCGTTTGGTTTCGGAGCAAAGAAAGACCGTGGAACGGGATTCTCGGTTTTGGCCCCGCGAAAAATGAAACAAGAGCCAAAAAATGAAAGTGGGAGGAGGCTCTTTTACTTACGCCATTTTCGCGCGGTCTTTGACTATCGTTCCTCGTTCTTTGCTCCTAAGCTGCACGGAAACGCTTGTTACGCAGGCTATATTTGTAGTGTTCTCTTATTAATTATAAATTTATGGTTTATTTAATTATTTGTTAAATTGTCGTGAGCTTTGTTTCTTTCCTTTCGTTTTTCTCTTCCCTTCCCTTCTTCCCTTTCTTTCTTTTCTAAGTGTGTGTGTGAGTGTTTGTGTGTTATTTCTTATAACCATTTATTGTAAATATTATTGTGAACTATTATTGTCCCACAGACCTAGAATAGCACTTTTGCTAATTGTGTGGACAAGACAACTGTAACTTGTTGCATGAAATTCATTAAAGATTGTTGTTATTTTTTTTTATTGTATTCCTTGTTTACTTTTTGCCCTTACAATAATATCGATTGGTGGTCTTTTATGGTGTCCATCACTTTTTAATTTTTACACATTCACTACTTACATATATTCCAGAACCACAATTCTATATGCCAGTATGTCTCCGTTCCTTGTTGGGACTGTGAAGAAATCATGGAGAGGAGGGCTCTGGACGTTCACAAAACATTTGCATGTGTTGAAAGGATGGTATTTTGTTATCATTGTGATAAGCAGTTTCCTTTCCGCATCCTAAAGGTACAGTGTAGATGTAAATCTGTCTTGTGACAATAAACCTACCTTGAGCAGATTCATGAAATTGAAATTCAAGGTCAGTTTTACTTGGGATCTAGAAAATGAAGTGCATATGACATGAAGAAGTTCCAACAATCTCAATTTTCCTTCTTGATGTTAGTTGACAACTGACTAAGGTTGTCTGAGTGTAGACCAGCGCGAAAATAACAGTCGGTCTGACCAATATATATTTGCCCCCTACCTGCTGACGGACATCAGATGGCCAGATAAAATGTAAATGTAACTCTTGACAACTGAAGACTGGTGTAGTACTAAAAGAATTCTTAACATGATTCGTCCGACAACTTTTCTAAACAGGGAAAGTCTTTTGGAGGCCTTTATAAGGAGTATATAATTATTTGGAGACCTTTGAAGGGAGTAGTTGACTAAACAAGGATATATAAAACACGACAGTCACATATATTTTTTTAAAAATCGAGGGAGCCATTCCCGAGAATTACCTTTAGCCTCGTTTTTATAGCGAGTCCTGGTGCTTATTCTTTCATGGGAAAAAAGTTTTTACTG
Organism: Porites cylindrica; assembly: GCA_964035525.1. Taxonomy (NCBI): domain Eukaryota; kingdom Metazoa; phylum Cnidaria; class Anthozoa; order Scleractinia; family Poritidae; genus Porites; species Porites cylindrica. The sequence goes on from OZ037776.1 coordinate 6,321,453, forward strand.
ATTCACACACAAGTTGAACTCCCACATACGAATAGTGGAGCACCAGGCTTCGCTTCCATAAGGTGGCTTAGAGTAACTCGAAAATAGATTGTGACCAAATATCACTACATAGTACACCGTGTTATTCTCATTTCCCTTATATACAGGTAATCCTTGTAGTATAGGGTAGAGAAGAGTGCCGTCACAAAAATTCCAATTTGCGAGATTATGGGATTGGTTGGTATATTCAGAAAGAACAAGAAGAAAAGTGTTCACTTGCTAAAAAACAACCTGTTACTGAAAATTGGTGGGGAGATATAAGCAACGTTTAATATGGTCTTATTATTGCTTACAAATCCTATAAAATGTGACCTGGATCGTACGAGTTACGATCAAGGCCAGTTTCAGAAGGATTTGTATGGAATCATCAGAGCATAACGTCGCATATATATCGCCGTTGATTTTTGGCAAACGAGCATTTCTCAGTCTTTTTTCTTTCTGACCATCTAACCCAATCGCATAATTTTATTAATTTATTAACGTCCCCAGCGGCGAAGAGCGAGAAGAAACGGATGTTTTCGCAGGCTAGTAAAATATGGTAAGTGAAAATGAAGAGGAAAAAAAATATTAAATTGTTAAATATTATTTAACAGGTTCACCAGGATAAAGATTGTCCTCTCTTTCCTCTCCGTTGTCCACAGAAATGTGAAAAGGAAGAGATACCTAGACAAGAGGTAGTAGTTTATAAAAACGCATGAAGTTGGTACATGTATCTAGTTGCGGATGCGGGGGTTGGTTAGTGGGGGAGGGGGGATCTTCACACATCTGAAAAGCACTATTACGCCCTTGACCGACGGTTTTTAGATCTTACCGGTTTTTTTACTCCTATGCGACCTTCGACATCAGCACCACTTGAAAACAGGTTTCTGTCTCTCGTGGGATGCAGTAGATAGGGTGCAGCGCAGCTACTGTAACAGTTTAAACCCTTTTTTTCCCCCACCCTTTAATAAAAATAAACGGACCACGCGGACGTTACTCACCCCCGAAAGGTTGGAAATCTCCGAAATGTTAGCGCTTAAGGAATACAACCTTTTATCTCTAAATAACTTATGCAAGCTTTGGTCTGCAGATGGACGCTCATTTAAAAAATGACTGCCCGTTGACAAAGATACCTTGCCCGTTCCAAATCTGTGGATGCTCTGTCCAGGTAAGTTAGAAAAATTTAGACTGGGCACATTTTTCATTTGTTCCATACGTTTGTATTGATAAATAGCAGTTTTGAGTGAGTGTTGGTCCCAGTTTAATATCAAGGAGTATTCACAAGTATTCGTATTCTTTAATTCGCATTAAAAAAAAAAAAATACTGGTTTCCCGTATTGATAGAAACGATGACGTCACAGTAGCTAGTCTCACACAAAGTATATTAAATAATGTTTGGCTTGTAACTTGCCTTAATTTTTGGCATACTTGTTCGTAAAAAATAATAGATCCTTCCACGGTTTTTGTAACTATTGACGTGGACCAGTTAGCAAAAATCCGGCATTACCACTGTATCTTGTATCTTACACCTATCCCGTAGTCATGGTGACCGTTGGGGCGCCACAGACCGCTATTAGCCCTTTCCTTCCACTTGATTTTGTTTCCAGTTCTCTTAGGGCCTCGCAAAACTTCAACCCTGTCCACTCAGAGATGTTATTCTCCCAACGCGTCTTTTTTCGGCCTCTTGTTCTCTTTCCTTGCCCTGTTCCTTGTAAAATTGTCTTGGCAAGCCCTGTGGAGCTACCACTGTAAAGAACGCCAAAAAATTTGCAAAGTTTGAGAGTGATTTATTGAAAACTAACGACGTTTTAACTCCGCAAAGACGCGAAATTTTACAGACGTTTGTGAGATGGGTGAAAGGAGGAGAAAGTTTGTGATCCCACCACCCAAATAAGCCAGCTGCACAATTTTGGCCCAAGATCAGTTGCTATGAATTGGCTGTACAAAGGCTACCTAATATAAGTATTTATTATTGTTTGCAGGAACGTCGGTGTAAGATGGACATTCATGTGCAAAAAAATAGCTCTGTGCACCTGTTCGATGCATGTTGCCAACTTCAAGCGTTAAAACAAAAAGTAAGTGATTATGGGAATCTAGAGCAACGCGTAGGAAGATTGGAAGCGGAAAAATTGTCCATGAAACGTTCTTTGGACACGTGCAATCAAGAGATTCGGGGGTTGAGAGCGACAGAAAGAGAGCAGAGGAAAAAACTCTCACAAGCGGAACATCAACTGGCAGAGTTATACAAAGAGAAAAAGAAAACCCAGTTGCTGGAAAAACGTGTTGAAGAAATGCAGAGCCGATTTCAGGCTATGGGAAATGCCCTTGGCTTGAGTGATGGGAAAGGACACAGTAAAAAGCCAGAAGTTAAAAAGAGAAAGGTTGAAGAGAAGGTAACATAAACTTTCATTACTTTGTTTGTTTTTACTAATCCCTTACAGTAATGGAGAGGAAAATTCGTCACGTCACGTTGCCATGGCAACAAAATTTCTGGATGACCACAAACCGAAAACGGCACTTAAAAAGTGAATTCGCACTGTTTCAAACTTCATCGATCTTATTCAATTCCATTTCTAAATTAAGATTTGTAACATCTTGGCGAAATTTTCGGGGGTTGAATCCGAAAGGACCATATCTGAGTGGAGAAAAAGCAAAAGAAAATTGTTGTGCTTTGTTCACCAACTCCATAAAGCGGGCGCGTGAAATTAGGAAATTTCAAGTCGCAGACTTGCAACGACGGCTAAGAAATGTACAAAAAAGCGTGATGCACTTGCAAAGTTGTTGTTTTGCTAATATAAACCGATTGTTTTTTTGCTGTTCTCGTTGCCGTTGCCGTCGCCGTCGTTTTTGATAAAGCTCCCTATTGTTGTGATCTAAAAATGTTGCTACCATGGTAACGTGACGTCAGACTTCTCTCTATAAGCAAGCTAGCTTAATCAAAGTACTTGAACCGACACAATGCCGCGTTGAAGATACTTTTCTTCGAAATATGTGGACCTTAAATTGGTAGACTCTGTCCCCCATGGTACTCGCCAGTAACATCTTAACGAATGTGCGAGACACCTGATGCGCAAGCCTATTCATGCAATGTTCCGGTTTACGCTGACCATACCTGTGTTAAGGCTAACAGAGTGGATCCACGGTTTTTGGACCAAAAGGGAAAGAAAGTCTGGGCAGTTGAAATGAGTTGTCCGTGGGTGGAGGATAGCGGAAAGAGAAGAATGAGGAGAAGACAGCCAAGTACGGTCCTCTGCCGTGCGAGTTGAGGAAGCGATACCCAGGGTATAACGTCGACTAGTGTTATAATTATCGTCATTGATGTGCTAGGAGGGTGGTCAATCGAACTTGAGCTCGGTGACTATGAAAAATCTCGTTGGTGTAAGGGCAAAGGACGTTTTGCGAAGAATGCAGAAAACCACAATCTCGTGCTCGCTTAACATAGCACGTACTTTAAATTCAACTGTTGTTTTAACTGTTTAACTGATCTAAGTAAGGACATGTTAGGACCATGTTTCGATGGGATCGCAGAAGTGACGTTTTTTAAAAAAGCACTTACGAGTGCTTTTTAAGGATTAGTCTAGATTCGAAAAATGTATTACTTTTTTATTTTTTAGTTGCTTTTTGGTCTCTTTACTTTTATCTTTCTGTATTGTTATTAAGTTTTTAAATTTTGCCTTTGTAACATTCCATAACAAAGTTCGTTTTCTAGAGTAAGTTGGTTCCCTTTAGGCCACATGGGCTACGCTGACGCTGTGCGCCTTACGTGGTTAAAAGTTTCCATTCTTACGTCTTATACTGCATAACAATGATAATAATGATAATAATAATATAATTATAATAATGATTATAATAGCAGTAACAATAACAATAATGATAATAATAATTAGTAAAATCCAACTATAGAGTAGTGGTCTATTATCAATGCTGCGTTCTGATTGGTTGAGCCACTACTAGGCTATATGTTATAGCGCACTAGTAGCGAAAAGCGCCTACTTTGAAAAGGAAAACAATGGCGGCTGAATCGCGTTTTGCTAGCTAAAGTTGTTTTGTCTCGAACGGATACTTTTGACCAACTAGTTGGATTTTACTAAAACAATTATTCCTCTCGCCCTCATGGCCTCTGAGTCGGCCTCATGGGCTATAAACTCAGAGCCCATTCGGGCTCGAGGATTAATTGTTAATAACTCATTAAATATATCAGGCTAAAGCAGCTTCCACTTTATTTTACAGGCCTTGTGTCGCTCGAGGAAGAAGTGCAGGGTCGTAGTTACGGGTTCCTCCGACTCCTCCGACTGAGTCTTGAAAGTTTTTTATACCCGCGGCGCAGAGGTTCGGTGAAAGCGGGGTAAAAGTTTCAATGGAATTAGCTTTATATTTTTCTATTGTGAAATAGCTGAAGAGATGTATTAAAATCTTAAACGGTAGCCTTGTTAACCTTGCCTAATATGGGGTAAGGGTAAGTAATGAAAATAGGGCGAAAAACACCTATACTATTAGGTATCGCTGGTCGATATGTGATGATGAGTTGTTTCACTTTTTGATCACACTGTGAGTTTTTCCAAAATAAAATAAACGTCGTGTCAGGTGATTTATTAATTAAATTGGAACTTGAGGAAGAAACGTTAGCCCTCCTCTGTGATAAATTGTGATGTTAACAATTAGCCAGTTGAAATGTAGGAACTCAAGGTGGTTTTCACTTTACGTCATCGCCGCCATGCTGGTGGACGGAAAACAAAAGATCGCTTATTAGCTCGCTTTGTTTGTCCACCAGCATTTGTTCATTTCACCATTGTCATTTGTGTCTCCCGAGATTGCATGAAAACCACCTATATAGTTTGTTATGCTACATTTATAAAAGTTTACTAAAGAAATGTAATTGTAGTTTTGTTACGAGACATGTATCGTCATCATTATTTCTTTAAAGAGTTGATGTTTTCGGTGTAGGCAATATTGTTAGGCGCCTTTGTTAGGTATAGCGGATATTGTATTATAATTTTTTGAAGTCGTAGGAGCATTTTATTGTAAAAGCTTGCTTGCTCTGATTTGGAACCTACTGTACGACTTGAACTGTAACCCAGGGGATGCCCGTCTAGCTAAATAAAAGTCTTAGTATATATGTTTCAGTGAAGTTTTCTCTGCACGGCCATGTATTAACGCGGTATGAGCAAATGTAACAAGCTTTGAAAATAGTAAATATACTCTCGTCAAAGAAAGCATCACGCAGAATGGCTATAGTTCTCGGGACATTTACTTACAGTCGAGCTAGAAGCATAGGTCGGTAATATTACAGGTGAAGCGTGAACTGAATCGCTCTCATTGTTGGAAGTCTGCGCGGTTTTTACTTTGTAGCGTTTACCGCTTTGCTCATCAACTTGTCAGGGCGGTGCAAAGAAACACAAGGCCATGCGGGCTATTGTTTATCCGTTTGTTTTCTAATATCTCACCTTTAAAAATGGCTTATGCAACGTGACAACAGAAACACAGAAGTCTGTAAAGGACGGCTAATATTTCAGTGTGCTTCAAATGAATCAATTTTACGATGCTTTACAACTGAGGTTGAATAAAGTTACAGTCTTTTGAAAACTGGTCGCGATTTAGTATTGTTGAAAATCAGACGCATTTTAGGGCTGTGGAAAAAGCGAGAAAACTTCCTGGTTTATGGTGATTTATTCGTATTTAAAAGACAGCGAAACCATAGACAACTAGAAACATAGAAACAATAGACAACTCCCAAAGCACAAACTCAGCCAAAACGCTAAAAATCTTCAATGTTTACTCAAGTTTGGGCTTACAGAAGATAATGTCACAGTTTTTCAACGACCATGAAATTCACAGTCCGGGTAGTTAGTTAATCAATTGTGGCCCTGAAAAAATTTAAAGGGAAAAAAACTACGATTTTTTAAGAAAATGCTTTTTTCGTGAGAAGGACTCTTCAACGCTGACAAACGTCAATAAATAGCAAAAACTATAATTTCTATATGTTTGCCTTGCTCGAAATCGCGCGCATTTACAAGGCCCTAAAGCTTTTTGCTGACTTGCAAGGACCCATCTGTTATAACGATCCCCAAAAGAAAGTGATCGGTCTCATAGTTTATTAGATATAATCATGTAAAGTTTGCTTATCATTTTCGCATAAATTATGACCTAAATTTGGAAACCGCTGAATTTTTCGAATTGGGTCTTTGCGATTTTGGTGAAACTCTGTTCAGCGCAAGGCACTCATGCGCACGATGTGTAGCCGAGAGATTTTCACAAAAAAACGCCGGCAACAGCAGATTTTCGACTCAGACCTCAAAGGGGCGTGGCATTATAACCACGTGACATTTACTCCGATCGCCAAAAATTTTATGTTATATTGTAGATTAATCTATATGTTATCCATTCTATGTGTTAGACTTACGATAAAAGTAAAGGTGGGGATACCAGAGAGCTTCAAAGTAGGATGGTACCCCCCCAAAAAAACTGGGTCGAGTCACCTTAAAAAGGACGCAAAGTTCTAAACTACGTATATGAAAGGGGTACCATTTGTCAATAAAAGTATATAAAAGGGATACCTTTTCTGGCAAAAGTGATATATGAAAGGGTAAGGGTTTGGAAATCGGGGTGGAGCGGAGCCACCCCTCATAAAACTTTGCTGAAAAAAAACCTCAGGCTTGACCGGGGGTCGTACTCTGACCTTTTCGATGACGAAAGCGGCAACATGTCAACCCACAAGAATTTTCTTAATTTAAACCTCTCCTTTATATTATGCTTTTTCAGTTTGAGCGTATTTCAGTAGTCAATACAAGGCCGATCGAGATTGTATTTAGTATAAGGTGTCAACTTGCGAACTTTTCACGTCTTGGAGTAGTTTTTGTTTCAATTTCATAAATACCGTAGGTACCAAACCCAATAAAATAAATTGATCAGAGATCTCTAGCACAACTTTCAAACTTTGTCTAAATCGATTAGTTAGGTTGGATATTAGTTAAGATCTCACAAATTACGATACAATCTGCATTACTATAGGATATTAGACCAATCCAATCCCAACGCTCGGTATATTGTGCTCGGCAGACATCTTTGAAATATGTTATGGGTGTTTAAGGTCATCTTTGTTCAAATCTTTGGCGTGGATTGAATGGGGATCGAGCTGAAGACCTTCTCTAGTCACAGTTTATAAGCCGATCTGTAACCTTGATCTAAGACACGTTGAAAAGGGGCAGCGGGGTAAAATATCACAAATCTTACACAGACCCTCTACACATGTATATCAGCTCACGCAATCAAGCGTGAAATAAATTTGTAAAAGTAATTTGTTTACGAGCTTGGAATCAATTTTAATTGGAAAATATTGGCATTTAAGGAGAGGAGAAACCAGAGTGGTAGGAGAAAAACCCTAATGAAGCACGGCCGATGACCTTACTTGAACCCGCGTCGAGGTCCCGAGTTACAGCTGGCAACTGCCGTTGATCACTGATGCTTACATTCCGTACAAATCCACTCGCTCAAGAAAAATTAAGATGAAACAGCGGCAGATGTTCAAGCCGGCAGGTTCGTGGCGTAGCTATATCACGCCCTCATAACTACTGAAACACTACAAACAGCTGAAACGCTTATCTCTTACTCATTTCTTAGTAAGAGCAATATTTGAACTGAAAACAGTATATAAATGGTGAGACAGTCAAATGATAGCTACATAGCTTCAAGTGGCCAGGTGTGTAGAAGGCCTAAATGTAATAAATGACCCTAAATGTAATAAAGTCCTAAATGTAATAACATGTTGTCCTAAATGTAATAACATTTTGTCCTAAATGTAATAAACTCTTAAGTTGCGAATTACGGTAATTACTCAAATAAGCGCCGCATTTGGGGATTTAATAAGCGCTGCGTCGCTTATTCGCGTAAATACGGTACTAAGAGGTATTGCTATGGTTTTAAGCGCCACATTTTGGAGGAAAAAAATTAGCAAGCTTCGGTACATTTCCTTGTGCACTGTGTAACTTGACGTTTACAAATAAATTGCTTGTAAAGAGACAAAATTAAAAAAAAAACTTCTAAGCCTTAAAAAGTTTTTCATACTTCATTTTTGTTAAAGAAATTTACTGCAAAAACCGTGGACGAAGATCCTGTTGCTTGTCAACGTTGGATCTCTAGACATTTAATCAGCTAATATATTAAGAACAAAAAAGTCTAAGGGCCTGTTTACATGGAGGTTGGGGACCCCAAGCAGTTGAGGTAACCCGCTTTGGTGAGGGTAACCCGCCTGTCCACACAATCTCTCATTTTAATTTGATCCCGTTTACATGATAGGTGGGGTGATCCGCCGCATACCTATCTGGGGTCCCCCACCTCCATGTAAACGGGCCCTAAAGACTACTACACAGCTGATAACAACGTTTATAAATAACTAAGGTAGTACGCGCGCGCTCTGATTGACCGAGAGATGTGTTTTCATGAGAGTATGCTGACGCGCGCTGACCACACAAGCACGAATTTCAAAAAGTTTTTGAGTTGAAAACTCGACAAAGTCACTTTATTTACCCACTCCCTCGTCGGATGAGACTTGGAAATCTTTACAAATATGCTGTGTCAATTTTTTTTTCGCTTGAGCTGACATTTTAAGCGAGAAAAACCCTTTTTTGGAAAGCATCTTTACTGCAAAACAAGAACTGATTACACGTACATTAAGCCTCGTGTACAAGACTTCGCGACTGGTAAGAATTTCGCTTTTAATCAGTAACCTAAACAAAGAGTTTTTCTTTTTTCTAGGGAAAGTTATTTTATAACAGCAATAGGAGACTTTTTTCCTGTGTTTGCATAGTCTAATATAAACACTCGAGGGGTTGGGAGAATTCTTGACAGTTATGCAAACCCGAGACGACGTCGAGGGTTTGCATAACTGTCTCGAATTCTCCACACACAGGAAAAAAGCTTTCTATTGCTTAAATATTGCTTTTTTAGAAAAATATTGTTACTTTTCCGTTTACAAGCAATTTAGTTGTAAACGTTCAGTTTCACAGTGCATAAGGAAATGTACCGAATTTACGCAAATTAGCGCCGCGGCGCTTATTAATTTTTTCTTCCAAAATGCGGCGCTTATTTGAGAGCGGAGCTTAATACCATAGTAATACCGCTTAGTAACGTATTTACTCGAATAAGCGCCGCGGCACTAATTAACTTCCCCCCCCCCCCCCCAAATGCGGCGCTTATTTGAGGGCGGTGCTTATTCGAGTTATTACTGTAATTGTCAACTTGAGAGTTTATTACATTTAGGGCAAATTGTTATTACATTTAGGACTTTATTACATTTAGGACAAAATGTTATTACATTTAGGGCCTTCTACAAGGTGCAGTTTACTAAAAGGGTCTGCAAATCACGCAGGAATAACAGTGATACACTCACAGGTAAGTAATATATACACGTACGCTAAGTTTCGTTAATTAACGGCTTTTAAAATAAAGCCAGGGCTAGGCTATGCTTGTAAATTATTTTTTAAAAACTAAAAACAAAAACAACCAGCGGATGGGATCAATCTTAGCAGCTGGGCACAGAACCTTATATAAAAACAGTAACAGAATATAATATACAACACCTTATATATTCCACTGCACCAAAATTACCCTATTTTAGTGTCACTAAATAACGCAATTTAATTAAAATAGCTCATTACTAAAAGTCCTTCGTACGAACGCTTTCCTTAATACTTAAAAATTATGTAAAAAGTTTTTGTTGTCTTTTGTGTATGACTTACCGAAGGCTTTCCTTAGATAATTACAGAACGCGTAAGAAGGCTTACAGAAGGCTTGTGTAAGGTTACAGAGGGCTTGTGTAAGAAGGCTTACAGAAGGCTTGTGTAAGGTTGCTTACAGAAGGCTTTTGTAATATACTTACAAAAGGCTTGTGTAAGAGTCCTTGGATCTCCTTTTGTGTTAGATACTTGGATCAATCTTAGCAGCTGGGCACAGAACCTTATATAAAAACAGTTTAACAAATAGATTCCATGTTGCCGTGCGTCTGTTCAGTAATAGATCACAGTACCGCGTCAAAACGTCGTAAAAACAAAGATAAGATTTCCGATAAGGAAACAATATTCCTGGACACCTACATCTACAAAGGGGAAAGATTCGAAAGAGACGCAATCCTTGATGTGCGTACTCATTTCAAAACCAACTGAGACATTTCAGTATACCCATTTTGCTTCCTGTCACCGGCAAGGAGTTAAAAAAGGCTTCATTAAAGGGGAAGCCCTCCGACTCCTCAGAACAAACTCTTCCAAAATAATATTCGAAGAGAAAATTACAAATTTCAAAGCGCATCTGCTACAGAGGGGTTACCCAGAGGATCTTATTATCACAACCCTCTCAGAGGTGAACTTCAAAGACAGGAAACTAGCCCTTCAACAGAAACCAACGACAAACCAACGAATCTTGCCTTTTGTCACACAATACCAACCATCAGTGCCAAACCTAAAGCAAATTCTCATGAAAAACTTGCATTTAATAGATCAACAACCATTACTGAGCGAAATCTACAAAAAACCGCCCCTCGTATCTTATAAAAGAGGGCGGTCGCTCAAAGACATACTCGTGAGAGCCAAACTATAAAAAGGCTATTTTAATACGCGCTGGGGAGTCGTGTAGGCCTGTCAACCCCATTTTACACTGCTTGTGGCATGTTTCACTTTTATTCCCCCTTTTCTTCTTTTGCTGGGCATTTACTAGGCTTTATTGCAAGTAGAAAAGTTTTCGCGAACACCTCCGGCGAGGAACGTGAATTTCTTTACAAGGAAGTACAGATGGGTTGAGAAGAAGATTTTCATTGAAATGTTCTGGTAAAAGTTACAGGATTTTTCAGTTGTTTTTCTCTGGCCTGTTTGACTGAATCGCGTTCAACTGGGTATGGTTTGAAAGATCTCGGCCCTCTTCCACAAGTTACATCTCAAAGTTGTCTGTGACCGTTAAAATTTGCTGACACGGAAGTGGTTCTGCGAGCGTCGTGGTTGCTGAAGCTCCCTAAACTCTACCCTTCGAGGTACGTGTGTTAAAATGGATTGGTTTGTTTTGCTCTTTTGAGTCTTATACGTGACGTCTCAACCCAACTTCCAAACGTTTGTGTCCCGCCCATTTACAAATATTACATCTGAAATAAACGCACTTTCAGTGCGAATTTTGATTTAAAACCTCGTCACGGAGAGTGTAGGCTTACTTAGATAACAGAACTAACATAGTAGCATTTCTTCCGTTTCTTCCGCTGCAAATCATCATTGGAGTAATCTGAATTTTTACATCATCTCTTTCAATTATGGTGACTTCCGTATTTTCTCAATATTTTCTTAAATAGGTTCCTATTTTCTGAAGGAAAAAAATACATTGTAGCTAAGAGTATTAAAGTGGTATTCAGCTTATTCCTTATATAAAATCTGCATATCAATACATTGAAGTTGGTCAGGAATGAAAAGTTACCTACAGGTATGTCTCCAAAGAGGATCCTGAATGTCAAATTATCTTATTTGCTCAAGTGTGCAGAATTTTTTTATATATAGATTTTAGAAAATAAGAACCTGTTTCAAATTTTAGGCTAAACAGGTTCTTGACTGTTTAGAGGGCGTCTAAATGAACTAAATGGCAAATTTTAGCCTAACAGGTTCCCAGGTTCTTACTCGCGGGTTTTCCACAGTTAAACTTTTGGTGTGTTTGAGAGATACGTGGACCAGTCATAGATGTATAACAGACTAATTATCTGTAAAGGACAAGTGCATTAAGACTGATATTTTTTTATTCATGTAATTAAACTTTCTCTTTATCAAGAAAGTGTGAAACGGAACCTCTACCACGAGCCATTCATTGGTATTGACTAAACTCTGCCAGATCTTTAATTGGCACTCTTTAGAACTTTGTTCATAGGTATAAAACGAAGGATTAACTTGCCTTCAGAAATGATTTATCATATTTTAACCCCTTTGCCCCTGGAATTTTTGCCGAAAACAGCAAGCAGTTCGATGATAGTCGAGCGATTTTCCGGTGACCATCTGGCTCCTCCAGTTAAAACGAGCAAAACCACGAGCACCAAAACGTTGTTTACAAGTCGAGCGCTACGCTGGCTTTTGTGCGTGATACTTTATTTTAGCTTTTAAAAAGTTCAGGCATGAGTAGATGGCAAAATTTTGAGTGAGTTTTTGGAGAAACGTTTAGTTTTCGTCTTCTCTCATCCTCGCTTGTGGCATGTTTCACTTTTATTCCCCCTTTTCCTCTTTTGCTGGGCATTTACTAGGCTTTATTGCAAGTAAAAAAGTTTTCGCGAACACCCGAGGAACGTGAATTTCTTTACAAGGAAGTACAGATGGGTTGTGAAGTAACCTGAGATCAGGCCCAATTTGAGCGGTTCTCATACATTCTCTCTAACGGCTACCGCTGAAATTGGGCCTGATACAAACTATTACAAGTTTGTGCTCGTTACGGCCAGATTTTGGCCGTAACGCTGATTGGCTGTTAGAACAGTGCCACAAGATCTGATTGGCAGTCGGAAACGCCGGAAGTTGAAAGCGCTTATTCCTCGCGTGGTTGTTTTCGTGAATGATCCGTCGTCGGTGGAGAGAAGGATCGATTTTGCTGTATTTTTTATTGTTTTATGGTCTTATGGTAGGAAAATATGCCTTAATATGTTCCATGGAAATTCAGAAAATTCATGTGGTTGTTCATATCTTCTCAGGATTTGCTTTATTTACGGAAAGTGAGTGTATCGCGGAGTTGAATCCCTCTGCAAGTTGTTGACCGCTAACAAGGTGCATTTTGATATACCAACAAACGGGTGCAAATCAAAATACCGTCCATCTTAAAACTGGTTTCATTTGAAAATTTAGCCGGGAATGACTGCTCTGAACAGGGTACGCAAGCGGAGGCTCACTGCGAAAGAAACCTCAATCACCAACTGTGAAGTATAGATGGTTTTCACAGTGACGTCATCAAATTCTAAAGACAAAATAGCGAGGTTTTACGAATTCTTATTTACACTTTATATATATAGGTTGAAGATAAACAAAAAGTTAATCTTTGTACAAGTTTTCAGTCCCATAGCATGGTTCATTTCGAAAATACAGCAATTTGAACTTCCGAGTTTTCACAGTGCGTGACACCAAAATAGGAACGCTGTCTGGTTGAAAAAAAGTCTCTCCTCTTGATTTTCAGCAGTATAACCATTTCAAGTTTTAGAAGATATGTTTATTCGCACGTACGCTAGTTCTCGAGTGAAAAGAAGGAACTTTTATAGAACAAGTGAACTCCAGATGTTTTTGTTGAGATGTCAGTATTTTAAATTCCAGAGCGCCTAGCCAAAATAATAAAACTAGTAGAACATCGTGTCGCCGTCTTTTCGAAAACGTTTTACCTTCTACGCCAACAGAAGTAACCTTCGAGATCTCCCTTAATCTCGCAAGAAGTTAAATGTGATTGTGCTGACTGTTTTATTTTTAGCTGAAAAAATGAACAGGTAAAAGCTATTTTTTAAGTCAGCCAGTCTGCATTTTTCCCACGCGTGAAAAATTTGCATACAAGAAAAACAAGCAACGGAAGTAATTCTGATTGGCTGATTCGGCAAGTGTCAATCAATCAAAAAAGTGGGCGGCAGACATTTCGTTAAAGGTTTGTATCAGGGGGCGCTTTCCATTCAACCCAAAAGTCCGGAAATTTCGGTTGGTTCATCAAATGGAACGGACCATTTCGGTTTGGTCCGACCGGAATATTCGGGACCAGCTTTGAAGGTGGTCCACTGTGACGGGTCTGGTCATTTCGGTCGGTCGGACCGAAATGTCGCTTTCCATTTGCCAAAACTGTTGTCCCCAGTACCGCTCTTTTCTATCCTGCTTTTTTACAAGAACAAGTAGTTTCCAGTGGAAAGTGAAGTGCTGTGAGTAAAGCATGACATCTCAAATAGTTTGAATCAGTTGCAATTTTTTTCGATTTTTGATATTTGCCATTAACAGCGTCAAATAACTGACGCAACACGACACGTAGGTGAAAAAAAGTGTGTGTAAACAAGCTACAATAGGCCATTTGCACTAAGAGGTCATGTGACATCGTTTTTATGAAAATGAAAGTTATATGATTTTGCCTTCAAAAAATGATTAGGGGGTCATATCTTAAACAAAATAATAGTGATTTGGTTTTTCAAACCCGCACCATTTCCTTAAAATGAGTAAGTTCGTAGCTGATCACGTGACCAACATGTGATTTTAAAATTATGAATAACTTCTTTCTGAACACAAATTTTGCACTTAAAGTTCAAGGGAAATGTTGAAAAGATGATGTGGTAACGTTTACAGCACATCTGAGAGTAACTATCAAACGTTTAACAAGATATAAGCAATAAGTAATTTTGGCCGCCATGTTGGAGGGCAAGAGTATGCCCTCCAACATGGCGGCCAATACAAATCATACTACTTTGTTGAAAAATCAAAGTGCCATAAAATATCTCCCTTAAATGCGTTTCCTCTCAAGTTTCGGGTGTAAGATAATTTTTATGTGCTCTGTAAATTGTTGGCATCAGCAAGATTCCAACTCATCGTTTAAAGGAAGCATTGGTCACGTGACCTCTTAGCGCAACTGGCCTATTGTATAAAAGTCCGTGAGAATCAGCGTATTATTGGTCTGAAACCTGTCGACGATATTTAAGTAAAGTAATTTATCAATTAAGCTGAAATGAATACAACAAAGCCTGGCTGAATACAAATTGCCCAAAACACCGAATTTATTTGCCGTACAGTTCCAGGAATTGCTTCGAATCGTTCGAGTATTCTGAGAAACGTATCGCTTCAATTCACAAGAATTTTTTACCTTCACTTGCACTCATAGGCTTTCTACACGAAATAGGATTCCTCCGCCTTTAGTTTTCCACCACCCCTTTTCCACAGTCGATTGTTCTTTAGGATGTAAACAGTATTTACTTTTCACTTTTAGAGCGTAATGATGAGTGTGCTGCGAAGCCACAATAACAAATCGCGCGGTGGCTTGGGTCGGGTCTGTGCAACCGGAATGTACCGTTCCATTGAGCACGCGAAATTTCCGAAATTTCAAACCGGAATTTTTGTTGAATGGAAAGCGCCCAGGCTCTCTTTTCGTTTCGTCTTGCCCGCCGGAATGTAGTTTTCAAAGCGAAACGAAAATAGAGCCTGATCTCAGGTTAATTGTGAAGAAGATTTTCATTGAAATGTTCTGGTAAAAGTTACAAGATTTTTCAGTTGTTTTTCTCTGGCCTGTTTGACTGAATTGCGTTCAACTGGGTATGGTTTGAAAGATCTTGGCCCCCTCCACAAGTTACATCTCAAAGTTGTCTGTGACCGTTAAAATTTGCTGACACAGAAGTGGTTCTGCGAGAGTCGTGGTTGCTGAAGCTCCCTAAACTCTACCCTTCGAGGTACGTGTGTTAAAATGGATTAAGTGAAGGTTTGTTTTGCTCTTTTGAGTCTTGTACGTGACGTCTCAACCCAACTTCCAAACGTTTGTGTCCCGGCCATTTACAAATATTACATCTGAAATAAACGCACTTTCAGTGCGAATTTTGAGTTAAAACCTCGTCACGGAGAGTGTAGGCTTACTTAGATAACAGAAATAACATAGTAGCATTTTCAGCGAGGCAAGAAGAATTCGTGATGGACGATTTAGGCTGGTCAAACGAGGCCAACAATCAAAGCGCAGTAGTGACAAACGTGCGCGTAGCCGATGGAGAATGTGTAAGACCGTGACTTCCTTGGTGCTGAAAAGCGCTCATTGGTCAACTTAATTCCGATAGACGAGTTAAAAGGGGAAGAAAGCATCGTCTTTGTTATTTGTGCTCCAACAGGTGAGGAAGTCAGAACCATTCGTTGAACTAAAAGAGGCAATATTTAATCTCCACTGGAAAAAACGGGTAAGAAAGTGATGACATGTTAATTTACTATATTCTGCCAAAACAACCCAGGCTGAAGACGTAGAAACCTATCTGATAGCTAAGGATCTTGGATTCTCTATCCAAATCAACGAAAGCTCCATTGACAAAGCGCGCTGTCTCTTTCCAATACTTATTAGGTGTAACACTCAGTAAAGATCTGTCCTGGGGTAATCACATTAAAAATATTTCATGAGCAAGACAAACCGGCGACTTGGACTTCGTCGAAAAATCAAACATTTTGTACCATTACACACTCACTTTTTCATCCTCTAATTCTTCCTCTATATGACTACAATAACATCATTTGGGGTGACAAAAACAATACTAAATTAATGAACGATCCTGAGCTAGAAAATCGGAAACTGCGTACCAACGAGTCGTCTCGTACTTGTTTGTTTTTCGTACCCGCCTTTTCTCTGCGGCTGAGACAAATCTGTAAGCACTCTTACACAAGCCTTCTGTAAGTATCTTACGAAAGCCTTCGGTAAGTCATACACAAAAGACAACAAAAACTTTTTACATAATTTTTAAGTGTTCAAGAAGGCGTTCGTAAGAACGACTTTTAGTAATGAGCTATTTTAATTAAATTGCGTTATTTAGTGACACAGCAACTAAAATAGGGTAATTTTGGTGCAGTGAAATATATAAGGTGTTGTATATTATATTCTGTTACTGTTTTTATCATCACGGTTTTATGCCCAGCTGCTGAGAACGATCCCAACCAGCTAGAGGCTTACTTTTTAATTAATCAAAGAGCAGAGCTCCCTATTTTCTGTGAAACCAAACGCATCACCACAACTTTACGGAGACTTGATTATTCACTTTATTTCACTCCCCCATCTCTATTCAAGAACTTTTGAAAGGGGTCCTCGGCAGTCGTAGACAAAATTTTTCTTGTAATTGTTTTCTGCCGGGTCTTAACTTGAATGTGAGAAAGGCTTTAGGAACCAAACGTACGTTAGGTTTTCTCAGCCTCTGAAAATAAGGTTTACCAAGTGATAAGTCATCAGTCACCAAAGCACACCAGGAACAAAGTCTCGTTTTTTCTGTACCGAGGACATGGATATTACGCCTGGGTTCGAAACTTTATCCTAGCGACAGTGAGTGTTCAAAATAAAAATCTCACTCGAATAATGCAGAATCTTTCTGGTAGGGGTATTTTGCATAACACCGAATGAGTCTGAAGTTTGGTGATTAGGGTAAAGAAACTGAGTGAATCAATGGCAAGTTTCAGGTCAGTTTTCCCATTATAATGACGCTAAATAAAACCTGATTCACTCAGTTTCCTTACCCACTAATAAATCACTAAACTTCAGGGCCCGGTTCCTGCAAGGCCGAATAGCGTTAATCCAGGATTAAAATTTTGTTTCGTTTTTGTATTTTACATTCCTATGCATTGCTTAGGGTGACATTTTGCGTTATCACTACTATATCTCGTAGTAAAGGATCAACAGTATTTTGTAACCTCGAGTTTCATGTTCTTAGACGAGAAAAACTTGCTTGAAATTTTGCTTAATCCTGGGTTAAACTTAACTATCTTTCGAGAAACCGGGCCCAGAGGTATTCGGCGTTCGGGGAACTGCAGAACATCGAATGACTCTGAAGGGTTAGGAAACTGAGTGAATGAAGTTTCGGGTCTGTTTTTCCATCAGTTAAATGACCCTATACATGTGGAACCTAATTCACTCAGTTTCCTTACCTCAATCACTAAACTTAGAGTCATTCGGCGTTCTGCGTTCTCACTGCGTTCTGCAAAATATACACACCCCTGCCAGAATCTTTCTTGATCACGCCAAACGAAAGGCTCTGCTGGCAAGGTGTGCCTAAGCTTTGACCGAGGAGGTCTAGGAAGACGTCATGCAAGGGGCTAGGTAAGGTTTTCTTCAATGGGAATAATGAAGTCCCTCTTTGAGGACAACAACAGCCGGATCTAATGAAGTGTTATTAACATATTACAAAGTTTGTAGCCCCCTGGTAGACCCACTGGTAGCGTAGCGTTGGCGCTAGTCGAGGCGAGCTCAACAACCTTAGAAGTAACATCAATTTCACAAGTAGACTGAAATAAAAAACAAGCCCTTTGACCGTGATGAGTTGAGGAAATCTCAATTTGAATGTAGAAAAATCATTATTTTCTTTACTTACCATGTTAAGTTCCTCTAGATAACAATGAACCTGAGAGTACTTCTTGCGTTCTTGCTGTTGGCGATGCTTACCACTGAGGCGCATTCCTGGTGGGGCAGAAGAAGACGACGCTCGCGACCACCACCTCGCCCCAGTACTGGTGGGGGAAGGTAAGTCACGCTTGCCCCTGAGTGGTTTTTGCATCTTATCACCGATCCCGTATTATATAATCATTATTTAATAAAATAATTACTTCCCTAAATCACCAGTTTCAACTCAATTTGAAGGCACCAAATTAAAAAGGGAAAGTGTTTTAGCGTTTATACCAACCACCTTCACCGTCAATAAAGGATTTAGAATTTATTAAATATAGACAAAAATCTAAGCAAACAACAGCTCTTTTAAAGAATGTTTAATGTCATAGATTCAATTATTAGCTTCTTGATGATCTAGTTGCTCGGAGTATTTTGGGGCTCGTACCTAACTGTGCCGAGTTAAGGGAACCAATCAAAACTTTCGAAAATTCCGGCTATCTGCAAACGGGCAACCTCGTTCCCAGGGTTCTCTTTCCTTCTCATCCCTCTCTCTCTCACACACACACTTTGTATGGACGAGTGCGACTGAGAAAACCCTGGGTACTCGGTTGCTAATTTGGTAAAGCCCCGTGCAAACGGACGCAACATTGTTGGATGTTAAATGTTGCGCTCGTTTGAACACCCTGTTGCATGTTGTTGGGAGTCGTTGCGCAAGTTTGAAACCGGTCAAGCTTTTAGCCACGTGAAAACGAACTCAACAACTACCAACATTGTTGGGCCAACAAAGTTGGGAGTTTAATGATTTTTACAAAGTTTATCGAAATGTGCGTTGAAAACGCACAAAAAACCCAGACATTTCGAGAAGTTGTTGGGAGTTGTTGCGTCCGTTTGCTTGTAGCTCAAGTACTAACATGATTTGTACTAACGTTCTTGTTATCATAACTGGTTTAGTCCTGCAGGTGGCCCAGCTCGGAATCCAAATGCAGTGGTGTGCAATCATTACAGGAGTAGTAACCGCCTCACTTGCAGAAAGTAAGCTGAGACGATTTTTCAAGGTTATATAAACGGTCTCCTCTTGAAATCGAAAAAG
The DNA here is from genome assembly GCA_964035525.1 of Porites cylindrica. NCBI lineage: Eukaryota > Metazoa > Cnidaria > Anthozoa > Scleractinia > Poritidae > Porites > Porites cylindrica. The sequence goes on from OZ037776.1 coordinate 6,340,621, forward strand.
GAAACCCTGCAGAATATTGTTAAAACGTTTGCCCCCGAACCATGTTCATAGCTTAGGCTTATTACACTTAATTATAACTTATTGTAGTGGTAACAGAAGTACTGAAAATCCACTCCAAATGTTATACTAGGAAAAGAATCCTTTGAGTTTTTGATTGCTCACAAAATCCAGTTAAACAAGAGGGACTTTGTCTCAGCATATTAGTCTTTTTTATTTTTGTTTCTTGGCTCTCGTCAATAAGCCATAAAAATTCCGAAGAAGCCACTTCCGAGTTCCAAAAACCCTCACTTTCAAAATGAGGTCAAGTGCACAACCTTTCTTGTAAAAACGAGTCATATTTGCACAAGAATGAAAAATCATTTCCATATCACTTAACCTCGTTTTGATACAAAGACCCAAGGAACTCGGAAATGGCCTATTGAGAACACAAATACCCACCCGGAAAAAGTCAGATGTCAAGCAAATGAACGCTTAGAGCTAGGGAACTCAAGGGAGGCTTTTCACGATCACTCACTCGCTTTATTGTTTTCTTGTTGTTGAGCAGACTTGTGCCCCATCAGTCACCAACCCCCCTCCCTCCCCCATGAATCATGGGCTAATGCCAATTAGTAAGATCCATCTAGTGGTCTATTATCAATGCTGCGTTCTGATTGGTTGAGCTACTGCTAGGCTATATGTTATGGCCCACTAGTAGCGAAAAGCGCGGTCTTTTTGGCGGCAAAAAAGGATTAAAGTCTATCTTTAACTAGCTAAAAGTTTTTTGTTCTCGATATTTTTGACCAACTAGTTGTATTTTACCAAAACAATTATTCCTCTCACCCTCATGGCCTCTGAGTCAATAGCCTATTCGGCCTTCGGCCTCATGGGGTATTGACTCAGAGCCCATTCGGGCTCGAGGAATAATTGTTAAATATATATTTTTTCTTAAAAGGGGCGGATCCTCGGTAACCTGTACTACACAGCCACCCAGGGAGAGAAACGACCGTCGCTACGGAGGGCCAACTCCACGGGGCGAGTATCTGATTGGAAATAGGTACCCACACCGAAGGCACAATATCGACTGGTACAATCTGTACCCCAAGAAAGAGGACAGTTCTGGTTACTATGGTTACACACAGCCCACTCGAACGGGGCGTTATGCGATGGGCCTTCATCCCGGGAGAACAAGCTTAGGATGCGTAACAGTCAGGGCGCCAACCTACAACAGCGATGCGTGCTGGCAGCGGATTCGCAGGGTGATTGACAGCGGGAACATGTACTATCGTGGTTCAAGTTACAGCGGATTCTTGTTTGTCAGTTAAACTAGTTACGTTACACCCATTCCATGGGACCTACCTATTGACTTTAAAGTTAAAACACGTTTGAAGGGTACTTTGTTAAACACGGTTGAAAATTGCTTTCGATATAGATGCTGCTTACTAGCTTGTTGGCCATATTGAAATTTAGCACGGGTAATAGGACATTTCCGAGTTGCTCAAAGCCTCTGTTTCAGAGCGAGGGTAAAGTGCAAAGCCATTGATATGAAGTGAATTTTTATTTCTAATCATGCAAATAAAACTCATTTTCATACGAAAGGTTTTGCACTTATCCTCTGTCTTTCAAAGTGAAAGTTTTTGGAACTCGGAAATGGTCTACTGTAGAAATTAACCCTTTAAACCCTAACATCAAAATTCAAATTCTCATTTGTTATCCGTATACGTTTTTAATAGAGGTAGTGGGGAGAATTTGTTGAAGTATCAATTAGATTCATCTTGTTTGATCATGTCCCTAATTCTCATGACCACTCTGTTTTACAAAGCATTGATATTACAAGGAGAAATTTGACGCTCATCACTCTTAGGGCTTAATTTGTATAGAGACCAGTCTTCCACTCTTCTGTTATTAACAGTTCATTTCCCAGATATACCGGAAGCCTCCGAGAATAGAAGCTAGGCCAGTATTTTCATTCATATAAGACTAAGGTTTTGGACTTGCCCTAATTTTAAGAGTGAGCGACTTTGGAACTTGGAAGTGGCCTTATTATTTGGGGCTGTTTCGTCGGTGTGTATGGGGCTTAAGATTGAGGGATATCCAAGAGCCGTTTAAGATGCTTATCCACATTGCAGCATTATAAACGTATCATTTTGAAAAATAAAGTGAGGATTTCGCCCAAAAAACCCAACGGCGGAGGCAAGAGCTCGTGCCCTACAGAAAGTTTCTAAAGAAGAAACTCGGAGACGACCGGAAAGTCTACATCGCATATCCTGCAATACTCAAATATGTCGATGCCAATGGCCGTCACAGAATCGTAGGAACAGAAGAACTAGCAAAACTACGCCATGAAATGGAAGAGGCAAAGAGTTAACCTAGCAACGCCGTCGGAGTGATACTGACCAACAACAACTTTAATCTCACATTCTATCCATTGTTGGAGTTAAAAGAACTTCACAGGCAATGCCTTTAATTTGTTTCATAAAAGGTAATTTTCGTTTTTATGTTGTAAGTGATGCAATGTTTTCTCCAGGCTTTAGCTTAAGAAGGCTTCTGGACAAAAAGCAAAATTTCTTTCACAATGGAAGCCTCTCCTCTCCTTACTGTAAATGATTATAATCTAATCTACGTATGCGTGAAGCAAGCCTGGTTGCAGTGTATGTTGTATTAATCGTTGGAATCTTAATTCTTAATTGTAATTTTTTGTAACCTTAAATTTTGTAGTAAAAGTGTTGTAAGTGAAAAAAAAAAAATATGTAATAAAATCCCTACTATTTGCAAAGTTTTATTTTTCGCATTTCACTCCCCAGGTGAAGCTATTTTTCGCAGAAAAAGGAAACCTGAAAATTTCGGATTTGAAAATGCAATGGAAAGAGGAATCAGAAAAATTCTCACTTTCGTAGAACTTTAAATTGCATCTAAAATTTTCGAGAAAATAATACTGAAGCCCTAGTAATTTCGTGACTCAAGTTGCCCTAGGATGACCGAACAAATATAAATTTTATAGCACCTATTAGGATGTATTTGTAAAGATGTAAAAGTACCCTGGATAGCCTAAAAGTGTTTTCAACGCAATTAGGAGTAAACCGTCGTTGGGTGCCCCTGGTATATGAAATAGTAAGGGGCTGGACATCGGTGCGGAGCGGAGCCGCCGCCAGTGTCGGATCCAGACCCTGAGATAAGGGGAGGGCCCGGTGTCCAAAATTTTTTTTCGGCCCGTTTGGTCTAAAGATAAGGGGGGAAGTGGGGGGGGGGGGGGGGGGGGCGGGTCCCCCAGGCCCTCCCCTGGATACGCCACTGGCCCCGTATAAAAATTTGTTGAATGCCCCCACCAATCTTCCGGGACTCTAATTATGCCAAAGAACTAAGAGGAGAAAAGTACATCGTGCCCAAATGAATTTGACTATAGTGTGCGCACGTAACTCTCTTTAATAACTTAGTTTTACCCCTTCCTAGGAAATTTTTTAAAACTGCAGATTCTCGAAAAAGCACAAATTTTCTGCGAACCCACGATTACTACTTCATTTAATTTGTTAATTGCCGTAACGTGTAAATGAAACATCAGCTTCGTGTCAAGGTAATGTGTCTCCCAAGCATTCATTACAAACAGTTCCCACCATTTGAATTTCGTAAATGCAGGTGACATACGTATGAAAAAAAACCTCAGGCAATTCGAACTCTGACCTTTGCGATGACCAAAGCGGCAACATGCCAACCCACAACAGCAATCAATGAGCAATGGAGGGATGCCAATCGCAAATTTCTGTAATTATACCCGAAAGTGGCGGGATTGACTTGACGTAGAATGTATCAAACCAAGACAGGATAAAGGGGACAGAGAAGGCATCCCCCATACACACCCTATGCCATAGGAAATTCGTCGGGAGTTATTTTTAACACCAAAGATCTCAAGGGGGATTAGACAACAGCCAATCACATAGCGCCAATGTGTTGCGCGTGGATGACCCACGCTCAGAGCCACGCGCCCTTCACGAATTGACGCAGAACAAAATGGCGGAAGACGCGGAGAGCGATATTGCTATTCGTTTTGTCGACGAAAACGACTACAGAGAGGTTTCTGCTAAAGCAGTGCCAGCCGAAACGGAAATTGAAAAAGAATCGCCCTTCCTCTCTTGTATAGAGCTAACAATACAGCAGGGAAATCCTTAACACACTGAATATTCTCTCAGATCATTAATAATTTACAGTTTGAAGAGAGTAATTTCTGGTTTGATATTTATTCTTTTATTAGTCTTTTATTATTCAACAAAAATAACACTTGGCGTCCTACTTGCTTTATTGTACAAACGACCGGTTTCAATAGACCGGCGAAATTTCTCATTTCATTAAAGCCCTGAGGTTACGACAGCTTCGAGTTAAACTGATTTCACGGGTGGTCAAAGAGTCTTAGCGATTCCCTTTTCCCAGGTGAGCGCCGACTCAATATTCAGGAATGCTCTAGATCTCTTTTACGCTTTCATTGTCTTTCGCCCGACATGTTTTGCAAGGCGTCTAGTCATGCAAAACCTCCACGAAACATTCACGCAGCGGGCGAGGTAACTTTATCCCGATTCTAAAAATAACTCGAGACGAATAACCTATGGAATAGGGTGTGTATGGGGGATGCCTTCTCTGTCCCCTTTATCCTCTCTTGATCAAACTGAATGAAAATGCCATGTAAATACCGATTAATCATATGTTAGGAATAATCACGCATAAGTTTATGGATTTTGATGACGTCAAAAACCCCATTTTTTGAATGGCTTAATTTTTGTTCAAAAAATTAAAAAAAAAAAACATCTTTGTGTTGGATCCAGAGCTAAATCAAGAGGTTAGGGAATTAGGGTAGGCGCTCATCCAGACATTGAGATAAAGGGTCGCCTGCTCCTGCCTAGAAGGCGTCGGTTTGGTCATAAAAAACCACTTTACTCCCTCCCCCTCAATGCTTTTTCTGCAATATTTATCTAGTTTATTTTTGACGAACGTTTTTATGACAATCGTTTGACCAGTTTTCTGCTGAGAAACTTACCCTACAGACTGCCTACGTCATAGGAAAAAATGTAACCAAAATTAGAGCAAGAATTTTCTTAATTTAAACCTGTGCTTTATATTATGCCTTCATTTCAGTTTGAGCGTATTTCAGTAGTCAATACAGGGCCGATCAAGATCGTCTTTAAAGCATAACGTGTCAACTTATGAACATTCTCACTACTTAGAGTAGCTTTTTTCATTAAATTTCATAAATAGGTACAGAAACCTAATAAAATCTGAATCAGGCATCTCTTGCACAATATTCAAACTTGTCTAAATAGATTAGCTTGGTTGGGTATTAGTTAAGATCTCACAAATTACGATACAATGTGCAATACTATAAGATATTAGACCAACCCAATCCCAACGCTCGGTATTGTGCTCAGCAGACATCTTTGAAAAATGTTATGGGTGTTTTTAGGTCAGAAAGGTCATCTCTGTACAAATCTTTGACTTGGATTGAATGGTGATCGAGAAAGACCTTCTCTAATCACAGTTTATGAGCCAGTCTCTGACCTTGATAACACGTTGAAAAAAGGCAGGGTAACATGTCACAAATCGTACACAGACCCTCTACATATGCGTATCAGTTGATGCAATCACGTGTGATTTGTTTACTTACGAGCACTCGGAATAACTCGATTGTTCTTGTCTTCCAGATCAATTTTAATTGGAAAGAATTAGCATTTAAGGAGAGGGGAAACCGGAGTGGTAGGAGAAAACCCTAATAAAGCACGATCGATAACCTGACTTGAACCCGGGTCAAGGTCCCCCTCAAGGTCCCGACTTACAGCTGTGCGCCGTTGATGAAATTTTTAAAACTGCAGATTCTCGAGAACGCACAAATTTTCGGCGAGCCCACGATTACTACTTCATTTAATTTGTTAAATGCCGTAACGTGGTAAATGAAAAATCAGCTTCGTGTCAAGCTAATATGTCTCCCAAGCATTCATTACAAACAGTTCCCACCATTTGACTTTCATTAATGCGGGTGACATACGTATGAAAAGAAACCTCAGGCTTGACTGGAGTTCGAACTCTGACCTTTGCGTTGACCAAACGGGCAAGATGCCAACCCACAACAGCAGTCACTGAGCAGTGGAGGCATGCCAATCGCAAATTTTCTGTAATTATACCCGAAGGTGGGATTGACGTGACGTAAAATGTATGAAACTGAATGAAAATGCCATGTAAATACCGATTAATCATATGTTATGAATAATCAAGCATAAGTTTATGGATTTTGATGACGTCAAAAAAACCCATTTTTTGAATGGCTTAATTTTTGTTTAAAAAATGAAAAAAAAAAGCATCCTAGTGTTGGATACAGAGCTAAATCAGGGGTTAGGGAATTAGGGTAGGCGCTCATCCAGACATTCAGATAAAGGATCGCCTGCTCCTGCCTAGAAGGCGTCGGTTTGGTCCTAAAAAAAATCACTTTACCCCCTCCCCCCAATGCTTTTTCTGCAATATTTCTCTAGTTTATTTTTGACGAACGTTTTTATGACAATCGTTTGACCAGTTTTCTACTGAGAAACTTACCCTATAGACTATCTACGTCATAGGAAAAAATGTAACCAAATTTAGAGCAAGAATTTTCTTAATTTAAACCTCTGCTTTATATTATGCCTTCATTTCAGTTTGAACGTATTTCAGTAAGTCAATACAGCGCCGATCAAAATCGTCTTTAAAGTATAAGGTGTCAACTTATGAACTTTCTCACTTCTAGGAGTAATATTTTTCATTAAATTTCATAAATAGGTACCAAACCTAATAAAATAAATCATGCATCTCTTGCACAACTTTCAAACTTTGTCTAAATTGATTGGCTTGGTTGGGTAATAGTTAAGATCTCACAAATTACGATACAATGTGCAATACTATAAGATATTAGACCAACTCAATCCCAACGCTCGGTATTGTGCTCGGCAGACTGGCATCGTCGAAATATGTTATGGGTGTTTTTAGGTCAGTAAGGTCATCTCTGTACAAATCTTTGACTTGGATTGAAAGGGGATCGAGAAAAGCAATCATGAAATGAATTTGTAAAAGTAATTTGTTTACTTACTTTCCGGAGCGCTCGGAATAAATCGGTTGTTCGTGTGTTCCAGATCAATTTTAATTGGAAAGAATTAGCATTTAAGGAGAGGGGAAACCGGAGTGGTGGGAGAAAACCCTAATAAAGCACGATCGATGACCTGACTTGAACCCGGGTCACGGTCCCGACTTACAGCTGTGCGTCGTTGATGATAACTGCCGTTGATCGTTGATGCTTATTCATTATTTATGCTCAAGAAAAATTAAGATGAAACAGCGGCAAATGTTCAAGCCGGCAGGTTTGTGGCGTAGCTATATCACGCCCTCGTAACTACTGAAACACTACAACCAGCTGAAACGCTTATCTCTTACTCAGTTCTTAGTGCAATATTTGAACTGAAAACAGGATATAAATGGTGAGACAGTCAAATGATAGCTACATAGCTTGTTACTTCAGTTGAGAAGTGACTACAAGTGGCCAGGTGCAGTTTACTAAAAGGGTCTGCATATCACGCAGGAATAACACCGATACACCCACCGGTAAGTAATATATACAAGTACGCTAAGTTTCGTTGATTAATTGCTTCTAAAATAGAGCCGGGGCTAGGCTATGATCATAAATGATTTCTTACAAACTAAAAAAACAACAAGCTACAGGCTTATTATCAAAGAGCAGAGCTCCCTATCTTCTGTGAAACCAAACGCATCACCACAGCTTTGGGGACACCTGATTATTCACTTTATTTCACTCCCCCATCTCTAGTGAAGAACTTCCCTTTTGCAAGTGTCCTCAGCAGTCGAAGTCAAAACTTTTCTTGTAACTGTTTTCTGCCGGATCTTAACTTGAATGTTAGCAAGGTTTTAGGAACAAAACGTACGTTTGTGGGTTTTCTCAGCATCTGAAAATAAGGTTTACCTTGTCAAGTCATCAGTCACCCAAGCACACCCGGAGCAGAGTCTCCTTGTTTCTGTACCGAGGACATGGATATTAGGCCTGGGTTTGAAACTTTATCCTTGTAGCAGCGAGTGCTCAAAATAAAAATCTTACTCGAATAATGCAGAATTTTTCTGGCAGGGGTATTTTGCATTATGCCTAATGGCTCTGAAGTTTAGTTATTAGGGTTAGGAAACTGAGTGAATCAAGTTTCAGCTCAGTTTTCCCAGTATAATTACCCTAAGTAAAACCTGATTCACTCAGTTTTCTTACCCTGATCACTAAACTTCAGAGTCATACGGCGTTCTGTATTTGGCGTTCGGCGAACTGCAGAACACCGATTGATGATTCTGAAGGGTTAGGAAACTGAGTGAATCAAGTTTCAAGTCTGTTTTCCTTGTTAAATGTCCTTAAGTGGAACCTGATTCACTCAGTTTCGCCTAACCCCAATCACTAAACTTAGAGTCATTCGGCGTTCTGCAAAATAGCCCCGCCGAAGTCTTTCTTGATCACGCCACACTCGAGAAAGAGAAAGAGAGGCTCTGCTGGCAAGGTGCGAAAAGCTTTGACCGAGAAGGTCACCCGGCTAGGAAGACGTCATTCAAGGGACTAGGCAAGGTTTTCTTCAAAGAGGATGAAGTCCCGAGTCAATTTGAGGACAAAAATCACAAAATAGCCGGTCTAACTGAAGTGTCATTAACTTATTACAAAGTTTGTAGCCCACCGGTGGCGTTGCTTTGGCGCTTGTCGAGGCGAGCTTAACCATAGAGGTAACATCAATTTCACAAGTAGACTGAAATAGAAAATAAGCCTTTTAATTTGACCGTGATCATGATGAGTTGAGGAAATCTCATTTTGAATGTAAAAAAAATCATTATTTTCTTTACTTACCATAAGTTCCTCTAGATAACAATGAACCTGAGAGTACTTCTTGCGTTCTTGCTGTTGGCGATGCTCACCACTGAAGTGCATTCCTGGTGGGGCAGAAGAAGACGAAGCGCGCGACAATCACCTCGCCCCAGTACTGGTGGGAGAAGGTAAGTCACGCTTGTCCCTGAGTGGTTTTTGCATCTTATCACAAACCCCGTATAATACAATCATTATTTTATGAAATAATTATTTCCCTAAATGAGCAGTTTCAACTCATTTTGAAGGCACCAACAAATTCAAAAGGGAAAGTGTTTTAGCGTTTATACCAACTATGTAAACTAAGTGAAGCTAAGTGAGGATACAGAGAAACTAAACACGTCACTTAAGTCCCGGATGAAGTGATGTATGGACTCTAATAGGCCACTGCCGAGTTCCAAAAACCCTCACTTTCAAAATGAGGCCAAGTGCACAACCTTTCTGGTGAAAATGAGTTTTATTTACTTTCACAGCATGAAAATGGAGATTTACGCAGAATTAAAGTTTGCGTAAACCTGCGTAAAGTTGGTCATCCAACTTTACGCAAACTTTCCACGGCGCGTAAAGGTTTGTAAAGGTAAATTTACGCGCTCGGCTCTTAAAGTTTTCGTAAAGCTAGCATAAAGTTGTTGTAACAGCTTTACGCTCATTTACGCTACATGTAAAGGTTTAGTAAGGTTGTCATACAATGCTACCTTCCTAATGAAGAATTTATTCCCGGCACTGTTTTTAGTAAGTCGTTTGTTTCCTGACACTAGTTCGCATAGTTTTTTTGATCACTCAAGACATTTGGTGTTCGATATTGGTGTGCGATGTAAACAAGCCAACCACGCAAATTGTTTTTTTTTGGCGGTGCAAACGACTTCGTACCCGTTCAAAAATGACGCTGAAAAGAAAATCCTGCCAGCAGAGTTCATGCAAAGATATAACTTGCGACTGTGCGGCAATTTTCGAAAAACGGCATATCTGTCGCGGCAAACACAATAGCCTTCAATACTCAGTAGTATTGCCTCAATGATTTCAGTCAGTACAGTATAACCGTGTTTGATAGTACAGTTTGTTGCAGTTTTAAGCTCACCAAATTCCAGAAAAAATTGAGGTAGTATCATGTTATATTGAGTCGAACCTCGGAACTAACGGCCACCTCTTCCTTAACGGTCACCTCTCTACACGGGCCATTTTTTTTTTTTTTGGCGGACGGTCCATACTTGACATACATTCACTCTTCTTTCAACCTCTCTACAATGGCCACTTTCTTCGATGTCCCTAAGGTGGCCGTTGTAGAGAGTTTCAACTGTAATTTGATCAAATTGAAATAATTGGAAAAATAAAGAAAAAATATCGCCGCGCAAAATCGGCGAGTTTTACTTAGAGAAAGAACGCATTACTTAGAGTGAAAGAACGCATTCACAAATTACTCTGACTATTTTACATTCAACGGAGTACTGGCTTCATTGTTGAATCTCCTTTATCACTTCCTTATTTTAAGTCCGCGGACTTCAGTTTTGGGAACGGGCAATTTATTGAAAGAAAGGGGCCTGGAAACAATACAGTGAAGGGACAGCTGGTCAGCGGGCTTGTTCCTTTGCACATGCTCAATCGGGTTCGTTGATTTGGCGTCCATTTTGAAAGTGTCAAACGGTTTCAAACTTGCTTCTTTGGAAGTTTGGAGATCGTTCATACATAATTATGCTTCTTGATAGCATCACAGGACATCTTAAGGTTGTTAGAAATTATTATTGCACTATCAGCCTTTAGTAATCGATCACTTGTCAAGTGTAAAGCAACCCTTTCGGGACGAGATGGAGACAGAAACATCGTGTGAAGCGCAAGCATTAACACTGGAATGTTCACAACACAGACCAAGACTGTATTACTAAGGCTCTTCGACACTCAAGATTTCACTGAAAAGAGCAGAAAGTAAGGCAAGGTAAGTTGTCCTGGCTCCCCTTTTCTCTAACGTTTTAAGCTTAATTCCAAACTTGTTTATGATGAGTTCCAATGACTGTGTCAAGTATTCAGTAACTAACATTTCAGTGAGTAATGAAACCAGCATTAACCGTTTAAAGTAAATTATAACTAAACAGGTGTATTTATTTGGCATAACCTTTCAATACTAAACAAGCAACGAGACCATGACGATGAAGATGATAATGTAAAATTATGTAAAGACTTTAGGGGTCTGAAGGAGTGGAGTTTCCTTGTTTTGTACTGGGAAATAGGAGTTTGGTCACTGGTACTGGGAATTACTAAAAGAAATTGAATTAAGAAAGAACATCTGTATAAAGTAAGCTTACATGTAATGTGATACAAACATTCTTATGAAAATTTTCACAGACTATAGAAGAACTAATAAACAGAATAGAAAAGTGTTAACAAGTGTTGAATTTACCAGTAGGCAAAGATAATCTAGTCTGGTTCTATATTTTCATGCGCCAGTTAATAAGAAACCCAAGCTTCCCAATTCCCCAGGCAGTCATAGCGAACAAAACCTCTCTGCAATCCAGGTCATAAGTAGTGAATAATTTAACAACATGCATGTATTTTTTGAAGCAGGTACAAAAGTTTATTTATGATTTTAAATTACGTGGGTTTTAAATTAAATGAACAGAGAATGAATAGACATTGTCATGAGTCTTTCAATGCATAGCTAATGCAGACCATGATTGAATTAGAATGTATTTTCATGTAAGTGCCAACATAGTTGTTAACATCTTCAGAGTTTCATACCTTTATCTGCACTTCAAAGAATGATTCATTTCATATATTACCATTCATTCCAATCTTTACTGTGCACTGCTCTTATGAAATTATATTATGGTTCTTGAGAGGATACAGTGCAGTACATACTGTCAGGAAATTGAATGCCTTACTTTTTGGGAAGCAAAGCACACAATCATGTTAGAAACTAGAAGTTGTTCTATTTGCACCATAGTTGTGTCATCAGTAAATCTAAGTTTTAAGGAAAATAAAATTTAAAGAAACAAGTTGTTGCCCGTCGGGCAAGTTAAGTTCAAAATTCACTAGCTCGATAGCAAAATTCGCTAGCCCCGGGCTATCGGACATTACTTTCTTTGCACGCTTCTTACTCTCTAATAATAATAAAAATAATGTACATCCAGTAGTTTTTCACAGCACTTTACAACAATATTAATGGATGATACTTTTGTAAAAATGCATATATGAAAATAAAAAAAAGATATACATTGTAAAACATTGAACTCTAATAATATAATAATCCATTATTAATAAATTTAACATATATATATATTATGCTTTAGTCAGTCTCCCCATTAATCACTCAACATCAAGTAGGGTTCTAAATGTCAATATTATTGCTTTTACGGAAAGCCTTTAACTCATACTAGTCAAACATTTTGAATCTTTAATAGTCAGATGAATCTTATTCAGTTGTGTGAATTTGTAGACATTGAACTCATTTGCTGCTCAGGTTTTGCTCTGTTATTAGTTCCCTTGTGGAAAATGCCTTATCAGTTTTTCAAATTTTTAGTCTTGGTTTGTGGAAAGAGCCATGTGGGGAACCCTTTGTGAAGGAAAATTGTGCTGATTGTAGTAATTTGGCCATAAGTGCAGAAAAAAATATTATTAAGTAATAGCAGGCGGTGTCCTCTGGCAACTTAGGGGGTGTTTACATGACACCGGGTTCGACTTTCGCCCCGGAGCGAGTTCACTCCGGTTCCCTCTCATGGCTCCATATTTGTTTACATTATACCACCACAAAATGTCATGCCGGTGCGAGTCACCCCAGAGTAAGGTTACCCCGGTTCTTGTACCGGGGCAAGAATTTCACTCTGGTACGAAATCTCGCAGCGGTATCATGTAAACGCGAAAAGACCACCCGTTTCAGTGTGAAATCAGTCTGCCGGTGGACTGGAATAGGTAGCGCATGCATAATGTTTGCGATTTTGAATCACACGTGTATTTTATCAACATGGAGTGTACCTTCAAATAACGAGATATGAAATGACTCAGTCATAATGTAAACCCGACGCAAAATCAAAAAGTCATCCCGGTATGAGACTCCCGCCAGTGCAAGTTTTCTCATGTAAACACCCCCTTACTGTACATGTACTTGTGCCTTTAGTGCCCGATTAAGTGTATTATCACTAGCCTACAAGTAATCTGTGTAGTTTACTCAAATAACACTTGCTTTCTATTTATTCAGCAGATCAGCCTGGTATGGGATGTTGATGACAGAAAGTCCTCTCAAAGCAAACAGGATTAATACATGTTAATTACAAGCTTTAGTCTTGTAAAGTGGTTCCAGGGCTGTCACTAAGGGCCATAAACCAGACTTTAAATTGGCTACTTTGAGCCCAATACTTTTCTATTTTGAGAGGAAACGAAAGGATAATTTATTAAAACATAAACAACTTACCACCCTTTCAATGTCCCACTCACTAATTTCATTTACTCTCTAATAACTTGCAATTTCAGTGACAGCCTTGTGCATCTAACTTTTACATCATCAGTTTATGAAAATGATTTGTTATTTGGATTTTTTTGTTAAATTTGACTGTGAACACTTCTGGGAGTGAAAGGACTAAGGCAAGAAACCATCAATGATATACATGTATTAGGCTTTCAGTCTTTTTATTTCTTATCTAAAATTGTTTAAGCTTTTAATTTGAATTATGCTAAATTATACTAAATATTTTCATTTTGGAAGAGACCATTATTTTTGACCCACCTTTACATTAATTTGTGTGTTAGAGTTGCTGTTTTTTATCAAAATTTGACTTCATCAGTTTTTTGCAGTGATGCTACCAAATAGGTAACAGTTTCTATTTTTACTACACTTGGGATTGCATTTTTTTTTATTTTGACACTTGTTTCAAGGCATTTGATACAAACATTGATACAAGAACATGTGTTAAAGTTTCTGTTCAACTTGTTTTTTAAAAAAAGAATGAAGTTTTCAACTTTACATATAGTTGTGCATTTCAAGAAAAAAGCCTTCAATATTTCAAGCAGAATTAAATTATAAGACAAGGTATTCAAAGATTCTGCTTTAGGAATGAAGTTTTCAATATTAGTGGTAACTGATGTTATTTTGTAACAAGGTTTTCAATTTTGCATTTGTCTCTTACAGTTAGACTTAAAGAGATGATAGAACAAGATTTTAAATGTTTCTGTTGAACTTGTCTTTAAGATAAGAATGAAGTTTTCAATTTTACATATAGTTGTGCATTTCTAGAAAAAAGGTTTAAATATTTCAAGCAAGAATTAAATTATAAGACAACTTATTCAAAGCTTCTGCTGTAGGAATGAAGTTTTCAATTTTACTTTATTTTAAGTGGTAACTGATGTTATTATTGTAGCAAGGTTTTCAATTTTGCATTTGTCTGTTACAGTTAGACTTAAAGAGATGATAGAACAAGATTTTAAATGTTTCCGCTACAGTATGAAAATTGATTTAAGTACAAATGGTGACATATAAGAAAATGATTTTTGAACAAATAAAACAGAATTTGATTGAATACAGCAGATTGATTGATTTAACTGGCTCCTTTCCTTCCCAACGTTGTATTTTCTCATTTTATTTTCCCTCTAGGGTTTAAAATAATTATGCAAAGAAGAAAATAGCAGAAAATGTAATCATGTCTGTTGTTGAGCTTTGCCTTCCAGCCAATACATGAGCATGTTGGAACTTTACACCAGTTATACATTTAAATCTGGCTTACTAAGATGCCTAAACGCTTTATTTAGATGTAAAGGTGGCGTAAATGTGGAGTTTATACCAGCTATACGTATTACGTCTGTTGTCGCGCTTTTTCTGCAAGACAAGAGCATGTTAACTTTACATCACAGTACATATAAATCTGGCCTAAAGATGCCTATACACTTTATTTAGATCTATGTAAAGGTGGCGTAAATGTGAAGTTTATTCAAGCTTTACGCTGGCTTTTAGTCCACTTACAGGTGTTTCTTTACTCCAGCTTTACGCAAAAGTGTAAATGTAGCGTAAAGCTTAACTTTACGTAATGTAAAGGTCGTGTAAAGGTGTGTAAATCCAAACTTTACACCAGCTTTACGCTCACATTATGCTAACTTAAATTTGCCTTTTCATGCTGTGTTTCTAAATGTCCTTTATTTTTCTTCTGACTGGTTATGTCATTTTAAAAGGCTTTTCATACCTGTTTGGCGCGAAATTCACCGGCCAAAAATTCTACCGGTGACGTCATGACAGTTGACCAATAGGACAGTGATATTTCACGCCGCTCCTGACACAGCATATGTCAATCATTTTTTCCCGAGTGAATTTATAATATGATTCAAATCCATTCAGTATTTTGGGGCTCGTACCCAAGGATATGCCGAGCTAAGGGAACCAATCAAAACTTTCGAAAATTCCGGCTATCTGCTAATTGGCAACCTTGTTCTCCTTCTCGTCCCTCTCTCTCTCGCTTTGTAGGGACGAGTAGGACTGAGAGAACCCTGGGTACGAGGTTGCTAATTTGGTAAAGCCCCGTGCAAACGGACACAACGTTGTTGGATGTTACATGTTGCGTCCGTTTGCACACCCCGTTGCATGTTGTTGGGAGTCGTTGCGCAAAGTTTGAAACTACGTGAAAACGAACTCAGCAACTCACAACATTGTTGGGCCAACAGTTTTATGATTTTTACAAAGTTTATCAAAATGTGCATTGAAAGGGCACGGAAAAACCAGACGTTTCGAGGAGTTGTTGGGAGTTATTGTGTCCGTTTGCACGTAGCTTATATTAGTACTAACATGATTTGCACTAACGTTCTTGATATCTTGGCTGATTTAGTCCTGCAGGTGGCCCGGCCCAGAACCCAAATGCAGTGGTGTGCAATCATTACAGGAGTAGTAACCGCCTCACTTGCAGAAAGTAAGCTGCTACGATTTTTCAAGGCTATATAAACAGTCTCCTCTTGAAATCGAGAAAGAAAACCCTGCAGAATGTTTGTGAAAACGTTTGCTCCCGAACCATGTTCATAGCTTAGGCTTATTACACGCAACTTATTGTAGTGGTAACAGAAGTACTGAAAATCCACTCCAAGTAATTGATATACTACGAAAAGAATCCCTTGATATTTTGATTGCACATAAAATCCAGTTAGGGAAAGTTCATTTAATATGACAAGGGGGGGGGGGGGGGGGGGGGGGGGATGAAGATATTGAGGGGGGCTCCGAAAATTTTTAGACACCCGAAGGGGGGGCTCTGAAAAAATTGTTGCGCTAGGAGGGGGGGGGGGGCTCCGAAAATTTGTATACTTCAAAACCAACACATGACATCATCATACAGATCGGATGGTTTCAACTCAACATTTTAATGACCTGTGCAACTCAGCTGTATCACGTGGTTTACAGATATAACAAATGTAGTCTCAGTAATTATTACACTCTTGTTCATCCCAAAAATGCAGGGATCTCATCACAACTGTATCTCAAGTTTGTCATAGTATATATATTTTTTCTTAAAAGGGGCAGATCCTCGGTAACCTGTACTACACAGCCACCCAGGGAGAGAAACGACCGTCGCTACGGAGGGCCAACTCCACGGGGCGAGTATCTGATTGGAAATAGGTACACAAACCCAAGGTACAATATCGACTGGTACAATCTGTACCCCAAGAAGGAGGACAGTTCTGGTTACTATGGTTACACACAGCGCACTCGAACGGGGCGTTATGCGATGGGCCTTCATCCCGGGAGAACAAGCTTAGGATGCGTAACAGTCAGGGCGCCAACCTACAACAGCGATGCGTGCTGGCAGCGGATTCGCAGGGTGATTGACAGCGGGAACATGTACTATCGTGGTTCAAGTTACAGCGGATTCTTGTTTGTCAGTTAAACTAGTTACGTTACACCCATTCCATGGGACCTACCTATTGACTTTAAAGTTAAAACACGTTTGAAGGCTACTTTGTTAAACACGGTTGAAAATTGCTTTCGATATAGATGTTGCTTACTAGCTTGTTGGCCATATTGCAATTTAGCACGGGTAATAGGACATTTCCGAGTTGCCCAAAGCCTCTGTTTCAGAGCGAGGCTAAAGTGCAAAGCCATTGATATGAAGTGAATTTTTATTTCTAATCATGCAAATAAAACTCATTTTCATACGAAACGTTTTGCACTTATCCTCTATCTTTCAAAGTGAAAGTTTTTGGAACTCGGAAATGGTCTACTGTAGAAATTAACCCTTTAAACCCTAACATCAAAATTCAAATTCTCATTTGTTATCCGTATACGTTTTCAATAGAGGTAGTGGGGAGAATTTGTTGAAGTATCAATTAGATTCATCTTGTTTGATCATGTCCGTAATTCTCATGACCACTCTGTTTTACAAAGCATTGATATTACAAGGAGAAATTTGACGCTCATCACTCTTAGGGCTTAATTTGTATAGAGACCAGTCTTCCACTCTTCTGTTATTAACAGTTCATTTCCCAGATATACCGGAAGCCTCCGAGAATAGAAGCTAGGCCAGTATTTTCATTCATATAAGACTAAGGTTTTGGACTTGCCCTAATTTTAAGAGTGAGCGACTTTGGAACTTGGAAGTGGCCTTATTATTTGGGGCTGTTTCGTCGGTGTGTATGGGGCTTAAGATTGAGGGATATCCAAGAGCCGTTTAAGATGCTGATCCACATTGCAGCATTATAAACATATCATTTTGAAAAATAAAGTACTGAAAAGTCTTTGCATTTGCCGTAGCGGCGTAATTGCATAAATAAAGTGTAAAAGTGAGGGGAAACTGAGAATTGATATCAGTTTTGAATAAGCTGGGTTCAAAAATATAACCAGATTTTTTCACCATTGGCAAAGCTTAGAATGGTTGACAAAGGCAATAAATAAATGCATTCTAGCAATCCAAAGGGCTTTTTCAACTGAGCAAGAAATACATGACTTCAGTGCATAAGCACGTATCAGAATGGACAAAATTGCAAAATTGTTATTAATAGTGTTTTTATTTGTCTCCATTTACTTGATTCACTGTTCGAATAATTCTGTGTCCTGTTCCAAGGTTAGAGTAGCTTGCAAGCAAGCTCTGTGCAAGGCTGACGCCTGGCGCGGTTGATGTTAGTAAAGGTTTTTGAGTCAATAAGGCAAACCATCTCATTTTGTAACAGCAACTTGTTTGATCCAGTTCTTACAACTGCTCTGCTTTGCGGAGTCCTTGATCATATTACCTTATTCGAAAGACGGACGCTATTAACCAAACCAACAACGCCCACATTACAATTAGCTCAGTAATGGCTAAATGAGAGCTGGTTTTCTTTGCGTTTGTTTGACCTCAATTTTTCTCACTAGGGCGTGAATGAAGCAGAAAAATCAAACGTGGAATGCCGCACGTTAATGCTTCATCCAGTCTCTGTGCTGCAAACTAAGGAATGATGTCTGGGCTTTAAATTCCATTTCTGCCAATTCTCTGACTGATGGCGCCAGTTCTGCTGTGTGTGTCTCAAACATCGTCCCTTTTCAGAAAAGAATCAAAGGAGCGATAAATGGTGATGAAAGTAAAAACAAACAAAAAAACAATAACCGATTTTTCTGCCGTTAAATATTGAGAAATGAAAAGCAGCATGGAAAAACACTATTGAGAAACAAAGGTTGATGTCTGAAAACCAAGTCCTTACCTACTCTTCGTCGTTTCTCGCCGTACTGCACTTTGCCATCAAATTCGTTGACTGACACTTTCATGTTAGGTTGGATGACAGAGATGGTCTCACCTAGGTGCTCTTCCACATCTGCTAGATACTGCGAGAATTTAATCAGAGATATCAAGAGAAATACACTAGACGTGGAAGGCTAGACAAAATTGTTACTTGGAACGCTGCCTGTCCGAAAGGGGGGGAGTGGGGTATAGCGCACAAGATATAAGGGGCGCGATATAAACTACAGTGAAACCTCCACTAAGCGGCCACCCTTGGGGTACCCGGGCTGCGGTCACCTTTTGGCCGTCCCAACGAGAGTTCTCCCATTGTTGTTACCTCCATTAAGCGGCCACTAAGCCTTTGATAGACTTAGTTTGGTTTCACTTTAACGGAATACGTTTCTGCTTAAGATTATGCTAATTTATGACGAAACCTCTATTAAACAGCCAACCTCCATTAATAGAGGTTTAATTTCCCATTTTTTTCGTTAATTATTTCGGGACTAGATTACTAGCCGCTTAGTGGGGGGTGGCCGCTTATCGGAGGTTCAACTGTATGCACGCGAGAGAGGAGGACACGCGCGCGTTCTCCTCCCTCGCAGCCTGTACAGTTAGCAGCCCGTAACCCGGGGTACTAGGCTTATGGCGCGATATTTACACATTTTAGGGCACCTTTTCCTCGGAGTGAAATTGAAAGCTCCGCTCCCTATATGGATGCATTCAAAGTAAAAGATTTAAACATCATTCAAAAGTCAAAATTACCATTTTCAGGCCCCGGTTGTTCAAACAATGGATAGCGCTATCCAGTGGATAAATATCTATCCAGTGGATGGTGCAATTAGTTCCCTAATACTTACCCGCTGGATAGTGATTTATCCGGTGGATAGCGCTATCCAACGTTTGAACAACCGGGACTAGGTCTTTAGGTTTTGCTGACTAAATACGCGCCAAAATCGTTCTAAAAAGAAACTGCTCGCTGATGATTTATGAACATAAATCCGATAAATACACAAGTAAAGAAAGAAATGTGTAGGTGTATTTACCTGTTTCTCGTCATACCAAATGGCACAGCCACCCTGATCTTTTAAGCGCGTGTTGTTACATCCTTTACCTCGGTTAGGACACGAGTGGTACCATACCTGAAATGAATAAAGGAAAAACAATGAAACAGATAACCTTTCAGCGAACTAAGCTCAGTTCTGAAACGTTCACGGAGCTTTATTTACTATGAAAGGACGCAAACGTTGTTCTCAAAAAGCTACATTCTACATTTCAAAGGTATCCCATGTATGTTACCTTTTCTTTCACATCTGAAACGAGTGAAAGTGCCAGTCCCATCCTACGAGAGAAAAATGCCAAACATGAAGAAAAATGCACCTCTTGTACTTCACCGACAAAACTGGACTGAAAGGAACTCAACGCGAACACGATGTTAAGATACACTACGCGCATCCCTTCTCAGATGATACCCTTTATCAGGACAACGTGTAGTTCTAGAAAATAACACCCGTCCACGGAGGCAACAGTGTTTAATGACCCCCCACCCCCTAATTGTATCAAAAAGAACGATTACGTTAGCCTACCGTAAATGAAAGATCATCAACAATGATTCTTGTTTTGAAACACCGGTTAACAGTAAAATAAGTGATAGCTTATGCAATAGACGAGGCCCAGCTTTTAGTTTTTAGTACCTCTACAATCTTGGAGCCCCCGGAAAAAAGACCTCGAGAAGCCACCACCCAACCCTCTCGGTAGACTGTTCACAGTCCCCTATTTTTCCGTGAAATCAAGATGGCCCCCATTAACGGTAAGACGCACTCGATCTCGACGATCACACTGAAAAATAGGGGACTGTGAACAGTCTACCATCTCGGAAATTGCCTCCTTTGAGACTCACCTTTCCCTAGGAATTTCCTTTGCCCTCCGTTAGGCGGAAAGGTGTATTGATGTTGTCTGGAACTACACCCTGAGCTAGCTCTACAACAAACTCTTTTAATTTCCAACGATCATCTCATCATACATATGATTATAACTTTCTGTTTCAAATAAAATCGGTACTAATTAACTAGGTGTGTCAAGCGAAAAAAAAAAGTAAATATACACTAATAATTTGAACAGTGTCATGATTCAAAACCGCACCGCCCATTGATTCCCAGCATAAACGGACAGCTTTCCTCCTCCCTCTCATGACAGAGCCGATTATTATTTCAGTTCATAGTTACCTGTCTGCTCTTCCTACTCGACCGATTCTGTGAACATAGTTCTGTTTGTCATCTGGGAATGTCACGTTCACAACTGGAAAAGGAAAGAACATAGGGAGTTTTAGCATCGACGAAGGCGACGGCAGCGAAAACGTCACTTTTAAAATAAATTGGCGTTTTTTCAAACTTTGTCGCGTTTACTTTAGTTCGCTGAAAATGTCTAATTTAGGCAAGTTTCTTTGGAGTTGATTTCTTGGGGAGCGCACTCAAATCTAGGAAGAGAAAGAAAATTTCCTCGTCGCTTGTTTACGTCCTCCATAAAACGTGAAATTGGGCATTTTCACGTCGTAGTGGTGCAGTAACGGCAAAGAAATGCAGAAAAAAGCGTGATGCACGTGCAAACTTGTTGTTTTGCTCAATAAACCTTATTGTTTTTTTTACGTTCTCGTTGCCGTCGCCGTCGTCGTCGCTAAAACTCCCTATTAGCCTTACTTAGAGAGGTACTTGGCGACCTTTGTCACATGATAAGGGCATAAAACAAACGCCCAATCATTGGTGATAAAATATATGGTCATGTCAATGACGTAATATGTTACCAAAGCAACGGTACAACTCATTCGAAGCATCTTCAATTTGACCAAAATTACTTTGACTTGGTTAAACACAAGTGATAATGGTGGAAGATGTGAGCGAGAGAGCCAAGTTGATCGTAATTAGCACTCAAATGCTGCTTTTTTTTTACTGTAACTCTTGACTGACGCAAATCAGGCCTCAAAAAACTCGGCCCCGATCCATAGAAGCAGCGTTTGAGTCTGTATTCGTTTACATTGTATTAGGAGATCACAATTACTTTTACGCAAAGGCAGTCAAGTCTTGTCTAAATAATTTTATAAACCGTTGAACAGAAACTTAACCATCTTCGGAGACCCAGAGCAAGTCATTCGGAAGAAATGGCGCAAAGAGAGCTCTGAAGCACCAGCGAGGGCTCCTCTGAACTTTCGTGGCGCCATTTCTCCCGACTCAACTGACTGCTCTTGGGTCACCAAGGATGGAATTTAACAGTAGCACCCGTATTTATAGGAAGATAAAAAACTGTTCTAAGTCAAGACTTACCATATGGTACACCAGTGATGTCAATACCTCTTGCGGCAACGTCAGTACAGACAAGGAATCTCACTTCACCCTCCTTCGAGATACAAAAAAACGGCAATTCCCCACTTCGGAAACTCGAGGGAGAATGGGTACAAGTATTTGTTGCAGTGATTTCTGGGATCGTTTCGGTAGACAAGCGTCAGTTATGATTGGTCGAGTCGATGGTATCAAAGACAACCATCAACCAATCACAAGTAACGCTTGTCCACTCAAACGATGCCAGAAATCGTTGCACCGAATGCTTGTACCCATTTCCTGTATAGTTTGTTGAGTGGGGAAAGACGTTAGTAGAAGAAGCGCAAACCTTGTACAAACTGAACTCTCTATAATGGACGTACAACCTCGGGTTCCGGACGACGCTTCTTTCCTGCTTAGCAAACCTCCCACGCGCATTCACAACTCACTAGTGCAAGTTTACCATTTTGAAATAGGACTTTAGTTACTCTTTAACACTGCCAACACTGTCGGGTCGAAAAACCGTTACTTATTTTAACGAGCATTCAAACAATTTGAACTCATTTCTCTTTAAGTGATTACTGGTACCTTAAAAGCTTGCAAGTTGGATTTCCTTTCCTGTGGGGATCTGTCACTATGAAGGCATACACATGAATACTCGTTGACCATAGCATTAAGACCTGTATAAAAAGAAAGAACATGTTTGTTGATGCGAAGATACAAGCCTACAATTTCTTAAATTACCTGACAAAATGGTATTAAATATTATATTCGCTGCCACTTCAAGAGACAAAAGCAAGTTAAAGAATAGCCTTCCACGCAGACGATCTTAGGGGTTCGTCACACGTTCCTGCCCGACGAACTGTGTGGGAGGCTAGTAAAAGTACCCCTCTCGCAAATTATCAGCCCCTAATATCCTCAGTTTCACCTATTAAATTCCCTGCAAAGTCGAGAATTAACCCTTTCACTGCCAAATTTAACAAAAAGCAAATTTCGACCAAATTTCCAAATTTCATTTTCTAAAATTTTGAAAAACAAATGGCATCATGTGTAAGTACAGGCAGAGAGCTTTCATTTGAATGGTCACATCATAGGATTTCATCCGCAGACTTAAAAGTTAGAGTCACCGTACAAAACTTCATCAAGTACTCTGGCAGTGGAAGGGTTAAATCATACTTTGGGATAGTGCAAGCGTATTCTAGCCACTGAAATGACCTGTAGTATTTATTCTCTGATCTTACCTCCCCCTAAAGAGACTAGATATTTCTCCACGTTGTCACAATCCAGCTTTGTGCGACAGAAGATGATGGCTTGGTCCATCTTATGTTCGTTAATAGCCGTAACGAGGTATTCTACTTTAAGAATCTTGACAGCTTCAGACAGAGATTCTGATAACGAAAGGGAAATGAATAAGCACAAAAAAGTTAACAGAATGAGACCACTGAACCTCTTTTTACAATGCAGTACATGAGTAAGGAACATGTGTTATGGGCCTGCAACTACCACTTTATTCTGTCTGGTCACTGTCCATGATAAAATTAGCCTGCGTAGCAGGCGCTTGGAAGTAGTGGGCAGAAGAAAAAACGGGCGCGCGAGGAAGACACGCGGGGGGTAAGGTAGAGGCCCGTTCTCTCTTTCGCCCACTACTTCCAAGCGCCTGCTACGCAGGCTATGATAAAATTGTAAGACGCACTGGCTTTTGGCGCGAGGTCTACTGTGTTTCTTCGACTCCGCACCAAACGACAGTTGTAAGAGAGGTTCTGCTCGTAGATTTCTTTCAAAATCAGTAAAATATAATCCACTGGGACACATCTACATGTTATTGTAATAGAAAACGTGACAGTGATAAAAAGCCACCGTGCATACAGCTGGAGACAATGTTTTACGACCATAATTCTAAAAATTATAATCAATTAAAAAAAATAGTGAGTACCTGGACTTTGACCGCCGGATTTTATGTTGTCTTTCGCGTGGATTCCATCCGTCTAAATGAAAAGAGACGAGTTCATGATGTACTTTAGTTTACTAACAATCATAGGCCGTGTGGCAGGCGCAAAAAAGGGAGGGAAGGGAAGGGAATAGGCGGGGAAAGGGAGGGGAGGGTTTGGGGAGGGGAGGGAGGGGGAGAAAGCACGAAAGGGAAAAAGGAAAGGAAGTCCCTTTCCTTGTCTGTCCGTTTCCTCTCCCTTTAAGTCTTTCCTCCTTTCCCCTCTCCTTTTGGCGCTTGCCACGCTGTCTACAACTAGCAGGAAGGGAAGAACAAGGGAACATCTGTACCCACCTTAACTTTATTTTTGACTTTTTGCCACGAGGTGTCTATACTGGGATCAACATGGCAAACCTAAAAAACATAATGAAGGCAAAGGTCGGTGGAGCCATGCCAAATTACTCCGTTGTTATCTAGCCGATTTCTATGCTGCGTAATCACACATATGAAGAGTGGGCACGAGTAGGAGAAACGCGCGCGAGATAAGAGGACATGCGCGAGAAGAAGAAGGTTAAATAGGCCATGTCCGAGCTCCAAAATCTCTCACTTTCAAAACGAGGCTACGTGCAAAAACCTTTCTCGCTAAATTAGTTTTACTTGCATGAGAACAAAAAATCATTTTCATTTCAGTAGCTTCGGGGGAACTGGGAACTGGGCTATTGCTTTTTTGTTTATAATTGCAGATAAAATCGAGAAACGTTACACTTCTTTCAGACAGTATGTTCTAGAAACGAACGTGATATAAACCAGGAATCCAAGAAAGTATTTTAACCGCAGTGAGGTTTGAGCGTACGATCTATGGATATATAAGATAGCCTTCAGTTTTATATTAAGACTGATTTTCACATAGTCTCTATAATCGTTTACATGCATAGCTGGATTTCTTTCAGCGACTGTAGCAATCGCAAGAACACCAGGCTTAGCTGATTGCAAGTTCACAAGTTACTTAACCCTTTAAGCCCCAATATCCACATACAAATTCTCCTGACTGATCTCCATATATTTCCTTAAAGAATTAGTTGGGAGAATTCAATAAAAGATCAAAGTATTTTTGATGAAGTATAGACACCGTTAGGAGAGAATTTGCGTTCTTGGCACTTGAAAGGATAAAGAAAAAATCTCTGCGAAATCATCAGATTGCATATTACCACATGGTGAACGGTTTCAGGAACAGCATCCTGGCCTTTGAGATCAACCCACGTTGGAAAATGCATAATTCTATCCTGCCAAAAAAGAACTTCCAAGTAAGATAGTAAGAAGACATGATCAAAACCATGTGGGTTACAAATAATGATAATTGCCTACAAAGAGAAAAACCCTGAGGACCACACCTCATAAGGTATTATACCCCCATTACGGTCAAGCACCTTTCCGATGGATTCAATCTACTGGGATTTTTGATTGACATCATATCTTATCCATATCACAGACAACTTCAAAGCACTGCTAATCTATAGCGAAAACAACCTTTGCTTCTAAAGAAAATTTCGACATGTCATTTTTTTTTAATAGTGCAAGAGATCATGATTACCTTACCACCAGACAAATTACAGATTCCGTGGAATGTAGCCCGATTTGTTCTGCTTAAATATGACAGGAAAAAGCACACATTTCTACCTACTAATTCTATTACTCTTAGTGAAAAATAAGCCATTGATTGTCAAACTCACAGCTAGTTTCTTGACTTCAAGAGAATGAAGAGTTGCTGAACAGACAATCATCTGTAAAAGAAAAGGCAAAGCCCGTTGGTTGGAATAGTGTTACCCCAAAAGAAGCCTCTCAGTAAAGTCTATGAGCTGTTAGTTCCCTTCAATGTATGCGTATTGCTGGAAAAAGGTTCCTATTTTCCCTATTGAAGCTGGGCGTATTGGACCTCTGCTTTGGTGTTGCCTTCACGGTTTGCAATTGCCGTGGTTAGGAAATGTTACGTCAAAGTGAAACCACAACGATTTAAGACTTGTTCAAACGTATTTCAATCAGAGCGCGTGTTCATAGATATCTTCGTCGCGTTGCCACGATTGCTCAGGTATATCTGAGCTAGAGGAATAATTGATTGCTGTGGCTATGACAAGTTTATCAAATGAGTTGAGCTAATTACCTGTAACCGTTTACCATCTGGACTCATTTTAGGAATTTTACTAAAGATTTTCAGAATCAGATCTTGGTTTCCCTGTGAAAGTAAACCGTCCTGAAAAAAAAACGCAGATCCAAGGTTAACACTAAATAATCAAATCAAGTTTGTAAAGCGCCGTGTTCGCAGCTTTCTACGCAAACGCTCCTTGGCGCGGCTCTTGAGGGGAAGGGACGCCTGCGAAGCCCAAGAAGTCTCAGTACAAGGCTGGCGTTAGCGAGCTTGTGACCTGAAAGACTGATGGCCTCCTTGAATCATTCGAAGAGGGAATTATTAGAGAGTTGAAGCTTCAAGCTGAGAATTTTTTTCAAAATAGAAAATGAGCACATAAAAACAACTCAAGACAATTCTTAAGGATAAAAAATTGCGTGAAATTACTAATTTAGGTGTAGCCCACAGTTCTTGGGCGAAGGCTACTTCTTTGACGCCAATGATTTCCTCACAAGGCTACAAGAAAATTAACCATATTTTTTGAATACATAAATCGCCTCTAAACAAACCGTTTAAGCGACATTATGACCATTTTAACTTTTAAACATACCGCTTCATCCAAGACAAAAAATCGGACCTGAAAAATTAATGGTATAATTAAATATAAGTCACATTAAATCAAAAAGCAAATAACCAATTGGCTTTTTACTACTAAGACTACGGGCCCGTTTCTCGAAAGGCCCGGTAACTTTTCAGGTCCAAACGCAAATTTTGTGATCAAAACCTGGTGTATAATAGCACAATTCCTAGCTCACAAATCGGTCCATTTTGCTTCGTTAACTCTCACTGATACTTTCATTGTATCGTTTTCAAAATTTATTGATACCGTGATCATAAATGCAAACAGGGCAAACATAAAAGAGCTTTTCGGGCCTGGGGCACGTTTCTCGAAAGTCCCGGTACCTATACCGGCCCGAAATCAAATATTCAAATCGAAATATAAAGAATAAGAGCGCGGGTCCTGGCTAGCAAACTACTGCATTTTGTTTCATAAACTGACAGTTTTAACATGTTAGATGCAAAACTATTGAAACCTCGATCTTTAGTGTAAACGGAGACAGCTTACCGGGCTCGTTAATTATCGGGACTTTCGAGAAACGGGCTCCTGAAAAGTTATCGGTGCCCACTTTCGAGAAACGGGAAGCCTGCGAGCAAGCTCTCCGCGGCGCTCTTACGACGGGGCGGGAAAAGGAAGGAGAGCTTGCAACTACCTCTCTGGAATTTGAATTCCACCTCCAATTCCCCTGGGGCTCCCCGTCGATTGAGCTGTCAGATTTCCGCCAATCAATGCGAAGCGGAAACGAGCACGAATGTAAACAAACATTGGAAAACACATAATAATGACGTCATTAATAATGTCATCTCCGCCAAGCAGTATTTCGCATCGACGTTTTCGATGCAGATATTCAACGTCAAATTTTTATAGTTTTATGTTTATGCAAGAGATTTCCATCCGGGTCGTTTGTGTAAATGGTAAGCGCCCCAGAATTCATTTCGTTTTTATTGCATATCTAAAAAATTGGTAATCTTAGTAACGTTTAACCCTTTCACTGCCAGAGTGTTTGATGGAGTTTTGTAAGGTGTCTCTAACTTTCGAGTTGGTGGACGAAATCCTATGATGTGACCATTCAAATGAAAGCTCTCTGCCTGTACTTACACATGATGCTATTTGTTTGTCAAAATTTTACGAAATGAAATTTGGAAATTTGGTCAAAATTTGCCTTTGGACACATTTGGCAGTGAAAGGATTAAATAACAAAAGCCATAAAGTTTTGCCCGAGAACTAAAATCCTGAAGGATTCTGGTAGCAGTAGTAGTAAAGTAAAGCCATTGTGCAAATGGCTTATTCAAGAAACAACGGACTGCTCTGAAACGTTGGCAGTTGAAATTATCACATGGTATAAACAATGACACAGAATACCTGAGAGAGGTTAATTTTATCAGTTGAAATAAAATCATCGAGTTTTCCCGGTGTACCCGTCACTATGTCTACCTATGCAAACAAAATAGAAAAGGAAAAAAAATTGTTACAAACTGTTATCACTGGTGATGATGGATACGTTAGGTGAAACAGCGCACCACTCAAACTATTTAGAACTAATATTCATTCAGGAATTAGGTATCCTTCTTTCTCTTTTGAATTCCAATAGCATTTACTAATATCTATCCCGCTTGGACATAGGCAGCACAAAAATTATTTGATATTAGAATCTCCAAGGCTCTTTGTGGAACAAAAGGATACCGCTTATTATACAAAGAACCCGCCCATATTTCAAGGGGAGTTGCTTTTTTTTAAAAAATTTGGCTTTGAAAAGGTGTGATTATTCGCGCACTGCACTTACTCAAAGAATCACGCTGTGAACTTACTCCTTCATTTAACTGCTGAACTTGTGTCTTGACATTCTCGCCGCCAATCAGTAGTACCTCCCTAAAAGTCATAAATAGTTTACCACACCGTTCAACTGCACGGTCACGCTTGTAAATAGCACAACTGGTTAAACTATTGTCAGCTTGGTTTTTTCCAAACCCTTTCTCTTTCACTTAGACTGTAGTAGGGCCATAATGAAAACTACTGGATTACCAGTAATGAAGATGCCAGTATTTTTTCTCTTACAGCTGTTGTACCCTTTCCCAAATTACTCTTTATTGGAACAAGTGAAACACTACGAAAAAATAAAAGTTTCATTTTGGAAGTTGTGTTTATACTTGAAGTGCGTTCTTAAAGTTTATTGCGTTTGACGTAGAAGACCTCATGCACTCCTAATACAGATTGAAGTGAGACTGTATAGACAACCGTTGATGATCTAACGAATCTTGGGATACCTATCCTGAATCCCCGAAGATATAACATGGACGAATGACATAATAGAAACTTTCAGATTCGCGGACGAGAACGACTACGACTACGAGATTTGATTTAAAGTTTTTTCGCGTATTGTCAAAAAACATACACCCCGGAATTCTTCATTGTACCTTTTTTCACCAGAAAAGTTGGCACTGTTATGGTTATGGTGAAGGACGTTGAGCCTTCTCCAGATTGCAAAATGCTAAAACTTCTAATAACTTGTTCCCGCCACTACGACACTCTCGCCAAAACTTGTAATAGAGTGACAACGGCTACCACGTTTTCCCGCCCAAATGACGCTCGCTCACCCGCGAGCACAACTTACTACTGAGAAAATCTCGTACTCAAAGTCGTTCTCGTCTTAGAATCTAAAGGTCTCTAATCTCTAACATGCCAATGAAGAGGGAGGCGGCAGGGCAGCGAGATCACTTGACGCATTCAATAATCATGCTCAAATCATGCTTTGATCATAGCAAGTATGTATGTATACAATAAACTACTGTTGATAACATGAAAACTTACTTCACTTGAGGATTTGGTAAAAACTTCCTGAAGTTTGATATCTGATTGTGGGTCTAGGATATTCAGAGACAAGGGCAATATTACGACTACGAACCATTAATGTAAATAGCGCCAAGCTTCTCCAATAGAGAACATCTTAGTTACGGACGTTTGAATGGAAAACAGCTATAAATATACTTCGTTTTTATCCAGGCAATTCCTGTCTCCCTAATTGTCCAGATCGTTTCGCATCACATCAGTGGGAGACTGGGTCGTCTAGTCTCCCACGCAGGCGTTTAAGGGGTGTCGTATTTCCTCCCTCCGACTCTCCTAAAAACGTCTGCGTGGAGGCTACTGAATAGCAAACATGAGTCATTGCCCTAAGCTTCATATAAGTGCCAACCTTCCAACTGGTTCCCCATCCAGCCTCAGGAAATTTTAAAACCAGCACCTGGCTACCGATTCCTTATATTTAGCAGCTGACCTGTATATCATATACGAGCTATTTCACACTGTCAAGCAACTGTTAGTTTATAACCATAGGAGACCAATAAAATGCCAGCATATTATTTTAAAAAAACCTCACCTGTTGAGCCAGTTCTCTTGAAGGCTGTAAAAGAGAATTCACACAGGGTAAGTATTCATGTCATGGTAAAACGATGAATTTAAGCCTTTAAACCCTAAGATCAAAATTTGAATTCTCATTTGTTGCCCCAATTCATTTCCTACAGAAGTTGTGGGAGAAGTTGATAAAATATCAAGCAAGTTCATCTTGTGTGATCAAGTCTGTAATTCTCATGACCACTCTGTTTTACAAAGTACTGAATATTACAAGGAGAAATTTGATGCTGATCACTCTTGGAGCTTTAAGAGTTAAGAGGCCATCACTGACATGACAGCAGGTACAGCTGTGGTGCACATTTATGTCTTTGCTACTTTAAAAACTACTGACGCAGTTTAATTCTTATGAAAAGTGGTTTAAATTTTAACACCAAATCAAAAATAACAAGCCACAATATAGGCCAAGAAGCAGACATGAACTTTCAGTCTGCTAATTCCTTCTTATTTCCTGCTGATTTCCTCTTAAAATTGAAGAAGAAGATGCAGCCTTTGCTTTGCTTGACCCTTCACATTGCAGGAATAACACCCTAAAAATGTTCGTACTGTCTCCATCAGGGAAGTGACAAACAGTGTTTTAACTGGTACTTGGTAAAGAATACATTAAAACCTAAATTACTAAATTCATTGTCTTATTCATTCCATTCAGCTAACGTGTTGAATGGAAGAGTTTTTAGCCGGACGTAGGAATGATCACAGAGCACAATATAACAGCGTTAGAGATTTGAGTAAAGGGTTAAAATAATAATAATATTTATCATTTGGTATTGCGCAAATTAACATATATCAAATGATCAAATGTGCATAAAACCAGTTGCCTGTCAGTAATGGAACTTAATGAGCAGAATGGTTGCCTTGCAATAATAGCACTATAAGTTGTGATAACTAAAAGACAACTTGACGTGACTCCTGCTCAGTGTAACAACAGGCACTTGGTGAAACTAAAACACTACAATTCATGCACATTACCTCCATTATGATTGCAGATGGACTACATTTGTTGCTAAACTTTCCAGATTTGGGCTGTGCAGCAGCTGTTGCTCCTAGGAATATTTTTAAAAGCAAATATGAAGATAAAACAAGTACATAACTTTTTGATACTGAAACAGTTGAGTGTCTTTAAAAGGAACTTTAAGTGAAAAATGACGATCACCATTTGATTGGGCAGCAATAGAAAAAGTTACGCCTAATTTGCTTTCATACATTGAATAAGGTTGCCATAAAAAAGGAATGTTATGAAGCCAACATTCTATCATATTTTGTTGACAAGTCACTTGGAATCTGTCCCTCACCAAATGCAGAATTTTTAAGAACTTTCTGTCTGAGAAGGAAACAGAATTAAATAGACTGTGCCCTCTGGATGGTAACAGTTAATAACATACCTCCTATCATATTTGATGCACTCACTGAATTAACTGGGGCTTTGGACAGTGCTGTGTATCCACCCTTAAATATATACAATATAACAGTACAATGTATAACTTAAAGGATAAGAGAAATGTGATTTCAGAGAGCTTAAAGGGGCAGGTAAATTTGCTATTTAAGGCAACTTCAGCACTAAATAAACACAGAATAAGCATTAATAAGATGTAATGGCAAGTACAAAAGCAACGAAGGGACAATCAGTGGGCTTTATAAAGACAAATCAATGCCATAATTCAGGGCTGCAATTAAGGTTCAACCAGGGTTGTCAAAAGTAGCTGGCTGCCGGTGAAAATTGCCACCTACTTGGTTAGTATTGGCTGGCTACTCTGCTTAGCATTTCTTTACAGATGGCGTTTTTTAAATAAAATATCCCTGGACTGGCTAATTACTTTGACAACTCAGCCATCTACTTCAAAACTTTCTGACAATTCTGGTTCAACACTGTGTAAGAACCTGTACTTTCAGGGAAAGTAGCCAATCATTCATCCCACAATTCCTCCTATACTTGTTTTATTTGACTCATTTTCAAACTTAGAGTTTAGCCAGCCACTAATGACAGCCCTGTAACTTATTGGAGCCAAAAATGCTTGAAGAATTACCAAGACTTTTTTAGGAATAACTCATTAATTTTTCACTGTACCTTGGGAGGATATTGAAATGGTGAATCACCAAAGTTAAACAACAGCTCTGCATTCTGCATATCATACAAAAAACAGTGAACAAATATTAGAATAATCACAGAAGTTAAAACACACTTCTACAGATGGTGATGGATACACTGAAGCATTGAATGACTTTACTTCTTATTTTTTCTTGCTGTATGAAGTACATTTTTCTTGCAGTTGACATGTCTGGAATACTGCAAATTCTGATAAACTTCATAATTCCCTGCAACATGTTAATACTGTGTAATACCCTCAATCAAAAGAAGATTGTCATGTTGGATCAGAGCAAGCTACATATAGGATCTCTTGCAATTCGTTTCTACTTGCCTTTAACACAACTGCAGCAAAAAAGGTGTTCCCTTGAAGGCTTCGATGAATCTCAAATGCCTTGCCTAAATCCACTCCTACAAAACAATTAGGGCCATTTATACGAGGCAAAATAAGACGCGTCTTACATAAGACGTGTCTTTAATAAGACGCAAATTTTCCGTATAAACAGCACATTTCGCCTAAAATAAGACGCGGCTTAGCTAAGACGCGTCTTATTAGATAAGATATGCTCGTATAAATGGTACAGATCGCGTCTTATGTAAGACGCCTCTTATTTTTCCTCGTATAAATGGCCCTAATGTAACATTTGATGCAAACCAGTCAGATTTCACGTTCAGGTACACTACAATATTTCTAATAATTAGAAATTTAATAATTTATTAAATTCCCCGTAATTAAACTCATGTTCAGGTGCATTACCAATATTTCTAATTAAATTCCCTCTCGGCAAGGCCTGCCAATGGCTCCATTTTATGTAGACCAGTGTTGTTCTTTTGACTTAGGTGCCTAAGTGTTCAAACTCTCAAATACAGAGGGAACTTTTAACATCTCAGATGAAAACATCATGCACAGAAGTTGAACTTGACCAAGTAAGCCTCATGGGACTATTCCTAATGCAGTGAATAATGATAACATTAAACATTGTGTCAAGTTAATTTATTACCATTTTTGCTAAATGTTATAGATCCATTATCAAGATCAATATAGCATCCAATAGTATCATGGGACTATTCCTAATGCAGTGAATAATGATAACATTAAACATTGTATCAAGTTAATTTATTACCATTTTTGCTAAATTTTATTGATCCATTATCAAGATTGATATAGCATCCAATAGTATCGTTGATTCCAAAAGGCTGGAGAATAAATAGACAAAAAAAGTACATTC
>OZ037776.1:6378835-6381335 GCA_964035525.1 Porites cylindrica
ATAACATTAAAAATTTACTTTGGTGTTTAGTCTGCAAAAATGAACTGATGATTGGACTGTGAAATGAATGTGTTCTAACCATAAGCACATCTCCACCTCCAAGAATCAGCGGAATGGCTTCCGCTTGTACATCAGTAGGTAGCCTGAAAAGGACAAATCAATAATAATATTATTAAAAAATTTAAGTCTCCCGCAGCTCAAATATCTGAAATTTTTTATTGACTTTCATAAAACAGAGTTTCATTGTTGTTCTATATAGTACCACTTGGCTCGAGGTAGGAAGCCCACATAAAACTGGTGGGGACGCTTGTCAGAAAATTCAAATTAAATCCCTAAGGGAGACCAATGTGGGTGTGGCTCAAGCTTAAACTGACCCCTTAAGGAGAACATATGAAAACAGACACCATGCAATTTTTTGTAAATTTCTTTAACCACAGCCCCAAGCGATACCAGAATGGCTAAATAAAATGTCTTTCCCTCCCAAACACCCTAAATGAGACCAAAATTTGCAATTTAGACCCCTGAGCAAGACAACAACCATCCCTGGCACTTTTAAAAGGGGATTCCCCCAGGTCACTGGGTAGCCTGTGAGAGATAATCTCCAGGCCCTGGTTGTTCAAATGTTGGATAGCACTATTCTTCAGATAAATCACTGTCTAGTGGATAAGTATTGGAGAAACCAATAGTATTGCACTATCTACTGGACAGCGATTTATCCGGTGGATAGTGCCATCCACCTCTTGAACAACTAGCATGGGGCCGATGTCAGATCTGCAAAGGTTAACATCTAAATTCATTCAGTTCAATAGAAAACCTATCAGTCAAGAATACTTACAGCCAATCCATGTCTTCCACTGCTTTGCAAATCTCAGGAAGCAAGCCAAACTCTAACAATTTATTATAAGAAAAGTTAAACACTTTTTATCGCTTTGGCAGTTTTTAGTTTTCTGGGTTTCATATCACACAGTCACACAAGGACAGAATGTGAAACAATGAAACCAAGAACTAGAAAAGCAACTGCACTTCCTGTCCAACACATTCTACTGCAAGTACATGTCAGCTGTAGTGTGCAAGAAAAAACAGCTGAAAAAAACAGTACACGTGTTTCAAAGAACTAGATGTGTCGTGTGGGCCGAGGTATATAGTATGAGGGCGACATCTAAATAACTTAAGCTTCACGATATATAAGTAAATACTACGCAGTAATTAGAAGTTTCCAAGAACTGTAGCGACTGTTTTTACTTCAAAAATATATTAAACTAGTCTACCTGAAAAGTGTCCCGCCATTTTGAATCCAGAGCGCTGTAAAAGAGTGAGACTGGAAATAGTAGTGCCAGTGATTCTCATAATGACAGCTGAATTTCAGCTGCAACGCCTGGCAAAAAAACTGTTTAGCTGTGTCAGTGTTATCAGATGATTGGATTGCGGAAGATTAATTCGAAAGTGGTGTTGTGTACGAAGGCTGTCAACCGGTTTCGTGCTATGATGGCTGAGAGCTCTTTCCATACCACTAGCGCGGATAAAGCAGAATTCAAAGATCTACTCCATAAAGCACAAAGTGTAGTTGTCCTGACTGGAGCTGGTTG
Organism: Porites cylindrica; assembly: GCA_964035525.1. Classification (NCBI taxonomy): domain Eukaryota; kingdom Metazoa; phylum Cnidaria; class Anthozoa; order Scleractinia; family Poritidae; genus Porites; species Porites cylindrica. The sequence goes on from OZ037776.1 coordinate 6,380,422, forward strand.
TAGTGCTGAAAGTGGCATCCCTACTTTTCGCGGTTCTGGCGGCTTGTGGAGGACTTTCAGAGCTCAGGACCTAGCAACGCCAGAATCGTTTGCAAGAAATCCCTCGTTAGTTTGGGAGTTTTACAGTTACAGGCGGGAAGTTGTTTTGACAAAACAGCCAAACAAAGCCCATTATGCCATTGCTGAATTTCAGAGGAGCCTAAAAGGCGAAGGAAGGAGTGTGACTGTTATCACTCAGAATATTGATGAATTGCACCAAGCAGCAGGCGCTAAAGATGTTTTAGAGCTTCATGGTTAGAGTACTTAATCACTTGTGTCATACATTAAGTAATGCGTGTCATGATAATGTATCGCTCTAATCGACGGAAGCTTCAACGGCCCCCTGGGCATACCCCTGGTATTTGACACATTTTCCTTGCCTGGCCGGGGGAATAGAATGTGATAGTAATATTATCAAATTCTATCCCAGGGGGTGGGGAACACGATTCCAATGCATAGTAAGGGGTGGGAAATTTAAAGCCTAGCCTTGATTTCTTGTGGTATGTCTAGACCCCTCAATGAGGAGAGATAAATCATCACATAGGCCAACATTGCTAGTTTTGGATGACTGATACATAAATTCAGTATAATGTTTTCATCCATCATATGAAATTAACAGGTGCAGTATTTAGTGGCATACTTCATAAGAAAAGCAATATAAAAATTATATTACCCAAGAGAAAGTAAATAACCTTCATGAGATGATATTCATCTTTTCTATCTGACCTACATGTAGGTACCCTGTTCAAGACCAGATGCACCTCTTGTGGTCATGTAACAGAAAACCGGAGGAGCCCGATAGTTCCAGCCTTAGAGGGAAAGGGGTAAGATGGCTATATCAATTTATTTTGCAGTGTAAAATGAAATTCAGGACA
>OZ037776.1:6383835-6533835 GCA_964035525.1 Porites cylindrica
CGGATCCAGGATTTTTTTTAGGAGGGGGTGCACTCGTCTCTTGCTCTACTTCAACACCAATAAACCACATAGTTTTTTTTTGGCAGAATACCAGTTGTATTAGAAAACCACAGGTCATCTCGGGGGGGGGGGGGGGGGGGGGAGGGGGTGTGCACTCCCTGCACCCTCCCCCTAGATCCACCCCTGCACTGGCGGTAGTCTCTTGGTGTTGCAGACAGATGCGATCAGCAAAAAAAAAAATGACATATTACAAAAGACTGGAACAACACTAAACAAAACCCACCCCACAAAACAAAAGTGAACCAACAATAGTTTCCACAACACTCAAGAAACATCCACTCTGCTCAAGATGATCTCCTCATTCTTGAGTCAGCAGGTAATGTTAGCTAAGCTTCTCACATTTAACTCTCATGAGTATCAGCCTGCTGATTACACTGGAACAAGTGAGCTCGCTCACTGTATCAGACTCACAATCCAGAGGTCCCAGGTTTGAGCCCTGCAGTGACCACCTACTCAATATTTGTTTTGATAGGTTTCACTTCCATGGACCAGCTGGAGAAACTCTACCTCCATTACTGGGAGTAAAATCAGACTGAACCGGTAAGTTAACTCATGTCATGTATAATAAAACTAAATTAGTTATCCACTTTGCAGATTCAGTTTGCGCTAAAGAATTTGCTTTAAATTTGTAAGTGTAAAAATAATTTGTGACTTTCAAACTTTTAAAGAGGTTCACATCAAGTGGTACTTAATTACTTTAGTCAATCGCTGTTGATCAACATACCTGTCATTGACCAAGTTTAAGGTCAAGATGGTCGGATATTTGGCCAAGTTCTTAGTTAATTTTCCATTTTTATGCACCGAGATGAAGTAGAGGTTCATAAAACAAACACTATCTCACACAAAAAGAATGAAGCTAATATCCAGCCATCTTGACCAAAAGAGCTTAGTTAATAAAGGTTTAATTATAAGGCCAAATGAAAATGACTTGCAGGAACAAAGTAGGATATCCTGAGTTGGCAAGATAGGCCCATAAAAGCAGGGGGAGGAGGTGGGGTACTTAAAGTTCTTGCTTTACAACTGAAAAATTGCCTGCAATGTTGGTATATTTCTGGGGCGTGTGAAAGCTGCTTATTTATCTTTTGTAATACTGTGGAAGGGGGAAAGGCCAAAGGGAGAGTGCAAGTACCAACCCTGGGCCATGGGATAGGTGTTATAGCTGGGTACCCCTTTTCTAACCCCATCTCCTTGACTTGATTCAACATCAAGATGGCAGTTATGCAAGCAATAGTGAACTTGAAAAAAAGGTGATCAAATGAATTGTACAGCTGCCGGCAACTTATACACAACACAATCCCAAACACTTGACTTTTCAGCCATTTTGTTCCTTTTATTTCCAAGAAAGATCAGTTATTGTTAGGTAAGTTCAGTGTAAAGAGCTAGATCTTTATCAAAGAAATGAGAAAGATGTGTCTACGACTGTACACAATTGAACTTTGAGAAAAAATGTCACAAGTCTGGTTCTATTTTACAAGAGAATAGTACTCAATTTAGTTCACTTTAAAAATATAGCTAAAATAATTATCTGATGATCTAAAATATAAATACTGTAAATGACTTATTACAGTACATATTATTAATAATTATTTGTCGCATACAGTTACTTCGTAAATGAATTAAGCACTCTGCTAATGGCACTGCCAGTGACAAAGATGCTATTTTGGCCTCAAAGAAACTTGTATGTATTAAACTTGGTAAACTTTTTAAACTTTCTTTTGAACAGTACTGTGTACAATACTGAAAATACAACAGTTCTCCAACCCTCATTTCTGCAGGGGTAGAGCTCTAGGGGTTAGTCCAGAAATTTTGGGGATAATTTATATCGTCCTTTGATTTGTAAGTTATCAATAATATTATAAATTTTGTGTTGCACACAAGAACACAAAAATAGGTTGAGCAACTTCAAGAAGACATTCCTGTAATTATTAATTTACTGAACTTTCAGGAAAAATTTTTTTTTTAATGTGTTATGACAATGATAAAAGTAGTAATCAGGTTTGTGTAAATTACACTCGTCTGGGTGTTTTTAAAATGCTTGGTATAATTTAGATTTTTCGGCTGGTTAGCGCAAAGTCATGTATGACATTTTTGACAAAATTTTGAGTTTATAGAAACTGATTTAATGTAGACTGGTAAGAATGACATTTACTGACATGCTGGGCTAGTCATTTACCCTGACTGGAAAAAATAGGTATTTGTTAAACATGATTTCAATATTAGTAGTCATATCTACATAAAAAAATGGTATGGCCAGTTATAAGGACTTGCCAATAAATACACGTAACGTTTAGACACAAATAACATCATTTAAAATTGTATTTAGCATATGGATGTGTTACCCGATATTTGTTGGTCCATCCTAAAATAATTTATTACTTTTTTAGCAGTTTAACATAAAAGGATGGCAGCACATGATGCCATATTTTCAAAATACTTAGGTTTGTGTTTCATAAATCAATATTTGTAACTTCAATATATAATGAGGACGAACACATTTTAACTGCACAGTAAGCTATGAAGCAACAATACTAATTTTGTTATCTCAAAATAGTACAAGCCATGAAAAATTGGTTTTCACAGCCTTCATTTTTTTATTAGTTTGAAGTCCACAGTGAGGGGATCAGGATTTTCTTGACAACTGAATAAATGAAGTAGGCCCATTCTGCTTTCAGAGCTCACTGGATAAAGTTTTAACAATATTTAAATGCACTGTACATTGATGACAGCAGAGTACAATACAAGCAACCATCATCTAAATTTAGTCAGATTACACTAAAAGTCAAGTAAAAGGCTCATGCAACATGAGCAAACTGAAAATGTTTTAACACTTTCAATAGCACAGAAAGATTATGATTTATCCCGAAGAAAAACTATTACTTTGGTTGCTGTAGCAAAATCCTACCAGACATAAATAATCCTAGCAAAAACTAAGGTGAATGTTGGATCTTATTTTCTATCAAACATAAAATAATTGATACTTACACTAAGGTTATGTTCACACTGTACTGGATAGTTTTTGCGCTGCCATGAAAATCATACCGGATAGGGTTTCTGTTCACACACAAAATTGGTTATGAGGGCACAATTTCTGTGATGGAACAAAACTGTGCTACACCAATCTCTAAAGCGGGGAGTCACGTTTTGGATAGGTGTTGCCATGAAAAGCTACCCAGTATTGAGTGAACATAGCCTATACCTAGAGTTAATTTGCACATAATATGCAGTATTTTCTTTAATTTCTCACTGATGGTCAGACAAACATTTTGAGCCCCAGATGCATAGAACTCTACAAATGAGTCCTTTTGACGACTTCAAGGTCTTTAACAGTGGATAAGTAGGGAGAAGATAATGCTTGCCTATGAAGTGTGTTTTGGGTTTTTTTTTTTCAATCATGGGGGCAAAAAATGTTTTCTGTTCAACTGAACACCTGGGTCCAGTTTCAAATAAATAAATTCCGTATTAGACACATTTCATACAATTCATATTAACTATTAATATCATTCTGATAATTCAATTATTAATGCCTGTTTTCTGTCAGCATTTTTCCTAAAATGATGCTGTGTTGTTTTCTAAGTATAAGCCCTACTAATGCTCCTAATACAAACACAACACACGCATTTGCTAAAATGTTTAAAATAAATGATCAGTATTTCTCACTGAACTAAATCTTCAGTCCTCTAGAGTCTGAACTTAGTGACCTAAAAAGCTATTTTCATAGATTTAGCTTTCTGCATTTTCGATTTTTGACTTTCTCTTCATTATGTTAATATGTACAATTTTTTTGCTTCGTTTGCAATTTATATATATTTTTCCACATTTAGAACTTGGATTTATCTTTTCTATTTCTGAGGCTATGCTGAATTAATTACCAGAAATTAATAATTTCCCTGAGTTTTGTCTCTGTAGCTTTCTCAGTAAATGGAAATTAAGGTGGTAACTTGCCATCTAATCTCATTATCTGGGAAAAAACTTTTGATTGTGAAAATTTTAAAATTCTCATAGCATTTTACCATTTCATAATTCTGTATTTTATTTGCCATTTATTTGAAGACATCCTTTCCAGACCTTTGAGATAAGAATATGTCCATTTATTGTGAAAGAATGATAGTTTGTTCACCTGTCTATAGAAGACTGTAAGTTGTATTCTTGGCTCTTTGACGTAAATCCTTGACACAGAACAGTTGAAGGTACAGAGTGAAGTGTTGTCACACAACTTATGTAGCAGGAGGTAAACTCTAGGAGAGTGCCTGTCAGGTATGATGAGAGTTTTCAAGATCTCTGACCATATTTTTGTTTAACTACCTCCCATAGTCTGCAATCTGCAAGAAAAAAAGCAAAACGTCTTATTAGACATAACTTTAGGAATGCACAACTTGATTTGCAAATGGCACATATTTTGCGATTTATAAGTCTCAAAGTATGGAGTTTGGCATCTTGCGATTTATAGATCGCAAAGCTATATAGGTATTTTTTTAATTTACAAAGAGCAAAGCAGCAAAAAGGCTAGAAGGTTTATAGATCATGAGGCTGGGTATCAGTGATTTATAAAATTAATATTGCAGATGTCGTTGAAAGTATTATTTACATAACCATAAGATGACTCTTGTGCTATTTGTTAAAAAGCCAAAAGTATACAAAAATATTGCCTAAAATAATATTTTTACATTTGGCAGCTCATACTGACATTGCCACTTTGACCCTTTTACTTCCACAATCATTTATAAAAACATGAGATGTTGTTGAAGCCTTTCAGTATGTAGACTGATTTTTAATAATACTTTCATTCTTTAGTTCTGTAATTTAAAGTTTTGAGGCTGACTGGGATAAAATCCGATGGTGTTTTCATTCATTTAAGAACTCTTCAGGAGTACTTTCAGATGGTGTTTTTTGTTAAGCATGCAGTTCTAATTTTTGAATCAGTGGACAAAATCTTGTGGTGTCACCATACAAATGAAACCTCTTCAGGAGTACTTTTACACAGTACTACTGATTTTAATTTAGCATTTTACAAAGTCAAATCCACAACTTTTAGTTTTGGCACTGTTAGTGGTGAAAGGGTTCCTGTAACAAAGTAATCACATGTTTACATCAGACTTTTACCTGGTATCCTTGAAAGAAGGGTATAAATTCATATGGTTGTGCTAAGTATGGTGACACTCTCATTCGAACATTTGCAGTGGCTGGTGGGTAATAAAAATTATTCAGGTTTCCTCCTCCAATGCCATTTGTTGGCATAACACAGTTGAAGTATGTTGGTGGTGGCGAGTTGGCCACATACACTCCTGTAGGGCTGCGACAAGGTGGAGGTGTTATACTGTCCGTGTGTCCATTCATGTGTGTCCCCGTGTGTGTAACCACCCCGTCAGTCACAGGAAATGTACACGGATGGCTAAATGGTGTGGAGTTGAGTGACGGTAACTTAGTTTGATTGATTGTACTGCTGGTGATGATAGAAGCAATGTCAACTCCGGAGCAAGGAAATACTTCAATGTATCTTTCTCCCATGTGCTGTCTGTGCAAATCACCAGTGGCTGTTTTTGCACACTCTGCAGACACTAACTGAACATAAGCATCTCCAGATGGTCGACCCTATGAAACAAAAAAATTCTAATTATTTATTAATTTTAGGCTTGCATGATAAGACAAGTGTAAGATTCATTGGCTATTAATTCATTTTTAACCTACCCCACAATAATAATTCAATCAATAATATTATTTTGAAAGAATGGTAATGCTGCCCATAAAAATACAATATTATGAAGACTCATGAGTTGCCTGTTATAATTTACAGTTGAGTTTGAGAAGTGTTGGTACCATAACAAGATGTGATCACTGACAATAACATTAATTTACCTGTGTGTTAAACACCATGTGAACTCCACCAGGAACAACAAAAGCTGCATGGTCCCCAAGAAAGTCTAGTACATCTTGGACAGTTGCTGAGAATGGTAGACCCCGTAGACGCAAACAGTCCTTACTGTTCATGCCATTAATGGATTGCCCAGGCGGCAAAAAGGGAGGAGGAAATGGAAGGTGCGGTGGAAGAGGTGGAAGCATAAATGGTGGAAGAAAGTTGTGCATAAGGTTGCTGTATGAGTTGAGAACTTGCTGAACCTCACTTTGGGAGCTACGGAACAGCTCCGCATACCGAGAACCCAATGAACACCTGTGCTTTCTTAGTGCAGTACACCCATGCTCTTCTGTTTCAAAAAGAACAAAGGCATCTCCTGTTGGCTTTCCAAAGCTGTTTCTAACCATTAGGATTCCAGATTCTCCCTTAAACACTGGTACATCATCTTCAAAGAACTTAATCTACAAAGAAAAAAAAGTGAAGAATGAACCATGCTTATAGAGTAAGCATATTGACTCTTTCATTCACAGAATCAATTTCAGGAGACATTAAACTTTTAATATTCTAACTTCTCAGTCTATTTACACAATTCTCAGCCAGTGTCGTGATCATTCATGATGCTTAATAGTTTTAGGAATTTTACGTGAATTTTGATACCCCATGCATCAATGTTACAATTACCCTTCTTGCCTCTTCACCTACATCGTGGTTTTAGCAACACAAAATAATGTCACGTCTTCGATCAGCAAGTCATAGTAAGTCTCTGTCAGCTTCCATCACCTCTGCATCAACCCATACAGTGTATTTGATTTCTCTTTTTTACACGTTAATTAATACAGTCATGTGTCCATCAGCTTTAATCATGTCTACTAATCAATTTATGATTTATTTTAACTTATCAACCCATTTCATGTGTCTGTTAACCCTTCAAGTCCCAATATCCAAATAAAAATTCTCCAGACAGATTTCCATATATTTCCTTAATGAATTAGTTAAGAGAATTTGTTTGGAGATCAAAGCATTTTCCATGAGGTGATTACTTTATTGATTCTCACATTTTCTCTTGATTATGTAATGATATCAAAAGGGGAAAATTGATATTCTTTGGTCATTTTCAGGACTTAAAGGGTTAACCCACCAGACTCTCCATTTATTTTCCTTGACAATATCACTGCCTATATTAATCCATTAAGGCCAAGATCGATCTTGTTTGTAAAACAAATTCTCATCATTTATTGCTGGAACATGTGTGATGAGCACGTACAAGTAACAACAATACAGCTTTTCTTTTATAGCGTAACCATTTTTAAATGGTTACACTATAATTTTATCATGTCAGTCTGACAATCTACATCACATCTTTTGATCCACATCATGCCAGCAATGATCCATACCACATCATTATAAATCCACGAGATTAGTATTGATCCATATTAGGTCTCCATCAAATCTAATCATTCCTCTATTGAGCCAAATAATATGTCTGAGCAACTTGGCAAGAAAAAAAGTAATAAACTCACAACATCTGATTCTTTTGTGTTGAATGGAAGCCCTCTCATTCTGATGATTACTTCTGCCTTGTTTGAAACAAAATTGGAAGCAATCTGCGTGACATCAATTGGACCTCAAGAGACAATAATATTCAATATATTTATTATATAATACAAGCAAATTTGGTGGAATTATTGTACTAACAGGTATGCCCATGCTGAGAAGAAACAAAAAATGTTGAGCTCTGTAGGACTACCTACATTTTGGAAAGAAAATGTTTTATTTCTATATCTAATATAATGAATTATTTGGATAGTTTCAATTTAGATTTGGACAATTTTGTATAGACACCGCCCACCTGGACTAGCCTTTGCTATTTGCAGGTAACCAAAGAATGTGAAATGAAATACAGATGAACCTCCCAATTGCTATCTTACACACAGAGGTGAGAAGCCATATTGGAGAGGGCTGTTAGTAGTCAGCGTTTCCCCTCCAAAAAATAATATTGAACAATGAAGATGTTTTAACAAAAATTAATAAGTACACTACCAAAGGAGGAAATTATTTCAAGAAGAAATAAATACCTCTCACAATCTTTAAAAAGTCTTGAGCTGTAGCTCTGTACACCTAAAATATAAAGTAATACTTTATTTTAGGAATCAATAAAATAATATTAAGAAAGAATACAACAGGAAGTCTTTAGAGACAATACTGTTCACCTTGGTTATAACAGCATCAAGGTCAATGTAACAGTCTGATGCCTCAGTGGAATTTCTCTTACTCTGTGTGTGGCGTTAGAATAATAGTGCAGTTAAGTCATGACGTTCCAGATAAGGCTTTTAGTAAACATATGATGCCTTGAAATGGCATAATATCAACAGCAATGTTGGGGAATGTTTTAGGAGAATATTTGCACTGAGAGTTCACGTTGGCTTGTGCCATGTTTTTTTTAGGAATCAACAAAGTTCTTGTGAATCTAATTGAATGCTCAGTTTACAAAGTGGATGAGTCAATCTTCCTCTGTTTTCAAATTGCCTAGAATGAGATACTATAAAGCACTCCTTTTCCTGAAAAATATGCCTGCACCTGTATTTTCATCTCGCATGCACATGACATGTGGAGACATCACCTCATTTCACACCAAACTGTAACCTCACAAGAACAAACAAATAATTATATATATCACTGACTCACACTAATAAACTGATGACTAGTTTGGTATGAAATGAGGTGATGTTTTCACAAGTTGGGTGCATGCTAGGGGAATAAAGACTACAACAGATAAGTCCAGTATAGAGTCCAATGTAACTCTGTAATGTACTTTGTTTTTGTTTTGCTAAGTGCATTGCGATGGCTTAAAATTTCACACTCAACAAATTAATCAGGGTTCAGGTCCAATGTAAAATGTATTTCCAGATTACTTTTTGTTTCTGATGCACTAAAGCAAAAATTACTCCTGCCTTGGCAGGCTACGGGTGACTTGCCAGCATTCTTTTTCCCACGAACCCAAAAATTGGTGTGTTCAACGCATGAACAGTGGGTTTGATTCACGATCACAAAACTGAAGAAGTTGATCTCTCTTGCCTTGCATGCATTTTCCCACAAATGAAATTTGGTTTGTTCAGCAGATAAACATTGGGTTTAACGGACCCAATCCAAAAATGGCTGCTGGATTAATTTTCTTGTGTTTAAATTAAAATTAGCCTCTCTTGAGATAAGGTATTCTCTTGAATTTTGTACTTTAAAGAAAACAGCTAGTCAGGCTAATTTTAATTGAAACAAAAAAATATTAACCCAGCAGCCATTTTTGCATTGGGTCTATTCCTGACCACAAAACTGAAGAAGTTTATCTCTCCGTACCTCAATGTACCTTGTTCCAAGATGATGCTTGTGTCTTTTCATTGCTAATTCTCTATGTTCTCCCTTTTCAAACCTAATGAAAGCTTCCCCATTTCTTCTTCCTTGGGCATTCAAACAGAAAGCAATCCCTCCTCTGGAATAAAAAGGAAAATACTTAAACATGTAACTCACCTGGCAACATTTAATTTATTAATTTATGCTGTCGCTGCTTGTTCTCAAATATTTTCTATCAAAACAAGAAGCTTAAACGAATTATTAGTAAGCTTAATAACTATAATTATTTCACTTTATGTATATTGCCAAACAAAAAAATTTAAAAAAAGAAAAACATAACTTTTTTTGCAAACAATGAACAATACGTAGTTATACAAGCAAAGTATAGTTTCTTCTGAATTTAATACTGGTACAACACAAGAAGTTGTTTGAGTAGGAACAACAGGTATGATCCATTTAAAACTTGGAAAGGTCCACCAAATGACTCATTTCAGTTACTGTAATATTCCGAAAAAATAAGCCCCTCCAAAATAATATCAGCCCCCCAAACCGGTAACGCAAAAAACCCTCTGTTTTTTTCGCCCCTCCAAACATAAGTACCCCGGGGGCTTGTACTTGGAAAATTGCCCTCAAATACCAAGTAAAACAAAGCAAAAATGGTAAATTTACTTCCAACTATAAGGCTAGCCCAATCGATTTTGAAACGCAAATTTCCCTCCGTATATAAGCCCCTCCAAATATAAGCCCCTCCAAAAATAAGCCCCTCAAAAAGGGCCTTTGAAAAATGTAAGCACCAGGGCTTATTTTCGGAATTTTACGGTATTTATGAGATAAAAAATATTTTTCAGAAAAGCTAAATAAAAATGTTAAATTATTATCCATAACTGATACAATCTGTTGGCTGCTAGTTGACAATACACAGTGTACCTTACGATGTTGAGTCCCTTGAAGAAGTTTGCAACATCTTGATCTGAAGCTTGCCAAGGAAGTCCTCTTGCTCTTAAAATAGTATCATCAAGGACCACCCCGAGGCTGTAACAGGAAGGATTTCTTTTAAATAATTTATTATATTCTTTTTATAATCTAATGAATAATGAAACATTTAACTTAAAATAACAATCTCAAGCAACATGAAAGAGCAATAGTTTATAGAGCATGTAACTTACAAATTTTGTTTGTTTGTTTGTTTTTTTTTTAACTTTTCACGTTAGAACTTTTCACCTCCGAACTTATGAAGAACATGATTCAGTCTTCCAAGGAGGATTAACAAAAAAAATCGAGATTAATAGTACTTAAAATTTTGAGGAAATATTCTTGGCAAAGAAAATGATTCATTGCTAAAGCAGGTGACATTGTTGTACATGTGGGTGGTAATCAATGCATTAGGTTATTAAAGACTTCATGACAACTCACAATAACATTATCAACATTTGTCACTGGTGTTTCAGGCATTTTTCTGTACAAAGCTCTTTCTTGTCAAAGTAACTAATACAAGGGATTAAATTGCTTGGGGATTAACAAAAATGGCCATTTTTCAATGAAGTACAAACTAGATCAATAATTATTATTATTAAATTCAACAAGGAATGCTTTACAAGCCACTGCCCCTCCCCCTAAAAACAAAAGATAGAAACAACATTTGCCAAAGAGTTAACTTAAATAAAAAGACTTACAGGTTATTGTTAAATAGCTATTGATTATTGTTAAGAACTCAAGAGTTAACTGTCCGTATCAGAAGAAGCATCTGTGTTGAAATTTTATATCATGGGCCATCACCAGCACAAATTAAATTTGAGTTGGCAATATTTTTAACATGATTATTCTGATCTGATAAAAATATTCCCAACTTATTTATAATTATTAATTGTCACAAAAAGGCAGTTTTCTTACTACATTCATTGGTACTGAGATTTTCTGGTGAAATGACTTTGGAATGGTAAACAAACATCCTCTTACTTCATAACATTTCATGCGTAAATCTCAGTACCTAAGAAATAATTGTGATGTTTGGGTACCAACTTTTTTGTTTGTAAAGAAGCGCCATACCATGGTCCAGGCTCGTACTTTGCATTGATCTTTTCTGCTTCCTTAAACTTGTGACCTACACAAAACAAAAAATACACTTAGCACACCTAAGTGCAAGCAACAGAGGATAATGGTACAGAAAGGGAAATGCCCAATCAAGCCCTTGGGACAGTTGTGTTAAGGATGTGCTCGTAAGGTCTCTCCTGATTGGTCGCAGAAAACAATGACATGTTCTTTCAATTGTTTCAGTATTGTTTGGGGTCAGGGTTAGGCAACATTGGTGACATCTCTTCCGAGCAGCTGCTACATGACCCCCTTGGGGGATATGAAAATTTCACCAAATTTAAGTTTAGACCAATTGAATGCTTGAATTTTTTGCCATGTTAATATTCTGCATTTTTTGCTGATTAAGGCAGTCGTGTGTAGAATTGATGTTGTTTCAAACAATCAACTAAAATTTGCATTGTCCCAGGAATTAGACTTCCATTAAATTACAGCCTCTAAAATATCCCAGCCAATGCCCTAAGATTCTCCCTTGGTGCAAGTCAATGGAAACAAAATTTATACAGCATCACCTTCTTTCAGGCAGTTTTAGACAGTAATGGAAGCATGGTTTATTAGAGAGTTAATCCTTTCACCTATGGTATAGCAGTAAGGTTTTCGTAACTAAGTGTGACACGTTTCACACTGCACACAATTTTTATGCCTCTCACTTAGCAGTACTGCCATCAGATTTTTAGACTGTGCCCAAAATTGCCTTTGTTATCTGTTATCTAAGTGGCTATTTCACAAATATTCCACCCGGGTCAACTAATGTTTGACACTAAGCCAATAATATAAAAATGTGAGAGGAAAAGAGGTCTTTCATTTCCCACTTTGTTCCACTTGATTAATTCCTTAAGACCCCATCAATTTCCTTCCTAACCTTGCAATATTACAAAATATGATGATCAAACACACTATGGGGTCGTAAGAAGGAAGGAAATGGAAAGTATCCCCAGGGAAAACAAAATGATTATTTACATGGTCTCGATACAGTCAAAGACCTTTTCTATATGTTGCTTAAGTGAGCACATTCATTACAATGAAATATGATCTAGGCTGGGGTACACAATTTTTTTGAAATCACTCAATTTTGTCACTCCAAGCCTCAAGATGGTGCCTTTGATCACATGTATGCAGAAATATCCTGTGAATGCAAATATTTTCTGATTGAGGCTTCTTCCACTACCTGCATGTGTTCCTGGGCCAAGCCATTGCAGAAACGGCCTTTTTCTAGCATGCAAATCTACAATGTTCTACCAACACAATGGAAAGGCAGAGCTACTTTGCATATGAGTGGAAATCTCAAAAATTAATAACACTAAGTTCTGGAAAAGACTGAATATAACGAGAGGGACCAAGTCTAGTTTTTCATTGTTCAGTGTCATAAATTATGTAATTATGACGTCACAATGTGCGCAATGTACTTCTAAGATTCACACAATAAAGAAAACAGGTATCTTGACCATCGTGATATGTCGTTACAATAATTGTAACATTCAGAGACGAATCTTTACGACACGTTGTGACACAGCATGAAATTAAGGTCAACAAATTGGGTGTGGTATAAGTTGTTTTAGCTTGTGTCAGCCACCTCCTCCCCCTCAAACAAAATATGTCTCTTCTGATATTGAGTAAAGTGGGCAGCTGTGCACAGGCTAAAGGTGGTTTTACCCTTTGCTATTGTTACCAGTGGGGTGTTACCAGTGAGAATTTATTTAACAGCTTACCTTCATTAATCAGGTACTGCACTACATTTGCCATAAGTTTACAATGCTCCAGACCAGCTGGGTTGTTATTGTTTGTATCGATTTGGCAGTCTATTACCTCATTAAGGAAAGAGTTATAAACATCTCTTTACAAAAATATATATATATAAAAAACATACAGTCAACTCAAGATCTATTTTAATGGACACCTTGGTAAATGGACAACACAAATTAGTCCCTGCATTAGTTACTTCCTTTAGTTGACTCTATAAGAGAGACATCACTCTTAAATGGACAATTAGTGCCGCTCCATCTTAGTTAGAGTTGACTGTAATAAAAATCCAGATGTTGGGATCCAATTTAATTATAATGGCTAAAATTGAGCATGACTGAGCAGCAAATACTCAACCTCGATTCAATTTATTTCACAGGAGGGTGAAAGGATACAAGAAGCCACATCTTCCAGGTTTTTGAAGTCTGAATCGTGCTTAACTGCTTTCTTTACCTCCTTCTTGAGGTCATAAAAGCTGTAGAAATGTTCAGACAACTTGGCTTTCTTTCTACTGGCTTCCCAGTGAAGATTGTGTCTTAGAGCCAACTGTCCATCTGTCACAAGACACCATTGCTCTCCTGTGCGTTTAAGCATCTTCTCGATAAAGCTGTCAAACTGCAATACAGTATAGAAAGAGGAGAAAAAATATAAAGCATTACTTTAGCAATTATTTTTATAATTGAAAACAAGACAAACAAACACCGATGGGTTTTCAAGTTCTGTTTGATGATGGAGCACTCCAGGAATGTAATGACACCATTTCAAACACTACTCAAAGGAAAAACTGCTTAAAGTGACTTTAGACACCGGACCTAATCATCAGAATTATTTTTGTGCAACTTTAAAATAGTTCCAATAATGGTGTATATCAAATTAAATTTGAGGAATTTACTTTGTCAAACAATTTGTAGTTTGACTACAGTTAATTTTAAAAGCCAAACACTAAACTATTCAGAACAATTAGCCTAAATACTAGATAAGATTTAAAATTACTGAAAATTAAATTACTAAAGTTACTGCTAGGACAACAATATGATCCACAACTATCTACATCTAATATCAAGTTTTTTATTGTGTGGCTTAGAAATTTTAAAACTCATGTCTGTGGTTAATATTTGGCAGTCTGTTATTTTGTCTGTCATTGATAGTCTTTGCACTGTTAATAATCACAGTGGAAAGTGATCACTGGAAAAAATTCAAATAGGACTGGCAAAAGCAATCCAGTTGTTATCACAAAGCAGAATATTTAAAATGAAAGATGAAACCCACAATTCTTAGCTAGACAAAGACAATGATGGAATCATAGATGAATACGAAATTAGGAAAGTTTTAACACAAGCAAATTAATGAGCCTGGAGAAAGAAATCAATTGTTACTTTTAGAGTTTTAATTACCCTTTCAACTTGTTTTGTAATAGATGCTGACGGACATGAAATAAAACACTTGTTTGCATGTGACATGATTGTTATCACAGCTATCTCCCTTAGACAGAAAAACCTAAGAAAATATTTCAATAGACAGCATGTCTAAAAATTATGGAAATAAGTGTGGTTCAATTAGCAAAAATTCTTCTTGGGTCTGCGGCAGAAAACTGCTATAAATATTACAGAAAAGTGTGTGTGAACATCCGATGAAAACATTAAGGGATCGAGTACAAACCTTCTAGGATAATGGTGAAACTGAAATTCTATTAAACTTCACTTTCTCTGAACACATGAGTTTAATGAGGTAGAATCCAGTGTAATTCAAAGTGCGGCCTTTATATTTTGAATCTTGGCCATACGATTGCATAAGAATTCTTTTAACTAAGAAGAAAGCAAGCACTTTAGACTGCTTTAGAGATGCCAAAGTACAGAAAACAAACTTTGAAAAGGAAAAAATTATACAGAAACAAACATTTTACTAAAAATTAATTATAAATGAAGTGATACGACGACGAATTTTTCAAAACCCTGAGAAAGTAGCCACTGTTCTAACTAAATTACAATTCATTATTGAGTAGTTTTCACAACCTGCGGATTGTACAATAGTGCGATTTAATAGGGAGAAATTTCAAGACGCAATGTAAATATACATCAACGAGGCCAGCCAATAATCTGATTGCAGTGGCAATACCAAGTGCCAATCATCGGGTGTTGACAGAATCTTAGGGGTTTCCTATGGCACAATGCATACAAGGCAAAGGTAAAAACAATAGGAGTACAAAGTATTTTCACATTTTCACGCGGAGAGATATTTACAAAGGGACCTGAAACTTCGTACATTTGTCGTACACCAAAGAAAAATGAGAGAGTTGTCTATGCTTTGTTCTAAAACAATACCTCCGCCCACTCATTCTATGGATAAAGCTAATAATGTTTTGATCGCAAACCCGATGCAAATTTGCGCGCCAACCCTGCGGACGAAAATCGACTATAAATCGCGTTCGTGTGATTCTAGACAGTCTAAGTTTGATAAAACACTTAATCAAATTCCTGACTTAAATAATGCCAATTATGTCTTATTCTTGGCCCGAGCGCGTGGTGAATGGGATTTCTCTGTGGCGAAAATGTGACCAGCATTTTACGTGACACTTGAAAAACAATCAGTCGAGACTTGAGATTTATTTTGGGACGCGT
Organism: Porites cylindrica; assembly: GCA_964035525.1. NCBI lineage: Eukaryota > Metazoa > Cnidaria > Anthozoa > Scleractinia > Poritidae > Porites > Porites cylindrica. The sequence goes on from OZ037776.1 coordinate 6,399,538, forward strand.
TTAGACGCGAGATCGCGAGCCGCACACATGATATCAAACAATCGATCGGGATCTTGCTGACCCGATCCCGGTGTTCATCTCTATTTCCGACCTTCCAAAAAAAATCAGATGAGCGCGATCTGTGCGTACGAATCAAATCTCAAGTTTTTTTTAATTTTGCCATTTCCCGGGGAACCTGAAAAATCAACCAAGCACGAATTTGAACAGGCGAATATTTCATTGGCCAAACGAGTGCTGTATTAACACTTTCTCACCAAACTGCCCGTTAAAGATTATGAATGTTGTATGGGGTGATCGGTAAAAAAGTTATTCTTGTGCGAAAAAGAGAGAGAAGGTTTTCCAGAAAAAAATAATGATAAAATAATGATAATAGCAAAACGAGATTTGTGACAAGTGGTGAACCAGGCCACACACAGGAATACTCGAGAAAAAAGGGCAGATAAGAGATATTTACTACTTTGGTAAATATTCGATACACGCTGAGTCGTCTTGAAACGTAGAAACTTGGCCCCATGTACTCAGTCATACTGAGCGCTTGGTCGCCCTAGCGCCCTGAACTTTCGATTAGAAATATTTACAATACAAAAACCTCAGAAATAAACTTCGTTAGGATTAACTGTTTTTTAATATTTCATTCCCGCACGATTTATTATTATTTTTTAATCTAGCAATCCTTGAAATGAATTTCGACCGTCTCTGTCTAGAAATAGCGCGCGACCGATCGAATTTTATATTGAGGCCCCGTCGGCTGGTTTACCCAGGAGATCGCAATACGTATGCCGAATGTACAAAAAGATTCACTCCCTGACCGTGGCAAGCGATGAAAAAATATCCCCGGCGATTTTTCTTCGGCCTTTACTGGTTGTCAGTGTGTGTATATGAATTGTGAATGCAAACCGTACAAGCGTATCACGCCAATGAATTTTGCATGACATAACTTGAAATTTTTCTCTGGGTCTTGAGCAACCTCCGCTAGCAGGATAGCGCGAGAGAAGACGGGTAGTAGAGAAATTTATCACAAAATCGGTAATTTCGTGTCTTGTTGTTGATCGAACAAAGGGGGCAACGGAAGTGAAGGATTAAACATATACCAGTAGTAACGTTACCTCGTCTAAGGCTTCGTCGAGTAGTTCAGCCTCACTGGTCACAGTTGAGTTGGTGGTTGATTTTAACGCTTCGTTCACTCCAGACAGGCCCGCTTTCACAACACATCTCTGCACGGAACCAAGCTAATTCGGCATAAATGAGAAAAACGTTAGCGAAGAAAAAAACCACCGTCATATTGTTCTCACTTGAAATCGCCCCCAGAGCCCTCAAGAATTTTTTCGCTCGCGCCGGGCAAGGAAAACCCCGACACAATAACTTACACAATCCATAACAAGTCACCGCAAGAATTTTTTTTACCTGATTTGATTTGACATCGACAGCAATCCATGAGATGCCTGTAATTATTTCTTCATCGTTATCGGATTCCCTGACTGGTACTCTTACAGTGGTACAGTGAAAGCAGACCAAATGCTCAGGAGAGCCCATGTTTTCCCTTGGACAGGGAACGAATCAATGAAATGTTGTTCTTGTAAGTGTGAGTGGGAGCAGAAAACCAGCCGGGTCGAGTCACATGTCACTAAAGATACCGGCAAATACTGTGCGCTGATTGGCCCAGAGGCGATACGGGGGCTGGCCCACATGCCACGTGGCCTTAGAATAATTACCACGCTTGAGTGAATTCTGGCCGTCACGGTTTTCCTTCGCTGGAGACGAAATCTACCCTGGGCAACGGACTTATCCCCTTCGCTATTTGCAAATAAACATCTCCGCAGCTCACAAAAGAGGCGCTAAATGACGGGAAGAGTGCTGTTTTTCGAGCAAACGACGCCTTTAAATTTTAATTTGCCTCGTTTCTAGCGCTGATGATGTGAGTAGAAAGTGACAGATACAACAAGAGGCGAGCCTCTCGGCGTATCAGGTCATTTCCCTGAACTGGCCTAAACTGGTCCTCTGCCAGACAAGGCGAGTCAAACAACTTGCCACCCATTTTCATGAATACGCAAATCCCTCGCTTAACCCGTGCCTTTGCTAGGCTTGCTTATTACAGCGCAGCACGAACCAGCATGGGATAACCTTAACACTGGACCCTATTTTCCCGGCCATTCGATAACGAAAAACTGCTACCTTATCTTAAAACTTGCGCGGGGAAGAGAACGGTTTTTAAATGGTTCTCGTTATTTTGCCAGTTTTCCGAGATGGCTTCGCAGCTTCTCTGAGTTTTCGCGCTTATCTAACACCTGTTTTAGCAGGTTAAAAGTGTATGGTAAGAGCTTTTAAGTGCAAAATCCATTTTTTCCTGTAACAACACTTGCTTAACGACCAGGAACGGCGGACTCAACACCCAGAGGCGGGACCGGGACACGAAAGGTTGCAACAAACTATCTTAATGCAAATAACGAGTCACTTGTAGGTAAGAAATAAAACTCAGAGGGAAAGGTCGCTTAACTAGAAGTTTCTTCTCCACTGTCTAATGAAGTTCGTTGTTGGGTATGACGCATGAACGATTTAAAACAAAAATAATGAACGAAGAACAAGGCGAACTATGAAAACAAAACAAAAACAAATGCCCCCGAAATCCACTTCTAAGAAGATTTATCTAGAATCACACGCCCAAAAAGGCCGGTGTAACGATGTTTACAAAAGATTTCCGATGATCCTTAAAAACAAAAACGTACTAATATAGATTGCAGAGCGATGGAGAACATTTCGCAGTACATTCACGCGAAGTTTGAATGCACTATATTAGCTTCGAGATAAAATTTCCATAAAATTTTACGCACGCAAGCTACTACCGCTGAAGATGGTGTTTGAAAAGCGCAAATTACGATATGTTGCGACTGATAAGGAGCCAAGGAATATTGATAAGTTACAATTTAAAAAGGAAGTCCACAGTTTGTCTAGCATGAATGCAAACAGACGGAATTCGCAAGTCCGCTCAGTCATTTCTAGAACGACCAATTTCCTCAACTCCTCTTTTTTCTTCTCGTGATAATCTAAATAGTGCTGACAATCTTAAAATTTGCCCTCTGAAAATATGGCGATATTTAAAGGTGTTTAAAGATTAAGTTATAGAAGAACCGGTGTATCGAGGGCGACGAGTCCGATACAGGGTATAAGAACAATATTACTTTTTAAGTGGCAGATAAAAACAACGAATATTCGAAAAATAAAATTCCATACATCGATTTTTAGTCCTGAATTCAATGAAAAATTACAATTACGATTTGGTAATGAAATCGTTAGCATCAATAAGCCGTCAAAGGAAACAAAATGCTTTCGGGGCGAAATACGAAAGTCCGGAAGAGATACGGTATATTTTACTTTGTACAAATGGTTGTTTAACCGTCAATCCCCCTTGATGGACGAGATCTTTGTTGGTTGGTACGTAATTCGCTGGATATTTTAGCTGAGTGTTAATGGAAATATCGTAACAACACTGCGACGCGGGGTTCACTTTTAATTTTCGACGACAAACGAATGACCAGCGAAGAATATTTTTCTGGCAAGTTCGTTTCCTCCAGTTACTCTATCCTGAATAAATTCGTCTGTAAAGCTAAACAAACAACAGGAGTTAGTCGCGATTCATAGCCAATCGTTTACATTAACGAAGCCGCCACCAAGGAAAAGAACAACGCAATACTGACAAAAGCTTTTTAAGTGATAGTATCATAAAACTGACGAAAAACAACAAACAAGGAAAAAAGTGCATATCCAAGAAGTGTCATTGACGCACCAAAGAAGAGAGAAAAACTTCATAGCACAGCTCAAATACATCGTCGGAGATTTATAATAATATTTTTTTCGCTGTCGAGACACAATTCTTGTCTCTTCTGACTAAAAGGATTGACTGTCGCTGAACGTTTCGCTTTGTGAACAATTTTGTTAAACAAATGAAAAAAAGGTAACCAGAAATCACGCAACGAAGCATTCACAAAAAAATTCGAGGATTTTTTGACATTGTTGAGGTTAACGGTGGGAAAGAGAGAAACGAAAAACACAGGAACACGATTGAGGTTATAAATTGGCTTGGTTGTAATCAGTGACACCGACGTGTCAGAGGATCGTTAAAAAAAGCTCGGCTGGAAACAAGGTGGAAGATTTTTCCTGGTTATAATGGGTCGCTAAGGAGCCGAAGAAAAATCGGTTGAAGTAAAAGGGAAACTCTAAACTAGCGGTTTACTCTACTTAGGTACATCGAAACAATAGAGAAACAAAAGAAGGGACTCGAAGATGACAAGCTTTCATGTTATTACCAGTGATTTGTTACAACTATTTGCCCAAGGTAAACCGGCCGGAGATTTATATAAATATCTGCGAAATTAAGCAGTAATGGTACTACAGGCTTTGATTAAAACGCAGATGAATTCAAGCCAATTAATTTCGCATCGCAATTAACACAACAGTGACATGACATAACCCCAGTAGTGGGTACAAAGTTTGTTCTGATAACCACCAACTGGAAAAACACTAATAGTTAAAAGCAATAACTAGTGACGAGGGCTGGGACTTCACTGACGCTTGGGAGCTTGGCGTGCTTCTGTCACTACTTACGCTACTGCCGGGGGGGGGGGTACTCCTAGAAATTCTTGGTGGGGGTGTGCAGCGCGGTTCTTGAAATCCTGACCCGATTTCAAACCAAAAAATGTAATTTTCTTCAACCGTTTTCACACTAGACCTTTAAAATCCATAAAGGTTGTCAGACCTGGCCTTTAGGCAGAAATTATGGTATCACTACTTACATTCGAACGCAAACAAAACAATTATTCAAATCCATTTCGAATTCGCATATTTCTCTTTCTTTCTTACTCATCTGGAATTGAAATGATAAGTACATTCATACACTCGAAAAGTTCCCTCGTTCCCTAAGTTCCCTAGTTCCCTCGAAAACCGTACCCGATCCCAGACCAAAATTGGCAAAGTGTACACCCGTTTTCAGACCAAAACGCGCAAAAACCCTACCCGATGGGGCGGTACATACTAATATGGCTTATATAAGGGAGTAGCCCCCCCCCCCCCCCCCCGGGCGCTACTGCTGCTGCAACTACTGCTACTACTGCTCCTATAAATTGTGTACTGCTGCTACTGTGTGCTATATCTGCTTCCACCTTGCTGCTACTACCACTTACTCCTACTACTGCTACCGCTACTTCTGCTCCAGTGACCACTAATACTTACTATACTGCTTCTGCTTGTGCTTGTTATGCTACTGGAGACCTTAAGGTTACACTACAGTAAGACTACGACTCCGAAATTGAGCACAGATTTACCACTGAACCCTAAGGTAGAATTTAAATCTTCTTAGTTTCACTTAGTATTTCTGATGAGTATTGCATAAGATAATACTGCCGGGATTCAATCAATCGACAAAAGTCTTTGTCACATTCAATGTCTAGCCGGTTCTCGGGGCCTACTCATGTGCAAAGCGCAAACATTTTCCTATTTACAGTACACGCTCAATGATTAAGAGTAAAAGATTCCGGCGGTACATTAGCTAGGATACATCCAGCAAATAGAACAGCTTTTGCGGGCTTGAAATAACATGCTTTCCGGACGTTGGAACAAAGCACGCAAAATGTTGCCTTTAGAAGGTCACAAGCCTCTCATTACCTGTAACTCGACTTTAAACTTCCGCTTTTCAAGTTCCTGAACGTACTCAAAATACTGTGTACTTTGTTCCGTGTTTGTTTGATTCTATTTTAGGTTTAGGGCCTTAAGTTCACCTTCAAGTGCCCTGAGGCCTGTTTCTACAAAGTCCCCGTAACTTTTCGGGTCTGAGATCAAATCGGTCCATTTTCTCTCATTAAATGATGTTTTTATCATGTCTAATCTCGATCTTGAATATCAACAACAGCTTTTTCCGGGCCAGTTAAGTATCGGGACTTTCGAGACAAGAGTCCCTGGGCGGTGAAACTTTCAAAGCCGTCCACACAGGGGCTAGATACGATCAACTGTGTAAAGCAAACTAACAACAGGAATTCAAATTCTGTCGAAGATCGCAATTCCCCTTCGAACCACAACACTCTCTGTAGAAGGCATTTTTAAGGGCAATTTTACGAGGATATAACGGTTTGAGGTCTTTACACACACACAAAATGCTGCTGTAGTGTTTTGAAGAAGATATCAAACAAATATAATTTCATCAGGAAACAATAACCACAATTTTGGGGGTTATTTTTGCAGGGATAGCATTGAAGCTTTAAAAAGTTTCAGTCCAAGTTACATCCTTGCCATGGGAGTTGCAACAGAACACAAGAAACAGTTTCAAGTCTTAAATAACAAAACTAGACCATTAACCCTTTTACTGCCGAATGTGGCCAAAGACAAATTTCGACCAAATTTCCAAATTTCATTTTCTAAAATTTTGACAAACAAATATCACCAAGTGTAAGTACAGACAGAGAGCTTTCATTTGAATGGTCACATCATAGGATTTCGTCCACAGACTCAAAGTTAGAGTCACCTTACAAAACTCTATCAAACACTCTGGCAGTGAAAGGGTTAATCAGTTTGAAATTCAACTGATGCGAAGACAAGTTCTAGCTTTTTAAAAGAAGATGACAAATAGCGTAACATAGCCTCTTTAATTAAACTGTAAAAAGATATAAGTATAGCTGTCATCGAGTTCTTTCCTTTCTGGCCTTTCCTGATCAAACGTCGCTAAGAGACTAGCTTGCACTGGCACAGCATTCACTGCACGCTTCCAATAATACTACACTGATCGTATGAATCGAGTATGAAGTACTAGCAGGCGAACATGCCTCTCCCACGTGAAAGAAACTAGCAACTCAATATTTGGCAAGCTGATAATTATCCTTCCCCGCTCCAATCGGAAAAACATTGGTTTCGGTCCGAATCGCTTGGCCGAGGTGTCTCCTATCCCGGCATAACGCTCTCGATACGGAGTACCAGCTAACCAGGCTAGCTGGGTTGACCCGTAATCACAAAGTTGATTTTTGTTGCGTTTAGTTAACTTATTTGCCTAAAAGATAATCAAGCGGGTACTCGCACGAGCGAGCGCGAAACCTCAACGCCCCGAATCCTCTTGCGCGACCCGATTTGAGCGTGAACTTCTGCTTGATTGCTTAATACTCCACAGGCTTTACCAAAGCCAGTTTTTGAAGCGATCGGGAAGGGCTGGGAAACCTCGTTTCCTGGTTTTTTTCTCTTCGAAAATGTGAGCCGCCCCTCCCATATCACTGCGACCAAACGAGAGAAGTAAGTAATTCAAAGCTAAGGTTGCTGCTGCTTATACTGCTAAAAGTTAAAAGATATTACAAACACCCTGATGGTTTACTAAACCTTTACAGGTGTTTTTGTCGACACAATTTTCCAACATGATTTTACTCAGGTGCGAAGCGTTTTCAACGAAAAAAAAAGCTCAAATTTTTAAGAAAAAATGAACAGATAGTTATGTTAACGAATTAAAATATACATCTTTGCCCATGTTTAATACACTTACTGGTAAATGAGATCCCACCAATTACAACAACAACAACAACTAAGCCTTAGACATTTGATCCAAACTTGTCCCGCCTAGGGCTCCTCCTTTGGGGCGAGGTTGCGTTTGACCGCAGGGCCCTACGAACGAGGTTGGAGGCCTGGTGTAGTCCAACACAAAGCTTCAAGGCTGCATCATAAACGCTTCGGGCAACAACGCGAGTGGTTATTTCGATACAGTCCGTAAAACTTGCCCAAGGATAAGAACTGAATTATGTGCGTGAAATTTATCAGGGCGGCTTTGCGAGAATAAAATCAGTGACCTATACCAATACTCTGTGTATCTGTGCTTTTGTTCTACGTCAAATTGTAACATGGAATTACTACACTGCTAGAAATTGAATTGGGGCATAGATGTACACGATTATTCCCAAAGAAGGATTGTATGGTAATTTTACTTTGTGACCATCATAAAATTATCGGCCTTTTCGGAATTTTCGCTCTCCGAAAACTTGACAACCTGTATTTAATTAAGAAATAAGTTTTTTGCTCTCCCACGGAGATAGGCGCCTTGCTCTCCTTACGGCAGGCAGAGGGCAGAATTCTGGACTATTGAGTTCCATTAATTAAAATAGTAACCATAACCATCTGTAAATCGCAAAAAATGGCCCAGACCCTCAAGGTGTGGCCACTTCCCAAAAGCTGCCAAAAACTGAGTACCATAGGAGCCTTGTAATCCGTCACTTAGAAAAGCTAAGGCTTAACTGAATGATAACGATCATAAGCCAAAATAGTGTCACTAAACAATCATATACTGCCTGTAACGATCAAGTGCTTTCATTTCCGACACTTTCATTGGGACATCGAAACAGAAACAAACGGACCACCCAGATGCTTCACATATAATTCTTCTACTGTGACCTTGCAAGTAAAACATTGCTACCACGAAGAAGTGAGGCCTTAAAATTAACAAATCTTAAAAACTCAAGCACAGTAACGTGTAAAGGAGGTTGGAAAATAGTCCTGCAAATTCTGTAAATGTTTGAATGAGCGAATGGGTCTCTTGGATATTCAGTATACTCACGAATTCGCGAACCACAACACAAACTCAAAATCTCTATTATACATGATATATTTACGGTTCATGATAACGCATTATTCTTAAGATCACCAGTGACGGGTTATGCCTCCTAGCATAGAACTAAACTTTGAAAAACTACGGTAACTCATGACATTTGTTGCATTTAAAATTTTGTTTAGTAGTGACTTTAAGTTAAACCAATCATCAACATCCTGGCAAAAAAGGCAAATTTCGCACGGTAATTTTGACGACTGCGAGTTGACAAGATAGGCCCGAAAAATTAAAGGCGCAACAAAAAACTTATTGCTGCGTTTGTTTATGAAAATAAATATTTCATTGTAACAAGTTTGATTATTCAATTTTTTGCATGTTGTCAAATTAAAGTTCTGACGATGTCACAGCGTTGCGATGCCAACCGAATCTATGTTCACAAGTCTTCTGTTCCATTCCTGGCATTAAGTTGTTTTTTAACAGTGAATTAACTGACGCAGTTTGACCAATAAATTCTCCATAAATAAAGGTACCTCTCTCGGGTTCAAACTTCTTAGGAAAGGTCAAATTATTGGGTATTTTTTAAATGACACAATACGATGAGAAAGGCGTCAGGTGAGCTCTGTTATTCACAGATTGTTACTAAAAACAATAAAATAAACAAAGACGGACAAACTTTAAGAAAAGAAATTTCTAGATTTTTACAAAGACGAAGAAACATCGTAAGAGTGTGATTTTGACGAGTCAAACTTCATTCTGTCGAGTACTTGCGTCATACTAGCAAAAGCTACACCTGTCAAACAATTAACTTGTTGAAATAGCTCTTATGACGTCACCGGATTGTCGTAAATCAGTCAAAACCATATGACTTTTCACTTCCGCAGGGGGGTGTACTGAAGTTCTAGTGCAAGGATGTTGGCCTGTGGATGAAGGCCTAAAGATACAACCACTCCAAAGAATACTTCTTAACAGTAGCTAAACAACTAAAAATTTTAAATTTGAGGACTCGAGAGAGGCGACACGGTTAGTCCTATTTTAAAATCTCACATTTATCAATTTTTATAGTAATGGTGAACATTATTCAATAACCCGCCCACGCCTAAGTTAAAAACCCTACGCTGCTTACGCACTAACAACCTACGACGAAAATCAAACGAAGTAAAATGCGTGGGACATGAGCTGAAGAAGACTACTTCCTCTTCAAAAATAATTAATGGCGCTCAATTTTACTCTGGAATTCCAGGAGTTGACGCACTAAAGGTTTTTTTAGCTGAACACTTAGAAACTTATACGTAAAACATCAAAAAAGGTTTTACTACCCAGATCTGGGTAGCGCTTCTGATTGGTCGGATGGAATTTCTACGCTCGATCCTCAGACGTCATTTCGTGGGGAAACCAGTGGGCTCAGTCTCCAGCCCTGAGTGTCTGGGTGGGCTCGGGTTACTCCCTACCCGGGTGGGGAAACCAGTCGTGGCGTCGGCGATATGTCGACTGTTTTCACACGCTAATCTTAAGACTTTTGTGTGGTAACTTGAAACAGCTGTTATATACTCTCCGCTTTCGAACGCATCAGGATAAAAATCTGTTTTTGAATCGAAGAATGTCAAACACTAAAGGTGCGTTCCATTGGGATGATCCGGATCACTCGGATCAGTGATCCGAGATCACTCGGATCATGATGCGTCAAAGGAACCATTGAATCCATTCTAGGAAAGTATTCATCGGTTCATTTGATCAACGTGATCCGAGATCACTCGTATCACTGATCTTGGATGCGGATCATTCCAAGGGAACGCACCCTAAATTGGCCCAGCAAAGTCAAGAGGTAATAAAGGGAATAAGATCATCTTAGTTATAGACGCAGCTTTTGCAGTTGCCAAAAAAAAAACCTGAAAAAATTCAGGCTATTACGGGATTGGAACCCTTGACATGTGCGATACCAGTGCAGCGCTCTACGAATTGACCACTACAGAAAATACCATAACATACCGTAATACTCTTTGTTGGTCACTCCAAAATTTTGCATCAGCACTGTCTTCAGTTTCTCTTGGGAGTTAAAATGGCCCCAAGAGAAAATGAAGACAATTTGGGGTGACAAACGAAGAGCATTATGGTATGTTATGGTATTTTCTGTAGAGGTAAATTGAGCTAACAAGCCAACTGAGAGCAGCTCCCAGTTGGATTGTTAGCTCCACTGAGCCTGTTGGTTTAATTGATACAACACTGCACTGGTATCGCAGAGGTCAAGGGTTCTTAACGTACGTCACGCATTCCGGGGGGAAGAAACGGTGACGCCAGGAACGCGTGACAAAGCCCTAGAGTAGGAGCCACGTCTCCCACGCAGAAGTTTTTATGTGTCGTCACGAGAACGGCTGCTTGGGAGACTACGAAGAAGCCTTAAAGGAGCTATGTCACGCTAGTAGCTATCGTTTTAAAAAGTTGAAACTCGTCTTTGCATTAATTAAATTTCAAAAATAAAAGCTCAGTTTTGTTAGGCATTGAAACTGTTTCTTGTCTCCTTTTGCAACGGATGGCAAGGATGGACAAGGATTAAAACTTGAAACGGATGGCCCAACTTTTCAAGTTTTAATGCCATGGCTGCAAAAATCACCCAAAATATTACTATGGTTAGTTCTGCCTGACCAAATTCGTTTGATATCTTCTTCATAACTCTTCAGGAGCATTTTATGTATGGTTTAAGGAACTAAGTAACGCCTACAGCACAAAATTGACCTCAAACAGCAATATCCTGGTGACATGGCCCCTTTAACAAGTCAACGAGTGAAATTCGAAATTTGGCTTGTCAATTTAGTTGGTAAACACATTTTGCAACCGGAAAGCCGAAATTTGGAGAGTTGGTCCTTTGTCGGTGTGAATCAGCAAAAAAGTGACACTGCTTTATTTCTGAACTGATAATTTATTTCAACGACGTAAGCTACTTACAAGTTACAACATTCTTCCGAACAAATATTTAACGTATTCTTCATCACGAGAGATACGGTAATTTAGCACAAACACAACTTTATCTCTACTTTGTGCAAATGTAACTTGTAACACTCCTCCGCCGAGACTCGGAGTTTGAGGAGAGTCCGCTGAAAAAAGTGACTGAAGACAACGAAGAGACGCTGTACTCCACACTTTGCTCAGCAGTTTTTCATCTCCACAAACTAAACGAGTGTCTGAGGAGGAAGGCCTAAAGCTATTTTATCAAAGTGTAAATCGGTTAACAACGATATAATTACGCGAACATCATCAACAAATGAGAGGACACAAGACATATAGCAATTGCTTTAACTAGGACGACACTTTTTACATGATGCAGCAATTTTCTAGACTGTTCCCAGTCCCCTATTTTCTCGTTTGATCGCCAGGATCGAGCACTGACCGGTACGGGCAGCCATCTTGGTTTCATATGTACCGAGGGGGGCAGGCTAAGTAGATTTGACCCTCATCCAAAATGGCCACCAGTAACGCAAAGTCTTCGATCTCCACGATCTTACAGAAAAATAGGGGACTGGGAACACTATAGCAATTTTCAAAATTTTGCTGCTTGGAAAGACGATTTTGATTGCAAGAAGACATGAAGAACCAACAAGAGATAAATCAATCACTTCACTGTTTTGTCAATCCGGATAGGGCATTATGTAAGAGCATGTTATGACACACACAAAAACTGAAGATGCGATGTTGAAATACTGCCCGTTTACTTCGTTTAGTAAGCCTATCCGATTGGCGTAATTGTTTTGTTTTGTTTTGTTTTTTTGCTTGGCAGCCTAACCTCCGAATGTGACATCATTCCGTCCAACGTGTGAATCGGTGGGACGCAACTACGAAGGAGCGTTTACCAAACAATTGTTCCGAAAAACAAGCCTACCTGTTTAACTCAGTCTTACTGAGGGTTACCTTTTAGCAACTTCCCGCCATGTTCCCGCTGGGCAGAATGACGTAACACCAAGAGGCCAAGCTGCTAAGCAGCACCTTGCCTGTAAAACCGGCGGTACTTTTTTCGCGTTTTCAGGCGACCACGAAGCAAATGTGGAGCGCGAGACGCGCACGACGGGAGCAGGTCTCGCGCTCGCCTGAGAACGCGAAAAAAGGGCCTGTTTTGCAGGATAAGCAGCATGCAACAAAGCTGCTACCAATGCTGTATTTTCATAACTTTTGGAGGGGAGTTTCATTAGTAATTAAAGAATAACGTGCTTTCAGGAGTGTTATATCCTTATAGACAAAACAGCGAGAAGATTTATTTCCTGTGGGAAGATCACGTCTTTTACTCGGTGCTTAGATTAAGAACTACTTTTCTTCAGTTAGCAGTTCGTAAAACTTTAAAACTAGGATCAGTAAACCACCTCTTGACAAACGACTAGTTAAACGGATGGATCAATTTTGGCCAATTTATATGATTATTAAGTTTTTTTCCTTAGAGCGATTTTAAAGATACCCGTATTACGATCGTTCAAATGAAGATGAAGTAGTTTAATCGGACATAATATTATACATTGCACTCGCTATCTTTCTTTTCATGGGCTAACAGCCTACAGTTATTTTTGAAATCAGCGCAACCTACAGATAAACTACAGCTATCTGCTAGCAGATAACTGACTACAATGTAATCTGTAGGTTGCGCGCGCAATGCATGATTTTTTAGAACAATTTCAAAATGTGTTCCATGCGAAGGTGTTTTCGTCGCAATTTTCTTCAAAACAATGCGTAATTGACCACTCCAGAAAATGCCATAACATACCATAATGCTCTTTGTTTGTCACCCAAAAATTTTGCATAGGCATTGTTTTCAGTTTCTCTTGGGGCCATTTTAACTCCCAAGAGAAACTGAAGACAATGCTTAGGCAAAATTTTGGGGCGACAAACAAAGAGCATTATGGTATGTTATGGTATTTTCTGGAGTGGCTAATAAAATAATCATTAGATTTGGTTTTCGTGATATCCTATCCGTCATAATCAAGGTAAAGGTGGTTGTTATCGGCATAGACTGATAACACTTACCAGTACCTTGATTAATTCGGATATCACAAAAACCTAACCAAAAAGTTGACTTGAAATATTCACTGCCTTACTCTCCTTTAGGTCAGTTAATCAAGTTATAGTGAAGTTAATGTTAAATCTTTCTTTTCATGTCCTTTTAACTGTTAGTCGACATACTCGAAATTCGAAAAACGGGAGCTCAAAGTAAGATTTAAAAAAACTGCAATCTACTGTTGGCCAGCTCGGCATTCGCTTTAAACATTGTCACATTGAACAACTGAATCACAAGTCCAGTTATTCACCTAATCGAATACTGAATTGGCCGCTCCAGAAGCTCTAACTTTGGAGGTTGTGACCAGCTTTCAGGGCACTAAAATTCTGAGGTCGTTTCAGCAAAGGCGAATTTATCTTTAACCGATCATCAATCATACTGGTTCCACAGACGACCCAAGAAAATCACGCTGAAAGGTGCTCAGTTCATTAAGGGGATTCTGGAGGCGAGAACTACCCCGGTTACAAATAAAAATCATTTTAATTTTTTCATAGGGGAACTTTAAAAAAGTAACACAAAATCCTACTACTTTGACACGAGATTCTGAAATCCAGAAACCATTGTAAAGACTCCTATGTCTAACTGCCAACTTTTCTAAAAGCAATTTTATTTCCGTAAATACTGCGTAAACAAAAGAGTCTCCCCTTCGAAACAACAAAAGGTTCTTTTGTAAAAAAAAATGTTTGTTTTAAAACAGACAGCCCCTCGTACCGGCGCCAAACTTGAGAGAGCTACCTCCTTTGGCACAAGGAAACGTCCACATAAGTTTTACGAAATACGAGGAAAAGCGTGATATCAAATATCACGTCGAATGCCAAAAGTTATCGCAAAATCTAAATGAGCCACACCTCACGGATTGTAGGAACAATGTTGATGTTACGTTTTCATACTTTAAACATTTTTCAGCGCGCTCAACAAACTCATCTGGACTGCGTTCAATCCAGTCGAGTAAAAATAAAAAATATTTGTTTAATAATCTCCATACCTTAATGCTCACGGAGTCCAACACCAAACGCGCACAAAAGTCCGTAAGAAATCCAGTAGGGCTACATTAGACCCAAAGCCTTCAGTGCCACGCTCGCTGCGGTCTGTTCGGATCCCTTTTTGGTATTGCAACTGGTACTTGAGTAGGTTACCCCTGCCACATGCACGGTGCATGTAAATACGCCGTTTTCACGATGGCTGAAGTACACAGGCATGGCTATCTTGGACTTCTGGCAGTACTCTTGCAATGTGTTCTTGTGTGAGGTGAAGGCAGTGGTCGGTTTTTCTATGACAGTCGCTGCCGATACCGATGGCTGCGTCATTGGTGTGGTAATCTTTTCGACTATTGGACTAGAGAAACGCGTGATTGTGGCAGATGCCGTGCTTTGGACTGTCAACGCAGGATTCGTTTGGGATGTAGAAGCAGGTGTTTGTCCGGCTGCTGGTGCTGGCGCCGATGGTAAAGGGATCTGCGCCACTGCTACAGACGCTGAAAATAAACACAAACCAATTATTAATCACTGGATTTCTTTACATCTTGACGGGATTTCACTTTAGTGATCAAACAAATTCACATTGTTTTAGTTTGCAATACTAAGCCTATATCAAACAAGTAAGGGGCCGTTCATTTTTTTTTCAGGAGGTGGGGGGGGGGGGGGAGTGTGGAAATTGGTGGTTTTGAAAAACCGCACATGGAACCCGGGGGGAACTCCGCATATGAAAGGGGTGGGGTTGCTCGTCGGAAATTTTGAATTAAACCCCTCAAGGAGACCGATCTCGGCGTGGCCCAAGCTTTTTTTGACCCTAAAAGAGACCATGTTAAAACACAGACTATAATATTTTTATATTTTTTCACGTGCAACCCTAAACAAGACCTTCACGGCTAAATATGATGGTGTTTTGCCCAGAACACCCTAAGTAAGACCAAATTCGAAATTTACACCTCTAAGCGAGACGACGAGCATCCCAACCCCTTTCATATGCGGAGTCCATCCCCCGGGATAAGGAGGAAGGTCATCCGTAAAAGAGTTTCACTCAAAGGAGGGCGCACACAAAAAATTTAAACACGTGGTAGAATAGAAGTCGAAGTGACGTTCAGATTGTTACTCAGTTTAATGGACACTAGAAACTAAGAGAAAAGGGCACTCTTGCATTCTAAGCCCGCTCTGCGCTATGCCTTACTCCCTCAAGCTTCCAATAACAGCGAATTCGTAGTTCAGGATAAACTGTTGATAGGATCAGGCGTTGAAAAGTGGCTTAAGCTAATCCATTACATTTTTTTTTTTGGACTGTGGATCTTACATCAAAACACTGAACGCTTGAATTCTAGAAACTGGGACTCAAATAGACAGGGAATATAATAAAATATTATTTTCACTTACACTTTACACTTTAAGAGGGATGAGCAAAACCAAATAAATAACTCTTGCAAAGCTATTACAGACGACAATCACACCTTTCATAATTTACTAAAATTAACAACTAAGATATAAATACTTTGGCTTTTAATAATAAGCACGCTTCCTGTTCAAGAAACCCCCCTTACTCAGTTCGATACCTGTGATAAACAGTGCATTCCAAACTCTGAAAGGCGCACGCTGTCGACACCGTGAAATACCGGTACATAGGAGATACTCCAAGTTAAACAAACAACAAGCAGGAGTTATTCACGGACGATACAGTGGGATCGCAAAATCTAGACCAAACAAGGTCTCTTTCATAAGACATCTTGCGATACTCAGACAAATCACTCTGTCTAGACGCTGCTTCAGACAATAATTATGAAAGGA
The DNA here is from genome assembly GCA_964035525.1 of Porites cylindrica. Taxonomy (NCBI): domain Eukaryota; kingdom Metazoa; phylum Cnidaria; class Anthozoa; order Scleractinia; family Poritidae; genus Porites; species Porites cylindrica. The sequence continues at coordinate 6,415,904 of OZ037776.1, forward strand.
TGTTGCAACCCGATTAAAAACTTGACTCTGACAAATAACAGACCCAAATATTAACCTGTCAATTCCTAACAGAGGCTAAATAAAGAAAAATAACCTCAAAAAACTCGTATTCAGTAAAGGTGCATCCCTGCGAAAGTGGGTTTAGCTGAATGGTAACAGCATAGAATTTCATCCACGGATATAAAATAAATAATCTTGCCATAACTTGGCCTGAAACTATTTTCAGGCCAAAGTGGATAATTGTATTTCTCTAATGCACCATCAATTCCAAAACCACCCTTTCCCCTGCCCCTCCTTCCGGAGGCAAATTCCGGGCATTGACTTTCGTGTCAAAACGTTAGTTGGCCGTTGAAAAACAAAAGGATTGCGTGAGGAAAAAAATTTCTTTCATTCATTTTATTTTTTGTAACTAGATGAGAAACTGAAGCGGTAATAAGGCAAATATAAACAAGGATTCCCGATAAGTAAAAATGTACAATGAGAATTACGGTCATTACCTAGCCTGCGTAGCAGCGTTTCCAGTGCCCCCCCCCCCCCCCCCCAGCGGACCGCCACAGCTACTTCGTGTATCCATCACGATAGTGTATACATGCCAAGACCACGTGTTGGAAAGTCTGAAAATGGCTTTTTTCGTTGTGATACTTGACTCCAAATATTCCAAAATGACTCCAAAATTTGTGAAGCAGAAGTCACAGTGACTCCACTCATCAATAAAATTTGCAAACCGTGAATTTTATGTGGATCAAGATATAGAAATCACAATATTCTAATGCTTTCAACGGATTATTAACTTTTTAAGATCCGTACTTTAGGAAAGAATGTTGCACAATTCAACTGATCAACGTTACTTGAAGAGATTAAAAAACATTAATTTAAAATTGACAGGAATTATGATCGTACGGCTAGTGTAGGAGCACTACTTGATGAGCTAGGATGAAAATCTCTTCAAAGTAGAAGGAAAACAATGAGACTCTGCAAAGTTGTATAAGCTGCAGTATGGCCATGTGGCAGCAGACTGAATGCCGCAGCTAATCCCAATGTGGTGGGCTAGCAGGCAACTGAGTTCAAATGCATACAAAGTACCATAATCAAGAACTAACTATCACATGAACTCTGTTCCACTTTTTTTAAACTCTCTTGATATTTTTGCTGAAAGCATATTTGTTTTGTTGAGCGCCCTACAGTTATGAGAATAAACGAGTTTTTAAATGCCTCCTATTTATAAATCGCCCCTGATTGGACCCCTAAAATGAAATAGATGCCCCAGGGCATTTATCAGGTCATTTAAGGTAACTATGTTCGTTTTTACAGGCCTCATATTGTTTTGGATAATATTCTATAAAGATACGTTGTTACTCACTTAAAAGGCCTTGCAGTTTTAGAAACAACAAGAACTTACTTGTTAAGGAAGTAGTCGATGCAGATGTCCCCGTAGAACTGGACTGCGCTGATTGTGAACTCAGCTGCTTACAACGTTCAACAAAATCCTGGCAGTTAGGAGGGGGTGCTGGACACTGGTTCAACATGTGTAAAACTACTTGAGCAGCATTCTGTTCAGCCAGCTTCTTAGTGGGCTGTGGACCATTGCTTTGATAAACTTTCTTGTTGAACACAATAGTTGTGATGAAGCCTTTTCCTGTTTCCGTTTTTACAGTGTCGTAGGATGGAAGGGAAAGGCGAAACTTCTGACAGAATTCATTTAATCTGCTCTTGTAAGAGGTAGCCACAGGCGAAGAAGACTCCAATTTGATCCGCTTGCCAGATGCATCCTCTATAACACTGTTGTCTACAGCGGGTCTTTTAATTGCTGCAAGAGAAACAAGGATTTAACAAAAGTGACCAACATCAATTTTCTCCTAATTTCCATACATTTTCTAGAGAAAAGGATACAGTCGAGGTTCTCCTTGTCACTGCTCTTCCAAGCGACCAGCTCTAGTTAACACCGCCTTTGTGAAACCCCGATTGAACTGCGACTTAAACTTTGTAATGAAAAGCTCTTGTAAGCGACTGCTCCTGTAAGCAACCGCGACCACTTTTGGGATTACCCAACTGGACTTTTCCTTGGTTTTTAAGCTCTCGAAAGCAACTGCTTAGAGTACTTATTAATATAAATCAACACTTTCATGAACCTGCACACTGTGCTAATGGTTTGTTGATTAAGATCTTGTACAGTGCATCAGAGCGCAGTTCTGTATGCAAAGATAAGCCGTGTCTACAACCAGACACATGTATAAAAACATTTGTTAAACATAAATTGCTTTTAATTTTCTTTATGAGCGAGTTTCTGATGCTCTTGTAAGCGACAACCCTGTACTGTTCTACCATGTAAAACAACATTGTGGTAGCTCACCAGAGCTCATTCTCGTAAGTGACCAGCTCTAGTTGCCACCACTTTTTCAGGTAGTCACTTAAGAGAGCTTTGACTGTATGCGAATTAATAAACTGATCACCACAAAGAAAATACCTTGATCTTTCACTAAATTCACGAGCAAATAACATCATGGCTTAACTGACAGACGACCAATAACATCATGACTTAATTGACCAATCAGGTCAACAAGTTTCATACCATCAACTGATGTGATACAACTCACTTTGACTCTGAAGATGACTACCGCACCGGTTGTTGAAACGTTAGTCACTGTCAATGACAGTCCTATTTAGGACTATGTTCACCTGGACAATCATAATCAACCTACTTATCGAATTTTCTCAAGTAGTCTATTGAGAAAATGTATAAAGATCAGTTTGGATAATTTGTAGGTGGATGTTGGTGCTTAAGGACTAACTACTAAAAGTGAATTTTTACCTCGATAATGGGCTTGGGCTAGTAGAATGAGGGGTTGATATAAGCAAAAAAAAATCATTCAGCAAACAAAATTCAGGAACTTTGATGATTATGACAAGAAAAATTATGTGTGGTGCACTTTCTATGTTTGAAGTACTAAAGTGAAAAAATAATATGCAATGTACCTGCAGCAGTTTTGACATCGAATGGAACTGTGGAGTCAATCAATCCAAGGCCTACCAAGGCATTGTACGCTGCATTCTGCTGTGCTTCTTTCTGATCTCCTTGGACTCCAGTACTTTTAAAAGTGTTTCCAGCTACTTCCACTTTGGCTGCATAGCCATAGCTGAACTTCCAAGACTTGTAAGCAGGAACTGGTAATTGCTGTTTTTGACAACATTCCTGAAGACTGTTCTTGAATGAAATGAAGTTTAACTGTCCAGGAATAGCAGCTGGAAAGCGATATTGGAAAACAAGTAGAATTCAAACCTTTCCTATCAAACTTTAAAGAGGTAGCAAAACAACCACAACTATAATTATGTAACAAAATATTATTTTACAATAACTGAACAACTTCTTGCGTGCTGATTGGTCGAGAGCTTTGTTCGATGAGAGTACAACCATGGGAATGACGTGATGGTGGCGCAATTTGTTTTTGTCCTTGTTGCCCTCACAAATTTCCCAGAAATGTTGATGGAAAATGACATTAAAAACTGTCAATGTTATTGAAAAAAACAAATCGACCAAAAATTTCCATGGCCTGTAACTCGTGATTCACTTGAGTATTGACCATTCTGATTTCATTTCTATGGTTGATAAGATTACAGACCATGAAAAATTGTGATTGATTTGATAAATCTATACTTGCCAAAATAAGTCTTTAACTAGCCTTAAACACTTAAGTCTTAGCCTTTGGTCTCATGGTCTTGCAAAGTCATATCTCCAGGGTGCAAAGAAATTCAGTTTTATGGCCTGCCATTCAGGCAAGCTTTAGCTAGCATGTGCTAGCCTACAAGGCATTTCAACTAGCCCCAAAACCCTTTATGATTAGCAAGATTGATTACAATCCTTCTGTAATTTGATTTTCCCCGTCGGGCAAGTTAAGAACAAAAACCACAAGCCCGATAGCAAAATCCACTAGCCACGGGCTATCGGACATGACTTTCTTTGCACACTGTATCTCACTTTCAAGTCAAGACTTCTGACAAAGACTTTAAAGTTCCTTGGGATTTTGGTAAGAGACAGCTTTACATATCCCTGTATAGTTGTGGCATATGTTACAGGTTGAAATCAATATCAGGTTAAAATTTCGTAACATTCATCGATTCTCACCTTCCTTTGTCTCATAGCCCTACTTGTATTATTATTCATGAATTAGGGCTAGGCAACAAAGAAAACTGAGAATCAACATAGATTAAGAAAATTTAACCGGGATTTAATTTTGACCTGTGACACATACACTTAAGGTGTATACTTGTGCTTATTCTAACACATAACAAGAACTCTAAAACATTCAAAATTTTTTTTTTGCACTATTACCCACCTTTCAGCACAGTATTCTCTACTTTCTTTTGTTCCTTTTTGGCCTTATTTAACATAGAATAACTTTGGTAATTATTCATGTTTGCAGTCTTTGTCGCATTAGTAGTTTGTGGTGTGTTCTCAGTTTGGACAACAGACTGGTTGCTGCTGTTTCCAACATTTCCTGTTTGAGCATCACCTCTTGCTTTATTCAACCACGTGGCTGTTCCACTGTTTGAAGCATTTCCGCCTCTTCCATTTGCCATACCGCGCACTGAACTTGTCCCTCTAGCTGCCCCTCTACCAGGAGTACCCCTGGATGAATTATTTCCTCCTCTAAATCCCCCTCTGCCACTTGACGATCCACGTGAACTAGTAGCTCCTCTTGTTCCCCTGCTATTACTTCCTCCTCTAGTAGCAGAACCCCTTCCTTGACTTCCCCCACGTGAGGTTGAGGCATCACCCCTACCTCGCCCTTGGCTGCCACCTCGCCCCTCTCCTCTTCCTCTTCCCCTGGGTGGACCATTAGAACGAAATGGAGGTGGAGGGGGATAAAAATCGTCATCAGCAAATGATGATGGTGGAGGGCGTCTTGGAGGGGGAGGAGGAGGCAGATCATCATCTCTGAGCCACGGAGGTGGTGGAGTTAACGGTCGATCATACCAACCTCGGGGTGGTCCAGGAGGAGGTGGTGGTGGCGATGGAGGGTAACCATAAGGGTCTCGGCGTTCCCATGGTGGAGATGGAGGTGGTCCAAAGCCATCATAATAATCCGGCGGTGGTCGCGGAGGGTATGGCCCGTCAAAATGTCCCCTTGGCGGAGGTCCTCCCCTTCTTCGCATCAGAAGTCCAGGATGAAAGAGCAAACTAAAAGCCTGGAAAATAATCAAAAATAATGTAGTTGAAACAGTTTCCAAATGATACTACATGTAAGATCTAAACTTAGCTTAATAAACAAAACAACAACTTTATTTACTAACAACATAGTAGCTTATTTTATTGTTACTCAAAAGAGTAAAAAAACTTTGGTAGTCAAAGCACCTGAAAAAATCTATGGCCTACTGAACATATCATTTAAGGCAGACTTTTCTTTTGGATCAAAATTGTTTATATTTTAGCATGCAATTGCCAGTTCATTCAAACTACAATGTAGATTGTTGAGAGTTCTTTTGTTTCGTTTGCTTTTCGGTATATTTTGATTACACATGACGCTTCAGTTCAAGATTGGCATCTTTTATGAATGATGGACTCCCTTATCGCACCATTGAAACAAATCAGTGGACAAAGCAGTCTAACTGAGGTAATGAATACATTAGTGAGAACAAAGACTGACGTGGAGAGATAGGGAAAGAAATCATCAGGGCCGAGTTGTTCAAAGCTGGGTTAAGATAACCCAGGGTTAGCGCGAAATTTGAATTCAGATATGAAAGCTTAAAAGGCATTTCAGTTTTAGTTCGTTTTGTCTACAAGTTGATGATTGGAAGCTCTAAAAATCGCACAGAAAATTATCCGAGAAAATAATTTAATGCTTTTGAACACAAGAAAAAGAAACCCAGGTTAAATTTAACCCCGGGTTAAGTGCTAATCGGCCTTCAAACAACTGGGCCCGGAAGTTCAAGTCACCAGTAAAGCCTTCAATCAGATGACTCAACAATAGATAGATTTAGATTCACATTTATGTAAAGTGGCAAATGGCAGACCCAAGGTTGCGAATTTCTTAAAATAGAAAATGAGAAGATAAAAACAGTCTAAAACAATTTATTCTTATGGATGAAAATAATGTGAAAGTACTGTATTTTTTGCTTTAAATAAGGTGCAGCATTTTTTCAATGAAAGTTTGCTTGATAGCTCTAAACCTGTTGTAATTTTGGGGTGCGTCTTATAACCAAGTATCTTCAGACAACAAAACAAAATTGAGTCAAATTTGTTTACAGTCATTTCCACACTGCGATCTTGCGCTTGTTTCGGACCTTTATTTCCCAAAGAAAGCTCCCAAGTCTTTTAACAGAAATGTGAGAGTTCTTTTATCAGAGTTATTTTGATAAACAAGGGCCTAATTTTACCAGATTTGGTAGTTAATAAACAAAATTGTTCAGTCTCGTGTATTATGTGATCAATTTTATCTCAATACTACCAATGTATGTACCGATGTCAATATGCCGCAACCAAGACACCTGACTTGTTTATTAACCAAAAACGGATTCCTTAAGTATTCGCAACATTAGAAAACAATGCCTTTTGTGTTGATAGGTGTTTTTTTTTCGCTTTTGATCGAAACATGTAACCTTTTTCGCTTTTGATCACATAGGTGAATGGCCGTAATCAGCATTGTTGGAAAGCATGCTGTCGTAGTTAAGGTGAACATCAACAAAACCATGGCTGCACCTTATAGCCTGGTATTTTGGTTTAATTTTCAGTTTGGTAACTTAAAAAAATTGCACTGAAAAGTTTGGGGTGCATCTTATAACTGACTGCGCCTTATACCCGAAAATATACGGCACTAATTTTTTTGTTCAAGTAAAGAACAGTTGAAGATATGTGACCGGAAAACTTGGTCATGTGGCAGAAATTCACATTTGACATTTGCCGTAAACGTGACTCTACACTCTGTAAATCTCTCTAATGCTGTTTAGCAGGAAAAATGCAGGGTTTTACTTTTCAGACCTACTGTTTATACAGTTGGCATCACTGTTGTCACTATTGTAGTTGTTTAAACTCACTATTGTTAAACTGTTGCAGGTTCCCTAGAAATTACTGCTGATCAAGTGGTTCTAAGATAATACAGTATGTATTCTTTACAGGATGCAAATCAGCTATTAATTTCCTTTGTTTAATTTTTTTGTATTTTTTTGTGGCTGGGTAACAAAGCAGTTAATGGCTGATCTTTTTAATACAGTGACTCCCCACTTTCATCCAGTCTCTATGTTTCCCCAAACTTAGATCTGTCTGTCTCAGAAAGCATCGAATTGTGAGAAACCAAACAGACTGTTATATTATAACTAAATTTTTGGCTCGAATTCCCCTCTGAACATACAGTGCATGATATGCTGCTATAGGAACAAAGATTAACGACAGCAAACAATACGTCACTCGATTTTAAAAACAAGCATGCAAAATGCTACAAAATACACAGCAGTAGTAACAACAGACCGGCTTTCGAAAGCTCACCTGAACACGTGAATGCAGCCAAGACTGGCTTTCGCTTAGAAATGCGAAAATCCACCGTCTTCAAACCTCGTGCAAGGTACCAAATGATTCAGAGCACTCCTTGAAGCAGCAATAAGTAGATAAATAAAAGTTCTGACAGATAAAAACGTTGTTTTTCGTGTTGAAAAGACCGACACCTGGCCGACAAAATGGCCGACCGAAATTACGAGATAAAATGCGCATGCGTTAGGGCGAAGTTTTTCTTTCACCTCCCGGGAAGGGACTAAATTGCGATTGACAAATGCGGCGGTTTCGCGGGCAAAGCGAATGTCTTCGGAATCGTAGAGTATTTTTCGCGTTGGCTGCGTTTTTTTAACAGCTTTTAAGCTTATATGGTGTTAAAAAAAGTTTTCGTGAATAATCATCAATCCCTGTTGGATGTCTTAAAGAAAGGACAGAGTGATTCGTTGCCAGGCAATCTTTGATCGCGTCCTTGAACTTGAAAGCTTGAAGAATTATCCATTGGTGCAATTTTTTTCCAAATGAAGAAGTCTTCGTCAAATTTAAGTGCTTCCACCCCAAGTGAGATGAGAAGTGAAACGAAAGCAAGGTTAGCCTATTATATAAGTCTCCTTATAGCGAATAACCTGTAATTAGCAAGAATCATCTCCTACAGTCCTAACAAATGAATTTGTAAGGCCGCAGCCTGGAGGCTGCTGTCACTTGCAGACGTCTACTAAGTTTTTTTGTAAAATTAACTGCTATGTAGTCCATAATATTTGTGTAAGATTCAAAAATATGCCATGTCACAGATTCTTCAGATGGCGACTAATAACTGTGTTAAAAACATTGTTTAAAACAGTTGCTAGTCAAAACCTGAAGAATTTTAAAAAATGTCTGTGCACACTGCCCCTTCGAATTCACTGTTTTTCCAAAAATTTAATAATCCCCAATTACTGCTCATTTAAATGACAACACTCTTAACCCATTCGCCCCTGAACCGCCCGTAACCGCCCGTGCGGATCCAGGTCCTTTCTACCCTTTGTGACGTCATCAGTTTTAACGGTCAAGGACAACTTTCTTCGCTAACTTGTGCAGAGTGAAGAGATCTTTCAAACCATACCAGAATGAGCACAATTCAGTCAAGGACACCAGAGAAAGAAGCAAAAAACCACGTGACAAGGACCTGAAAATCTCCATGAAAATCTTGTTCCATTACCCACCTACCTTTCCTTTCACCTAATCCTAAGATCCTAAAAGCTTTCCTAAAAACTCTTCCCCCCAAAATAAGGCCTACTAAATGCCCAGCAAGAGAAAAAAAAAATGAGGCAAGAAAAGCGAAAAAAGAAGGGAGGAGAGAAAGCGAAAAGTAAAAGTCAAGACTGCTGTGTCACTTTTAAACCCAAAAACTATGTCGAAATTTTGCTTTCTGCGCATGCCCGAACTTCGCAAGCTGATATTTTGCATCTGGACCAGAAGGCCGCCAAGTGTACGACCTGTAAACCGGTTTGTGATAAGTTTTAGCTCTTTATAGCACGACAGTGACCAGAAAACCACTCGACTTTTTTAAGCTTCAAAATGCGTTTTTCGGCAAAATCTCCAGGAGCGAATGGGTTAAACAAACACTGTCAGAGCTGACATTCTATCACATACTTTAAAGCAACATCCAAAGAATTATACACATGTCAAGCAAAAATAATAAAAAATATTATGAAAATGCCAGTAGAAGTGCTTGTCCACCGGCCGCCCCCCCCCCCCCCCCCCCCCCCACTCCTTCCCTCAACATTCCTATGGGCTATTGCATACCTTCTTTTGATTCCAGGTTAAAATTATCCATTGTTAACTTGCAGAAAGGCTTTTTATCGAGTTCCTTCTCAGTTAGCAGTCAATAAATCCTCTACAGTTATTATTGTAACAAAAGTCATGCACTCTCAACAATCTCTAAAGAGGAAATAGAGGGTCTGATAAAAGACTGATTATGAAACAATTAATGCATTATCATAACTATAACAAAATTCTCAAATCTGATTGGCTATCAACTCCCCTGATTTCAGCCTTAATTGGACAGTTTGATAGGACAGTACGCGTCATGCCTAAGAAATTGAACAGTACGTGCCATCACGCGTGCGCTTAAATGGCTTTTTTTTTCACTGCTAGCAAAACAAAATTTCGAATTTCTTGTGTTTTGATTTTAAAAATAGCCTATTATATCACAAATTTTGTTAAAGTTATGATTAATTGGTAACAGAACTTCGTGTCGGTCTGTAATCATACTCGTGATTAAACAAATCAGACTCCTGCTACGCGGTCGTCCGATTTTGTTAATCACTCGTATGATTACAGACCGAATTGGACTCCACTCAGTCCTGTTGCCATTACTAATTCTTGGTTTGCAACCACACAACAAGAGAGCCATGTTGTTTGACAAAACAGCTCAAATTGTTTTCACAGAATTTGCAGGAAAAAAGAGTTCAGTTCTAAGTGGGGGAATCATTGTCGATCTTTTCAGCTACGTTGTAATGTGGCCCCCATGTCATCAGTTGAATCACTTTTTTTGCATGTACTTTCTTTTGTAGAGACCATGAACTGAAAGTCATAACAGAGAGAATTACTCTTGCAGAGAGGCATTTCAACACATTGTTAAAAGATTTTGCAGCCTTAAGCACAGGACTGGTATCTCTGCAAGAAAAAGGCATGAAATTATCCAAAAGTGTTGACCTGTATTCTGATGAGGAATATCCATCAATGAAAGCAAGTTTGGCTGGTGTCAGCGAAAACATAGCTTCATTGCAGGATTTCCTGGGCGCACAGGTAAAAGTACTAGAATGCATTGTAAATATACAGTCAAACCCACTTTATGGACACCCACTTAATACAAACATGGCCATAAGGATGAATTAATTAGAGAAAATGTATTAAGGGCTTTCTTTTCCCAGGGACAAAGCCAACTGTCCATAGTTATGTAATAGGTTCCTTCACACCACGCATTTAGTTAGTTAGTTAGTTAGTTATAATTAGCTTATGTAAATTTTTTGTTTGTTGTTTTTGGTTTCCCCCTCGCTTCACGCTTGGTTTTTATTTTGCATATTTATATAATTATGCTCACCTCACACTTGGGAAAAGAAGTGTCGCATTCTGATTTGTTGTTTGTTTGTAAACTTAAGACTAACCCACGAACCATGCTAGGGTATAACTATAGTTAGTCTGTATTGTTTTGGATCACCGAGGCGTAAATTTTCTAAAAAATAGTTAGAGTGAAAAGAGACAGTGGTCACATTACTGAAATAGCTAACTGTAGTTATTCCCGTCTTAACTATAGTTAGTTGCCCAGATGTGACCGCAGCCAGTGTCCTCATTAATAGGGGTTTGACAGTTATGAAAATGATAATATTACTTTTTGTATAAAACTGCTTTATTCCAAAGACATCAGTAATAGATAAAACTAGAATTTTTCTCACATTAATAATATTGCACATGCTATAGCACAGCCGACACTAAACTCATGACTACCCAGGCTGGGCTGTGACTCAAAAACAGTTATAAAGCTTGTAAGGAAATATGACAAAGATAGTGTGGGAAGGGACCTTTTTGTGAGGGGATGGCTCTGTCTTGTGGTTCAAATAAGATCACCCTTTTATAAGAACATACAATAGGAATATACCACTTTTGACCAAAATGATTCCCCTTATAATAACAGCTTGTAAAAACTTAATAGTTACTTTATTCTCTTTCTTGAGTTAATTAACCTTGTGAAATACATGTACTCGCGGATCGATTCTAGGCATCTTTTGGAAAGTTACATATATATGTACTTTGTCCATCTCTTTTAAAGTTAAAGAGTTATTTTCTTGTTATTTTCTATTCCCACCTCTCATTAAATCCCTACAATTTTAGATCCTGCTAGCCCTTTTAAGAATAATTAAGGTACAGGTACCCCTGTCATGAGGAGCATCCCTCAATATTCCCATATTGGGAATATTCCCTAGTTCCTCCCTCCACTGGTAAGATGTTCTATTATAGGAGTATGCCCTCCTCCCTCCAGGTAAGATGTAAACATTTCTTTTGATTAGGATGAAAAGCTGCTCTCAGCTGATTGACCATTAAATAAAAACCAAGTCCTTCTTAACTTAAGTGTTAGGATCTAAACATGTCATATAATAGAAAATAATAATATTTTATTTTATTATATATACACAAGTGTTTTACTGGAAAATATACCACTCGTAAAATTCATAAAAACTATTTCCGGGACGCGAGTGGTTTATTTTCCATAATCTCACTCGTGAGTTTATCAATGACGTAATTTCGGTAATTTCCCTCAGCTCTATTATTTTGTCGATGTCTTTTTGTCTATATAATAAAAAGAACATTACATGGCGGCTTGAAGATATGAATTTTATTTTCTCGTGGCAAAAACAATATTTTATTCACTCGCTGTGCTCGTTCGTAAAATATTGTTTTGCCACTCGAATATAAAATTCATATCTTTGTGCCACCATGTAATATCCTCTATTTATTTTCAGGCAGAGTTTGTGCATGCAAAAGTTTCACCTCCTCTTTCTCTGAATGCTACAAATTGTAAACATGCCAGAGAATATGTTAAAGAACTTAATGCTACAAGAGAAAAGGAAATACTGAAACGTAAAGCACTAGATAAAGTGAAAACAAAAGAACCAAGAAACAAAGGAAAAATCGTATCCTTACATGAGGCAATGGTTACATATATGGTTTATTAATCTGAAGCAAAGAAACTAATGTTACCTAACTGAGTGTATGTTTTTTTTTTTTTTTTTCCGTATAGAACAAGCAGAATAAATTTAAAATTCAATGTTTAGCTTCAGTCATTACAGATCGTATTGCAAATTTTTGCCTGTTTAGGAGGCAGGTATCATTAGGGACAAGATAGAGCTCAAGCCACTTCCAGATTTGGGTCTCATATCTAGGTTGAAATTTAATCCTACCCCATCCCCACATCCCACATCCCTTCTTCATCAGGGCATCCATTCCACAATCAATTCATTCAAATTGTAGTTATTTAAATCTTTAGCTGCATTGTTTCATCCTTAACTGTTTTCAGTCCCAGGTGGGTTAAAAAAAATTAAGTGCATGATCAACTTTTGCTGTGTCTCACTTTTCAATGATGTACGGAGAAGATGAAACATGGCCTTGGTTGAGGATATGGAGGCACCAGTAAATATTTGCATATTTATATTGGAAGGGTTTTCATGAGATTTAACAGGCACACACAAAATATTTTTAGTCAGAAGAATTTGTTTCTGTAGAAACCATGTGGTAAATACCACATCCAAAAAAAGGACCTCAAAATAAATTATTATATTAATTATAAATCTTTTACTTAAAGATCTCATTTTGGGTCAAATTTTTAAAAGAAAATACCATTTACCCAGAACCAATGCGTTAGAATTTAACCCTGGGATAATGTTGGCAACAACAAGTTTCTCAAAAGCAAACAAGCTCTGTTTTCCAAAAGTTTGACTATTATTTTTATCAGGGGCACCCAACGGCAATTTTCGGGAAAATATCTGTTCGGAAGACAATTTGAGATCTAGAATTTTCGGAGCATTTGTTGTAAAATTTCTTGCTTGCCTGCCTCTCCTAGGATTTTCGAACATCTACGAAATGGTATAATTACCCATTTTTAACGGATTTTGACCCTAAAAAAGGCCACCTAGAATTTTCAAAAGCCTTTTCCTGGCTGACATTTTCGAGAAAGTAAGGTTTTATCCCTATAATTTTCGGATCACTAGACTTTCAGCTAGGAAATCCGAGCAGATGAAAAGTTTTTAGGAGATAAAAATATGCCCATATCTACCGTTTGAATACTAAAATACATTCAACAGTACTATATGTTAAGTGAGTTTTGAACTATATCCTCATTGGGTGCCCCTGTTTTTGTGACTGCCTTAGGAGTAGTTAATGTAAATTAGGCTATGATTTAATAGTTTTTCTTACATTTTGGTGCTTGTGAAAATAGTAGGATAATACAGTTAATGTTTAACCCTTTTAAGCTTGAGCAGGACCTTCAGAAACTAACAGTTGATGCAAACCGAGCAAGACAGACTCTTGAGGAACAGATGATAGAATTTGAAAGAAAAAAGATGGAAGACATTAAGGTAAATTTTGATAAGAGAGAAAATAATTTGTAATCCTTGCATGAAAGAGAGTCCGTTTGAAGGGGGCAGAGAGGAAAATTTTGTTACTTGTTTTGCCTGCACATATCCTGCAATACGAGGACACTTTCCAAAAGTCAGAACTGTTCATTTTGAAATAAACCACCCACCTACCCCTCCCCTAAGCCAACATCAACACTTACTTCTCACTTAGGGCAAAATTTTGGCTTAGGGGAGGGGTAGGTGGGGAGTTTCCCAGAAACATTTTATGATTTAAAAAACCTATCAGCCCCTTGCATTTAGGAATTGACTGATTTGACTGGACAGTTTTGATTAAAAGTGAAATTCTTGTTACGATGGGAATGGCCTGGTTGGCCAGTCCTGACAAATGGAACTGAGCTTTTTGGTGATGCTTTGAGCTAATCCAGCTCAACTTGACATCATTCAAGCTTGTTCACAAGAAGATGAGGCACTTGCAACAAAGAACAATATGTTATCTTTATTTGAAAACAAAAAGAAAATTTAAAATAACTGGTCACTTTTATATTAGAACTTTGAGTGTTACCCTAGGATTTCAAGTAGCTGGAAAGCACAAAAATTCTCAGATATTCTCAGTTTCCGGGATTTGACCCAAATACAGTACGGGATTCCTGAAAACGCCAAAATTAATGACGGGATACGGGATTTGACTGCTACCCGGGAAGCGGGATTCGCCAAAATTTTGGCACGCGGCTTTTGGAAAGAAAGCGGTATTCGGCAGGCGGTATTCGGGATGCAGATGACAGAAGTTCGGGATGCGGGATTGTCGTGAAAAAGAGCGGAAATGCGGGATCAGGACCAACACCACCCCCCCCCCCCCCCCCCCCGCCCCCGCCCCCTTCCAGACCCTGTTTCTTGCCGTTGCTGTTAAGTGTTGTTGCTACAGTACGGTCTTTTTATGCAATAAAAAGCAGGAGATTTCTCTTAGATTAAGAAACTAATGATACCTTTTTCATTGCTCTCACAGACGGTATTCAGTAATTTCTTTCATGGTCAGATGTATTTTCATGCAAAGGCACTAGAACTTTATACAACTGCTATTCAAAATCTTGTTTCCATGGACGAGGAGCAAGATATTGAGGTTATATATTTGTTGTTGTTGTTGTTGTTGTGTTTTTTTTTTTCTACCTTAAATTTCACATTTGTTATTTGTTATTTATTATTTACGTTAAAGAACAAGTATGTGTGAAAGCGCGGGAAAGCCGTAGTGCAAGCCGCTGCATAGCGCGGGAAAACTTGCAAGCAAAACTTGCAGGCTCTGTTTGCACAGCAGCGCAAGAAAACATGCAAGCCGCTGCATAGAGCGAGAAAAACTTGTGAGCTCTGTTATGCACAGGAAAACTTGCAAGCTCCAGACTCCTACCCAGTTGCTTCTCTGTATGGGTTGTGACTGCGCGCGTCAAATTGCCTTTCCATATTTCTTTGCGAGTATAAATATATGTGGTGACTGGGTACGAGTCTGTTGTAAGCTCTGTTATGCACAGGAAAGCATGGAAGCCGCTGCATAGCGCGGGAAAAACTTGTAAGCTCTGTTATGCGCGGGAAAATCAAGCGGTGTCGCGAAGCATGGGAAAAGGCGTTGTATTCATCTTCACTGCTGTTTCTTTTTTTTATTATTTTAACGAGAAAAATCAAACTTAAGAACGTTAGTCGACGTTTCGATGTTGTTAAAAGAGTTCAAGTCTGAATAAATTAGATTGTGTGTTCGCTGATGCGCTGAAGCTGTAGTTGTCGGTTGGTTGTGAAAATTAAACCGACATGATTAACGTAACTCAGGGAGTTTGGAGATAAATGAAGGCAAAGACTTACTATTTTTACTGCACTTTTTTTATTGGAAAATGTTTTAACTCTTGATAGGCATTTCAGAACGACCTTCATTCCGCTCATCACCCAACACGACTTGACGTAGTAAGGGATGGTTCTCAGACCTCGCTCAATCGATTTAGCTCCCAAGGATCCTTGGGATCGCAGATGTCACTGAACAAGACTGGGAGGAGCGATAGAGGAGCCGACGGAGACGATGATGATACTAGCGACTTCGAATAAGGGAAATTATTGGTAGCAGGAGACGATCAACACTGGTTTCTATCTTTTATGTAGGCTTGGGTTATTACGTAAGCGAAACAGAGCAGACTAGGATTTCCAGCAAATGCGGATGACATGAGCAAAATATCGAACAAATAGTACAAAACAAGCCTGTTTCGTATCATTAAAATTCACTCTTAGCACCAAGGCTGAGGGGTATAAAACAAAAGAAAGCACATTGACATTCAGCGAGAATCAGTTCATCGAGACTTTTGCTTTTCGCTCAGACTCGGAGCAAGATGAAAACTAAAGGAGGGTCCGCTTGCAGATAGACTCGGAGCCAAGTATGAATTTTGAGAATTCGAAACAGGCGTATTGATTGAACAACTTTAGGCTAAGCAGCAGCTGAATGTGGCCCAGGAAGTCACCCAGGGTGCTTACCACTTGACCAAAAAATCCGGTTGGGGTGTCCAGCAGCACATAATGGTAAGCTGTTTTTCAGTTAATCGTACAATTGCCACATCCGTCTCGGTTTGAATCCAAAAAAGACGCGAATTTGTGAAGCATGAGTTTGCCTCAGAATCGTTGGCTAAATGATATGTACCCTCCATCTACAAGATTAAGTGCTATGTTGGATTGTGCGAGCGTACGTTTGTGATCGTGGTAAAATCCGCGGAAAAAATTGAGGGTGCGCTAAGAGACTGTTTTGGGGACGCTATAAATCTCTTCTTTCATGGACTATTTCGAAGATGCGCCGAAAACTGGGTCAAATGTTTACTTGTGTGACTGCTTAAAAGCATGCAGAGTCAATTCTTACGTATAGTAGTCTGCTACACAACCGTATTCAGTGTCGTCACATATAGTAGTCAAAGGAAATTTTTCTTTTGTGTGTTCACCTTCTCTACGAAACTTTAGCCCGGGACCATAAGTAGGGGCAGAAAGGCGGACAACGGGATGAAACAGCAAAAATCATTGGCAAGCGAAGTGGGTGTTGTGTTGGACTGGGGAGTGGGGGAAGGACTCTCGGTGATTTTTTCGCCTTTCCGCCCACTGCGAAACGTTGTCCCAGGCTTCAAAACCTTTTATAGAGAATACATTTGTACCCTCTACGTGGGGCTGTAAGTACTTAGCAACCGCCGACAGTGATACATTGCGGGCGATGATTTATACCCGGATGAGCCAGCTCTTCATGCATTACATGTTGGCGATAGGATCATTTTCTTCTTCATCTATATTTTGTACTAAAAAAAGTAGTCTTTTCATTTATATAAATATAAAAGAAAAAAAACGAATTGGCACTAAAATAATGCTGTAATGGGTAAAGAGGTCTTTTAAGTGTTACAGTCGACTATCCCTCTTAACGTGCACCTCTGTAAAACGGAAACCAAGAGTTGGTCCCTGTATTCTCATTAGACATTACTAATCAACTTCAGTGAATGGTGATGCCTTTTCAGTAGCGTTGATATTTATTGAAGTATTATTATTTTTTTTTATTTATGATTTGTTCACTAAGGCATGGTGTCGTACGAAAAGTGGATTTTCTATTTTATTTATTTATTTTTTTGCTTTTCACTTGCGACACCTAAAAGAATATTTTGTATTTATTTTTGTTTAAAAAATGTTATTTAAAAATAGTCAGTGAAGTGTTGCGTGCTAGAAGCAAAAAAGCTCGTTGCACGCTAGAGGTTATTAGTTATTTTGGTCGTGTAAATAATACCTCTTGCACGAACTAAGTTTTTAGTAAAAATTTCTTTTGACTCAAGTTCTTTATGTGCTCACTCGTTGTCACATGGGAATTAGCACCAACGGTGGTTTAGTGTTCCGGGAGGGAGGTTCTCTTGGCGATTTCTGGTGGGGGTTTGCCGCCCGGTTTTCCAAATCGTGGCCCTATTTCAGACCAAAAAATGTCATTTTCCACACCCGTTTTCAGAATTGGTGTCTAAGAAATTTTGTTATTATTACTTAGATTAGAACACCATACAAAAGATTTCTTAAACTTCTCTTTGAATTTATGTTATTGTTCCCTTTTTATTTATCGGGAATTGAAACTACCGCGTTCATACACTCCCATAGTTCCTTGGAAAACCATACCCGATTCCAGAGCAAAGTTTAAACCCGTCTTCAGACCAAAACGGCCCAAAAACCATACCCTTTCGGGCGGCACATACCGGGTTCAGGGGTGTCCGAACTCAAATTTCCTTGCCCACGAGCACACTTCCGGAGTTACAGTAGTTGAATTTTCTTTGGTTCAAGCCGAAAGAAGGTACAACCGTGTTACCGCGAAGAAGAGATTTTCATGACATTTCGGCCATAGCCAGTAGCAAACCATCTTTCTGTGGTTGTTTATGTGTTCAAATGAAAAAGGCCCACGAGAAAGAAATGCTCTGTCTCAGTCGGCTGCCTCTAAGAAGTTCTTGTGTTCTCACGACCAGTGTCACGAATGCCTAGCTTTTTGTTGTTTACGAGGAAAATAAAAAGCACAAGAAGGAATCGATGGCGTACTTTCCCTTTCCAACAAACAGTGTTCAAGGAAATCAATCTGATATTTTTACTTCTGATAAGTTTATGACCTTTCGGTTTCGAAGGGAAAACTCTTTAGTTAACTGATCCAAATCCGAATTTATAATTTCTAAAAAAGGCATAATTTTCTTGAGCGACAAATTTGCATTTCACTTCTTCTAGGAGAAACTAAGAAATATCTTTCTTCACAGAGTTAACTACTTTTGTGATGTTTTTACGGCTAAAATATCGCATGTTAACCCAGAGCCCAGACAGAAGGGAAATCACGCGCTCTTTGGCATCGTTCTCGGGAAGGTCACGCGAGGGTTGTTTAACTTTTTCATCAGTGGATTAAATGTAGTTCCAAGTTTGACTATATATAGATTACAAATGTAAACTTAACCCTACAGTGTCACCATTTACGAGAAAGCACGAAACACTGTACAGAGCTGAGAGAGCGTGTACGGAGATCGTGAGTGATACCAAGTGTGTATAAACCACTCAAATGAAATTTCAAGGGCAGAACTTTCTTGTCCAATTAAATTTTTTGCAGTTTTAAATTTTGAGTCCCTGTTTGACCTCATTCAAGAAATTGTTTAGCTGCTCAATAAGCAGATCAATCTAGAATTATGACCGCAAAACGGACTTTCGTGTGGTGATGTTTATTGCGCTGTACACTTTACTTCTGTGGATGAAATACCCATTTTGTTCAACTTTTGTGGATAAACAGAAACGCATAACACGGTTACGAGTTTCTGATTATACTTTCTTGTTTTCAGCGCCACACAAGGTGCTCCTGTGCGTGAAATGTTCACCTGAGTGTGACCACTTAGAAGTCACCGTGCTGCAGTTTGTGTGACCCTTAAAATAAATTGTCGGGAAGCAGTGTTCACATCCTGCTGGCTTCAATTTCCACCTCCTATGTTCCTCAGTTTTTATGTGCCTTGGCCGCCATTAAACAGGAATGTCGTTACTTGGGGTTAATCTTCATTGCGTGCCATTGGCCTTCCCTGTTCACGAACAGCTAAGAATCAAAGGAAATAACGTAAACACCCTAGCCCCAGGATACAGACTCCTTTAGTCACGTACGTCATCAAAGCAAATAAGTCTCCCGCTTCTCTGTTTCTTTATATCTTGTTTGGTCTGTAGTTCTCGAGCCTTCAAGAAATGATTTAGGTTCTGTTGCGTAAATTATTGAAACTTCTGAGCTCCACTGAAAGTGAAACTACAAATGAAAGTTCCATTGTAGACTCGGTGTCGAAAGTCGATGGTCCATGATGATGTGTCATGATCACCAAAATGTAAATCACAAACAACTTCACTGAAGCATGACCAATCAGAGTTGAAGGGTGTTGTACGATAAAATATAGAGACCAATATAATACTCATACATACAAACGGTGTTTAATACGAAATTTTGTAAAAAGACTTACAAACGACCCTGGTATAAAGAAAATGATAAATTTTCCCCTTCCTACAACACAGTATAAGCATTATTATGATGAAACTTTATCACCACAAACTTCCCAAGTTTATGACTAACGCTTACAAGTTCAAAGAGCTCCAATTCCTTTTCCAAAAATGCTGGATCACTAAATAAAACCCTGAATTCTTTAACCCTCCTGAGTCCTCTGATAACTTATTGCCCAACATGTATACTGACTGACCAAAGTTCAATATTTTCCTGTTTGAGTGAGAGTGGAAGGTCTAATAAAACAATATTTCTTAGTAAATCAAGAATGCCTCCAAGATTTAAACATTTACCAACATGCAACTCATTTACCAAACACTCGAGACTGGATCTCTGCAGATTACATTAAGTTCCCTTTATCTTTCAAAACTCGAATTTGCTTGCTTACCCAAAGTGGGTATTCTAATCACCAGCAAACATTTTAGTTAGACCTCTACAAGATAAAACTACACCAATGTATAAATTCTCAGCAATCATAAATGCTCCCTTCAACAAATTTGCAACATGTGTTAATGAGACTGCAAAATAAATCTTCAATACCCCAAGCCCTAATAATCCACTCTTGACGTATGCATCAAAAATGCCTACAACAGCACATTCCATCACCTTCCTTGTTTTAAAAGTGCCATTCTGATAGCTATAATCCATGATATTGACTAGCGCATCACAAAACTACACTTTGCTATCTGTCTTGAAATATGTAAAGATAAGTCATAAAACTTTAAAGATCTCTAAACAAATCAGCTGTGCCATACAAGTCAGAATATAATATGGCAAAATACCAAACACTTCATAAGTATGCAGCAAAAATGAAATGAAATGAACTGTGATTAACAAAAAACAAAAATAGACTAATCTTTGCATGCAATCAAAATAAAAAGAAAATATTACATGGATGATATCAATAATATTAAAATAAATCTTGAATGAAGCTTTGAATCCATCTAAACACAGTCTCAACTTTCCTTGAATTTCCCACCCCACTTTTTTGTTACACCAAAAACAGCTGCACTTTACGTTTACCAACTGGTTTATTGTTCAACTGTTCAATTGCACTACGTGCTTCGCCATTAGTAGGCAGTGTCACCATAGCATCACCAGATGAACGCCCTGGAGCAAGGTAATGAATACGAATGGAGTCTGGAATGATGGGGAACCCATAAAAGAAATCCAAAATTTCCTCTGCGGAAACAGTAGAGGGAAGATTGCGAATCCCTATAACACACCCTGCACTGATATCATTCACACTTATATTGGCCCCAGCCGCGAGTTGTTTTACAGGTGTCATGGGACCTTCTGTACCAACACCAGAATTCTCCTGAATAGGCATATTTCCAGCAGCATTCATCCCAACATCCAAAGCCAATCTCATTTCTGGTGATGACAGATTGTGATTATTTCCATTCATGTTCCCTAAGGAATACAAAATATCTTCTTGAGAGAAGCTTCTTTCTGTCATGTTAGGTTCCTGATATATCCGACTATCTGAGAGTTTGACATTCAAAATTTCATAAGCTCTTTCCGCAGTACAACGCTTTACGCCAACATATCGCTCCCTTATGAACTGTCTATTTCGGTCTGCTCCTTGAATACAGTCCCCAACAGACTTAAATTCCACATATGCGGTTCCATCGAGTTTCCCGAGCCAACTTCCCGATGAGTGCAACATAAGATGTACAGCCAAGACATCAAGCCCCTGAAAAAAATCCCGAATCTCACTTTCTGTGACAGTGTAAGGCAAACCTGTCATAAAAACCCAAGTAGAGGAAGCAGCTGCCCCATCCACATCAGATGATTCACGGCGACTCCTGTTCGGTTTACCGACAGAGGTCTCACCTCTAATGACACTTCCCGAGTCCCGCCTTGAACTACTGGAACCAACAGACCTGGCATCCAATCGACTTTCTCGGCTATTCTTGTTATAATTAGCTGAACTTCTATCCAACCTGTCAGAATCCCTCCTTCGGTCACTTTCTCGAGTTCGACGAACCACCTCTCTTCGAGTTGTAGACAATCCGTTAGCAGTGCCGTTCGTAACGGCTTGTCTCCGACTACCTGTCGCATGGTTTGACCCAATTCGATCCTTGCGGCCCCAAGAACTATCAACAGAACTACTACTCCGGATGGGACTTCGGCTTCGAGATCGTCGAAGGGCATCTCGAACACTCCTGGAGTTGTCTCTCAAATTATTTGCCTTCCTATCGTCGGTCTGGCCGCCAAGTACACGGTTTTTGTCAAGGTCGTCTCCACGCTTGCGAACACCTTCCTTTAAAATTTTCTCCATTTCCGTTTGACTGCTGAGTATAAGCTCAATATATCGCTTTCCGACGAAATTCCCATGCCTGTGCATAGCTTTCCTCGCTTCGTCGTCCTTATGAAAACAAGCAAAAGCATAACCAGATGCCTTTCCTTCTGGGCTGGGAGCTAAGTGAATGTCTTCTTCACGTATGTCCAAGCCTCGATAAAATTGCCTTATCTCTCGCGCTGTGGCTTCCCAGGGTAAACCTTTCATCTTAATTACAACTACCATATCGACGAATGAGGTTAATCCTCTCTTTACCTGGAGTAAGATGGCAAATTGTGTACTTTAGCTGCAGTTCATACTAGTAAATATACAGACGCACCGCACACTTCGGTGGGCATTCATTTTTGCGTCAAGTTCCGCTTGCCTTATCAGGGTCGGACCCCCCTAAAATCATTTTTCGCTCGCTGACCGGAAATAGGACTGCATGCAACAAATTTGTCCCCGATATTTTTGGGTCGATTAGGTGGAGATTTACCAACGGTAAAACCAGCACTTCATAAATACTTAGAATAAGGTTATTTAACGACTTAGCTTTGCTATTTGTTCAATAAAAATAATTGTGAAGACGATCGCTTCTTGCCAGGTGATTTGTCGTGGGCTTCTGACATTCCCTATAGCAACCAGGCACACCGGAAACACGAAGGGTTTGCAAAATTTAAACCGAAACTGATAATGAAAGGAGACAAATCCGGAAATGGGGATGATTGAAGTTCAGTTACTGACGTCAGAGGTTCTTAATAAATATAGAACACCAGCTAGCTTGCGTAGCAGGTTTTTTGGTGTGTTTTTCAGTAGTGTTTCGTCAGTTTCATAAAGTAAGTAACCTGCGATCAGGCGCTCCCTCATCCCTTTCAAATTAAAAAAAAAAAAGAACGTCTAATCGCAGGTCGTAAGGGGCAACTGAACGAGAAAAACGATGGGGAAGAGTGGCAAGAGAAACAAACGGCAAAGAGTTTCGTCTTCTCTCCATCCCCCCCTCCCCACCCCACCGTTTCCTCTTTTGACCGAGGGAAGGATCAGCTTTCGCCATGTTTGCAATTTGCGCGGCTGTGTCCCTTTCTTTACGAAACACAAACGAAAAACACACCAAAAAAGGCCTACTACGCAGGCTAGATACGAGCCTCTTCAATCTCGTCGCCGTCCCGCTGAGCTTGCCCTTTCAAACTGAGTGAAAAGGTATTCACAGCAGTTGATTATAAGGGAGACAATATTACTTTACAAAACCTAATACGAGGGTGCCTATGTGCCGGATCACTTTTTAGCCTCTGCGTCTACGAGATAGATCATTTTAAAACAGCCAAACTGATATTCAACCCTGTTGTTATTATTGGATTCAATCAGTTGAGGTCGGAGTTTAAAAGACTGAGTACTTGAATGAGTGACTTACCCTCGTGATCAGAGAATGAAGGCTGGCAGAGTAGCAGCCAGGCCCGTGAGAAACAATCACCGTTGGAGTGCGAGATCAAGAGAGCATCTTCTTGTCAAGAGCGTGGCCCAGTTTACTGAGGAAAGCGGAAAGATTCATAGTTTTTTGGATTTTGAATTCTAATTAAGTTTTTTTTTCTTACGCTGGTGTCAATATTGCTGATTTTTGCAGGTGTTCCACAATATGAATTACAGTAGCGATAAGGTCTCATTTGTTAACCTGTAATGCACTAGTGAAAGCCCACTCGATGCCTTTCCTATAAGTCCTTCCATTGGAGGAGTTCAGCAACAAAAAAACTAGCGGGCAATCAACTGACTCAAACTCAAATTCTGATTGATTTTGATTTTGATAAGGAAAGCATTTACTTTGATCATGTGAATATCTTCTGTTAATAATTGTTCTGCTGGTACCGTTTTCATTTTTGCCGGCAACCCCGCTGAACAAAAATGAACTTATAAATGGATAATGCTTTTGTTTGGAGAGATCCCTTTACAAAACTTCTTGAGCGGGGCGAGTTGAAGTTAGAGCTCAAAGCACCACGAATCGGATAGGCTCGATTACCAGCCAATGTTCAGGAAAATGAGCCCGCACTTTGGAGCGACTTTGGAACGGCTTTGATTCAGACGCCAAACTTTTCATGTACTGAACCTACAACCTCGTCCCCAGGGCTTTTCCCTCAAAAAATGGGCCGGCCCCACCCATTTTCTGAGGGAAAAGCCCTGGGGACGAGGTTGCTGAACCTAATGCATAAATTTTATAACGTAAGCAGTTTGACCGAAATGAGTATTTTCCGCCTTTTGAACTTAGTTCAGCTGCAATTAAGATCGGCGTCTGAATCAATTCAGTCGGTCTAAATAATTTTGGTCGGCCTTAATTCGAATTAGGGTCGGCTCATGTAAAGTTCGGCGTCTGAACCGGGCCTTACACTATTACTTGCAAATGAGCAGTCTACTGAATGATCGAGACCGTCACTCAGTGCTGAGTGATTAATATAATTCAAACTTTTCATCGTGGCTCAACAATTTGCATTCATTATCTAACTTAAAATCAACTGAAAAAGACGAACTACGTTAACAACTCTTGGTCATTTTCCCTGTAAAAGTTCTTTTATCATTGTCCGTGGCAGAAAACGTCCCCAAAGCTGTTCATAAAGCTGTTTCGTTTTCTTGATTTCTTCTTTATGCCAATAAAATCACGAACTGACGAAGCTTCCCCATTTTTTGTTCGTTGCGATCGTTCAAAAGAAATGTAAGTTATAGATTTACAATGACTGAGCTGAATGAGGTTCATTGTCATTTCATAAAAGAAAAAATTCGTCGGTGTAAAAGGCAATAAAAATTTATGAAACGTCATATAACTCACTAAACAACTGACGGCGAGTTTAAACTCTCATCAGAGTCATCAGAGCTTACCTGACAGTATTTGTCCGTATATAGCCAGTGTCCTATTTGGTTCTCTTCAAGCAACAGGAGCCAATGGATTGAACTCTTAAATTCATTTACATATCCGATCAAAATCACCATGGTGCTAAACATCATTGGCTGGAATTCCATCCCCTCTATAAGTTTTTTTTTGTCCTAGCAAGTCGATTAGTGATAATAAACCATTATCAGCTCTTTGTGGAAAACTAAGTCCTAGGTTATGCGGTTTAATAAAATTTTGTTTGTTTTGTTTTCTTGAAATTTCGCCGCGGTGAATCAACACTGTTACACAGACTGGGATGAAACAGTACGTACTTGCCAATTGATATCAACCCCTTCATTGCCCACCCAGCCCATAAAACCTGTCCACACCCTGCCGGGTCCACGTCTCTTTCTCTTTACGAGCAGCAGTTTAGGTTCTTTTTGGGTGTCAGTAAAACGCGGGTTAGGGACAGGGCCGGGGGGGGGGCCGAATTCGGGGTCTATCATACTGTTTTAGGGTTAGTGTTAGGGTTAGGTTCGGGTAAAGGTTAGGGTTAGCGTCAACCCTGATCCTAAAACAGCATTCTGTAAAAAAGGTAGACCACGAACCTGACCTTACCTGACCTCACCGTTTTACTGACACCCGTTCCTTTTCGTCCCACAAGAATCAAAACAGGAAAAGACCTGTGCTAACGGGGCCTACGGTTTTCGTCATTATCTGAGAAGACTAGAATGTCTAAATGTACCGGGCGGCTGGCGCCGGGATTCAACAATTGATGTTTTGAACTCTGTTTCTTCCTGTAGATCCGGATAGTTTTTTTTTGCTGCCGTTAATAACTTTCCCCAGTAGCCAAAAGACAATTGACCATTTCCAGGTTCCAAAAACACTCGCTCTCAAAACGAGGCTATTAATTAAAGTGCGAAACCTTTCTAGTGAAAATGAGTTTTATTTGCATCCCTTCTTTTTTGGCTCTCGTTCCATTTTTCGCGCGGCCAAAATCAAAAATCCCTTTAACGGAAACGCTTGCTACGCAGACCTACGCTAGTCTGCTACACAGCCGTGTATTAGTGTCGTCACGCAACGCTCCTCCCCAGGGGAGAAGCGTTGCGTGACGACACTAATAACGGCTGTGTAGCAGACTAGATCTACGCGGGCTAAAATCATTTTCATACCAATGGCTTCGCACTTAGCTTTGAAACAGAGGCTTGAGGTAACTCAGAAATGGTCTATTAAAGCCTTTCAACCGCTTTGGGAAGGCGTAATATAAAGTAAGAAGGAAAAAATCAGGGAGGGGTGGGAGTAGGGAGAGGGAGGGGGGGGAGCTTTCCCTCCTCTCTTCGTATTCTTCTTTTCGGCTTTTCACCCAGTCTGTTCTCCATTCGCGCTGCTCTCCACTATCTGAATGCCTGGCAAAGGCTGCAAGGAAATCACCGGACTTCAATACATTTGCAGCGGAGTAATCAGACGACCTTACCGACCGATCGAGCTGGAACCGCTCTGGAAACAATTTTTCTCGACCCTGAAATCGAGGTGGCAGGCCCCAGGCCCCTCCCCAGGTTTGGGTTATGGGCCCCGACAAATGGGGAACAAATGATGTTTATAAGAAAAATACAAATTTTCATAAGGAACAGTTTGTTTCTTCAATGCCGATTCTCCCACGTTTTTCGCGCAAGAATTACGCAAATAACGCGAGTTATCTCGCGCAACGCATCAGTGATCTCCTCCCCCACAGTAACTGCCGCAGTGTTGCATGGGTCGGATGAGTCTGCAATATTAGTTGAAAGCAAGACCATGGCTGCAACGCGAAGTTTTTCATCTGAAGGAAATCTACAGCGGGAAGTTTGTTCCTTAATAGCTCAGAAATCATCAGAAGCTATCAAAGACCACGGATTCTTCGCAGTCGGCTTTTCGGGTGGTAGTCTTCCGAAAATTGTTTGCCCCGGACTGCTCTCTCTGCAGATTGACTTTTCAAAATGGCGGATATTCTTCTGTGACGAGCGGTATGTGGCACTAACAGACGCTGACAGCAATTATGTAGGAGTAAAGCAGCACTTGCTAGATAAGCTCTCTGTTGCTCCTGAACAAGTACTAACTATTAATCATGATATTCCACTGGATGAAGCCGCCAAGGAGTACGAATCTCATCTCAAGGGGTGGTACCCTGGGGATGATGTCCCCTCCCTAGATATGCTCCTGCTCGGAATGGGTCCTGATGGGCACACGTGTTCTTTATTTCCTGGCCATCCACTGCTTCTAGAAAATTCTCGTCTTGTGGCACCAATTTCTGATTCGCCTAAACCACCGCCATGCAGGATCACACTGACATATCCCATCATCAATGCCAGCAAATGTGCAGCATTTGTTAGTACTGGTTCCAGTAAGGCAAGTGTTTTACAACAGGTGTTGGAAGGTAACGCAGAGGAACCACTCCCAGCAGCAAGGGTTAGGCTCTCTAATGGAAAACTTCACTGGTTTCTTGATGACGCTGCAGCTAGTTTGTTAACCAAGAAATGAATGACTGACTTTCTTTCCACCGTGCATCTTGCCATTGTAAATACAGTTGAACCTCTTGCAAACCACTACCCAAAATGCTGAGATCTAGTGGTTGCCTTTAGGAAGTGGTTGCCCAGGAGACTTGATCCACGGGGGGTCTGAGATAATTAAGTTTTAAAGACATCTACATTTTGGACGAGAATTCATTGAATGTGATAATTATGTGATTAATATGTGTGTATAGTTTCATGTTGTCACTAAACGTTCTTTGCATACTATGAGTAGTGTAGTACATAGAGATCAAACCATGCGTCAAGTGGTTACTTACAAGAGGGTAAAAGCAATGGAAAATTTTAAAACCGTTATCCAAAAAAGTGGTCGCAGCCCCCCTTGATAGGGGGTTGTTTACAAGAGGTTTCAACTGTAGTGATTTGACTGGGAAAATTGTTGATGTGTTAGATAGGTGGTTATAGGAGGTGGCTGCTTAGGAGAGGTGGTCACACATTGAGGTTCGATTGTAGGAGAATCTAGATCTTGATCCTGAGTAACTTAAGGCTTTCTCCAGGCATCCCTGCCCTATTTCAATTAACAGAAAATGCAATGTCCTGTCTGCTTCTCAGCCTTCTCTGCAGGTCTTTCAATCAAGGTTGAGAACTGCTTTCCTAAAAGGCTCAAGGAAGGGGCTTACCTGCAGGGGATACTAGCTGGCAATGTGTGTGCAGCATAGATACTTAAAACAAATAATCTTAGGAGCATAATAATGATAATTATTCAAGTCCACAAGTGATATATAGTAGGGAGCTCAAGCAACCATTACAACAATGCTAGTCGCAAAAGCAATCAATAGTAATGTCCCAGTAGTAATTCGAACAAGAGCAAGAAAATAATATTCATATACATACATATAACTTAAACTGGAGTTGAAATACAGTATATGTATAATGTACCAGTATGCTCACTGGAAATAAGCCATTACACCCTTAACAGAGACCAACCGTGGAGTAAATGTACTGGATTTCGTTAACACCCTATGTAAGACAAAAAATCCGTCATTTACAATCCTAAGTGAGATGAACCAACAACGACGGTGATGGCTACCTTTTTGAATTCATGCTGCTTCAAACTTTGTTGTGTTTATTCCATCTTGTTTAATTTGTCAAATGTTGCCAGTTTTATCTGGAGTTGAATTCTAAAGACTGTATGGAAGTTCAAGAAGAGAAAAACAAAGTTATTGTCTTTTGTTCATGTTCTTCACAAAACGGGAATTTAGGAATTTTCACAACGTAATTGTGCAGTCACGGCGTAGAAATTTGTAAAAATGTGTGATGCATGTGCAAAGTTGTAGTTTTTCCAACCTGAACCTATTGTTCATTGACATCACCGTCGTTGTTGCTTAAGCTCCCTAGTAAAGGGGGGACTCATGCCATATTAAAATGTGAGTTTGTGGGCTTGATGGCCTTTTTATTGCAATTCTTGGGTGTTACATGAATAAATGATTGTGAGAAAGGTTCCAGACTAACTTTCTTTACATGGACCTATTGAACGCACTGATATAATATTATTTTAATGCTTTTTTTTTATTGTTATTTGCTAAAGTAAAAAACTTGTTACAATGGGTGATGCTGCTGTCGGTGTTGAGTCAGAAATTGAAAATGTTTTGGAAGTGTTTTGCCCTGACATCTTTATTTATTTTTTAGCTTTGAAGACTGTAAAGTGAAACCTTGATTTAATAAACCCCTACATCCTCCATATAACATGTAACATTCTTTACCCCAGTAATGATGGAGTCTATAGAAAAGAAACTCGGTGTATTTTGCCCATCCCTTGACCCTATTGTTATATCGACAGAGTTAAACCCCAAGTTTGGTTCTAATCAGGGTGATATAAAACAAGATACAGCCATTCAAGAACTTGAGAATTTACAAAGTAATTTACTTGGTGACACGTCTGTATTAATAAATTATGTCATGAGTTGTTGAAAGGCTGTATCTTGTACAATATAGGCGTGATTAACACAATGCTTGGGGATTTTGCTCTTTTCTGACTAAGTAGGTCTTGAGATGATACTCCCATAATGCATACCCTGGTGCCCAGTCCCCCATGATATGAAAGCCAGCAAATATGGATGCAATCAATAGCAAATCCAAACCAACAGACTGTAAATCATATTATTTTATTAGAATGCAGATGTCACCTGTTTATAGTTCAATAACATCAATGGATTACTAGATCCTATCACAACATTTGAACAGTGACGCAAATAAAAATAATAGACAGGTCTTTAAAATCAAATCAACAGAGGTTCAATTCAATTTTATCCCTGGTTAACTTGCATTTTATTTGCTTTAAACTCATCATCATACACTGCCATTCCCAAAAGAAAAGGACAATGGATAGGTGTACTGAAAGTTTATTTTCTTGGCCAAAGCAAAAAAAAATTCTAAAGATTATATATTTGAAGAATGAAATGATTTAAAACAGAGTGCCAGTGAATTATTTCTCTATAGTCTCCAGCAACAGAACCCTCTCATTCAATGGATAGCATATAAGGGGCTTAGTGAGTTAATTTGTAAAGTTTACATCAATAATTTTCTCTTACATTTCGGCCCTGTAAGAGAAATTCAGTCTTGCAACTAAACCATACTAACTACGTTTCTAGTTTATTATGATTCCCTAACTTCCATGTGCCAGGTTGGTCACAACATAATGAACAAATAATTCCTTTTATAATATTATGTTTCTTGTCTAACCAGTGATGGCTATAAAATGTAAACCTATTGGCAAGAGAGAGAGAGAGAGTCCTTGAAATAGCCAACCACAAAATTATAATAATCATAAACACAAACATGGCTCCACCCCGGGCTGCTCAAGCTGCCTAAACAGCCATTTTATTTTATCTGTTCACACTCAAGCATAACTAAATAGGCACATGTATTAATGAGGTCAACTTCAAGCTATGAACTGGCCATTTTTTTGTTACAGATTTATTCCATCAAAACAGTCCTTAGCATTAAAGTTGAAAAAACACTGTACATCTTGCTCAATAACTACAGTGAAGGTTGCTAGTACAGTCTGTATTAAAGTAGTGAGTTTGCTAGTCTACTTAAAAAATAACAATCTTTGAGTTCCTAAATGACAAATTTCTCGCAGGCTATCACTTGCTTGATTTGCTTTAAGTTAGTTAATTTTGTTACTACACATATTAAAGTTCTCGTGAGGATGTCACTCTTCCAACAAATGATCTAAGAAGCCCAAGCTTCAAGTTCTCTCAAGTCATCATCTTCTCCTTTGGCCTTGGCTTTAGCTGGAAATAGAAGAAACGGATATGAGAAACTTGGTATACATGAACCTTAAGAGCTTGATACACTTTTTATAGTCTTATCATTACATTATTTTAACTCTAACCCACAAGAGTGACCTGCATCTAGTCTTCACTGAAAAATCACTGCTTGGGTAAAGATCACGAGAACAACTCTAATGATCTGAGCTGGGTTGTTCAAAGCTGGGTTAAGATAACCCAGGTAAGTGCGAAATTTAAATTCAGATACAAGAGCTTTAAATGCAAATTCAGTTTTATTATTTTTTCCTACAACTTGATCATTTTAAGATCTAAAAATGAGGGGAAATTATTTGGGGAAAACGCTTTTGAACAAAAGAAAAAGAAACCCAGAATAAAATTTAACCCTGGGTTAGTGTTACTTGGCCTTTGAACAACTGAGGCCTGTACTTTAAAATGGTCTTGATTACGGACAATGGGAAATATACCATAGGAGACATATGTTTTAAGAGTAATGAGGAGAATATACATCACAATATCAATTAATATCTCAAGGGTTGATATCACTACCATAACCTACACAACCAGTACAAAAAGAGAATAAAAATAATAGACTTTGGGTAAGTGTGAAAGTTAGGGTAATTTTAATTTATGTATTTCAGCTTGGCTTTTCATCAGAGGAACACATGTACGTTGTTATTGTTTTTTTTTTTTTTACAGCTATGAAACTGGGTATAAAATTAATACAATGTAATGGGAATACCTCACATGTGAGGCTTAAAGAAAATAATGGAGTCACTGTTAAGACTGCATGGCTGGCGGGTCCAACGTTTGAAAATGAGGTAAAAAAGAGAGTGTTGCCTGATAGCCTACAACTTGGCAAACAAATTATCCCTTCCATATGTCTGATGGCAAAATAAAGAATTTGATGTAGACCTGTTGCCTAGAGTGAAAAGGCTGCCTGAGGGCTAGCTGTCAAAAAGTTTTTAAGTAGCAGGCTGATAATGAATAGTAGGCCACTTTAGAACTTGCACCAAAGGCACAAGTTATTGAGGGCCAAGGCATCTACGGACATTTTAAAATTTCAAGTCTCAGAAAAATAAAATGCCATTTCCAGGGGTTTTCAAGAGGTATTTTCCACCGTGGACGCCACGTTATTTCATCAGAATAAATGCAAGACTGGGCACAATGCTGTCTAAATGTCCCAGGCATTCCACGACATTGCAGGGTTCGAAAGTTTCACAGAGCTAAACTTGTTTAAATATGTGTTCAATGTCATTCAAAACTGGGAAATGGATGCTTTATAAATTTTATTTGATGGTGCTTATTTTTTGTCTGCAGTTATGGTAGAAGGAGATAAAAGTAGCCAGCTAACAATGGCTAACAAGCCAGTGGTTTTGGCCGGCTACCAGCCCTTATTGACAGCCCTGTGGCTGGAAGCTGAATAACGGCTCACGACATAAAGGACTTTATACTACCAATAAAAGTAAATACAGTGTATAAAATGGCAAGCATGAGAACATCACTGTGTTTCCAGCAGACAGCTGTAATGTAAAATATATATTTGATCTTTACATGATGTGTTTCCAGAAAATACCCATATTCCTCCTATGGAGGAGGAATTTCTGAGGGGGAGGAGGATCATAAAACCCAAATTTTAAAATTTAGAAAAGTCTGCAGATAAACTGTAATTTTCAGGAAGTGGGGAGCAGGGATAGAGTTTAATCCAAAAACCTTCAAAATCCATATAGAATGGATATTTTCTAAAACAACACCATTATATTATTATGTTAATATCATAGGTGACGAATTACTCCTTAATTTTGGGGCGAAATTTCAGCGTTAATTTGTAATTTCACATGTGAAATTACTAAATTGCCATGGCAACCTGCCGTAAGGCCCCGTTTCAAGATGGCGACGAAGTTTTAAAATGTCATGAATGAAGATGTCAGGGCGTAAAAAGACACTTTAGAAAACCTGAACACACGAAAGAGAACATCAAGAAGGATTCTTAGAGGTATGTTGTCGAAAAATTCCGAAAACTTAGGCCAAATTTCAGCTCTAAACGTTTGAGAGAGTGGAGTTCATGATTGATCGATACGATCCAGGATAAACAAGTCAAAAATCCTCGATTGCTAAGGTAATTTGTCATCCATGATATTAATAGGTAATCAAATGGTAAACTCGTGAAATTAGGGAATAATTTCACTTGCGTTTTGTCCAAATCCTGATAATTTCCCTCGCCTAAAGGCTCGAGAAATTATAAGGATTTGGACAAAACGCGTGTGAAATTATTCCCTAATTTCACTCGTCACCATTTGATTACACAAACAAATAATAAATCATTGTGAATAATTTACAATGGCAAATAAGCCTAAACATAAAACAGGAATGAACATGAAATCAGTTGGACCTGAATGGAAACTAACCTGGTTGAGCTGGTAGTTCTGTGGAAGGAACATTTGGCAGACTAGCTGTTCCGCTAACTTCTAGCAGTTGTTCATCCAGTCCCTCTTGTTCCAACTCTTCAAGCTCATTCATAAGCTCATCCTAAATTTGACGGAGCATTAGAAGTTTGTTACATGAGACATAAACAAAGATGAATGCTTTACTTAGCAAATATAGAAGAAGGATAAAATGAAGAGGAAAATGAAATAAGGTCCTATGTGACTTTTCTTCCAATTGTGATTGAATCTCTCTCTCTCACACACACTCTCTGTTTCACACATGCAAGAAGAAGACAATAATATTTGGACATAGAATCCATACAATGTTGAGTTCAAAACTAACTTGAGCTTTTTCTAATAGGAGTCTACGTGGCAGAAGTTACAATCTAACCCTGGTAAGTAACATCTGCAAAACAGCACCAGTAGATCTTCGGGCCCCCAACAGACTCAACGAATTACCACAAATACATTTTGAATTTCTCTTCACCCTGATTAGCAAATTGACAGTGGCTTTTTGAACAGGCTAATTATTACGGTGCGCACTCAAATCCTGGTAAACAAGTGGGCACCCAGAACAGTGGCAGATCCAGACCTACAGATAAGGGGGGGGGGGGGAAAGGGGGTGGTCATCCAGTTCCTGAGATAAGGGGGGGAGGGGCTGGTCTTAAAAAATTTTTTCGGCCCCTCAGGCCTCAGCTGGGGGCGGGGGAGGGGGTGGGCACTCCGGGCCCCTCCCCTGGATCCGCCACAGTAGACCAAGGTTTTTGGCGCTGTTTTGTGGACACAATAAACAAGAGTTGAGTTCCATCTGTGGTGCAGGCTATTTTCTAGTGGCCTACATTCCATACAAAAATTTACCCCAGTAATTAAGTAGCACACAAA
Source organism: Porites cylindrica (assembly GCA_964035525.1). Lineage (NCBI taxonomy): Eukaryota > Metazoa > Cnidaria > Anthozoa > Scleractinia > Poritidae > Porites > Porites cylindrica. Next base: position 6,449,759 of record OZ037776.1, read on the forward strand.
CCCTTGTAACACATCAGTAGACCCCAACAAAGAATCAGATTTGATGAGTCATTTGTGAGCAAATATAGTTTATGATCAGTTCTGATAAGGTAAGAAAATCTCTCGTGTATTAAAAAAGGAAAGCATCAATGTTGCAACAAATTCATTATGAAAAGTAGCATTAACATTCTGAATACTCACTTCATCAACATCCATTCCAAAGCCAGCTGGTTCTGATATAGCCCTAGAGATTTCATCAGCCAGCTCTGTCTGTTCCTGAATGTCATCCATCATTTCATGGACATCATCAACATCACTATGGGGTGAAAAAAAATGATTGTAATACAAAATGGAAAGTTGCTCATTCATGAGCATACTCATGTACAACCATTATTCACAAACTGTAAAATAAAAATAAGACGAAAAAGAAGAAGAAGAATACATGTACTAATAACAAAAAGAATAATAATAATAAACAGTACAGGTGAGATTTTGGTCTACAAGTTGGATAAGCAATGGAAAATCAGTGATTTCCTTTCTGCTATTCAAAGTTGTGTGGCACTTGTATGCAGACTACATTATGACGTCAACTGCCAAACAGAAAAGCGGTTCATTAGGCTGTGACCTATATATTTAAGAGGAAAGATTCTTCAATGCCGGCTACATAGCTTAACTGCCTTTGTCTGACATATTGGTTTCTCACCATAGAGTTAAGAGTGCTGCTACCATGTAATTCAGAAGGTAAAAGATCAGTCCATGGATGACATGATACATATCACAATATTATCACAATGATAATCACAAGGCCAAATATTAGGGAAAACAAACCAGGTGAGAGAAGCATGCCTGAAGTACTGTTTACTGGTGTATGTACTAGTGAAGTGTTTATGTGTTGGGTAGAGGATAATCTCAGGAGCTGGCTGTTGCACACGCTTTATGCTGTGCAAGTGACTAGAAAATACCTTAGGTTCTCACAAAATGATACTTTTGGCACCAAAGTACCATACCTTGTAGTTTGGTGCCACAAGTTTTAAGAACAAGGAACACAGGTTTCTACTTTTATTAACGCATGGAAAATGACGCACAAAACAGTCAATGTGACAGGGTATTAATTTCAGCATACCCGTAATTACAGAAAGCAAAGACATTTTTCTAAAAGTTTCACAAAGTTCGTACTCTTTTAAACTTTTCAAATTCCATGACTTTTCATGACTTTTTCCGTGACCTTTTCAAGTTTTCCATGACCTTAAGTTTAACTTTATAACCTCTGCTTTCCACTGGTTAAGGATAACAAACAAGCTCTTCGTAAGCCTTGGTTTACAAAGGGTCTTTCAAAATCGATTAGAAAAAAAATCTGGGCCGAGTTGTTCGAAGGCCGATTAGCGCTTAACCCGGGGTTAAATTTAACCCGCCTTTTTTTTTCTTGTGTTTAAAAGCATTTTCTGGGATAATTCTGAAACCGGCAGAAACCTAGGGCGCTTTCCATTTAGTCAAAATTTCCGGAATTTCCGGTTCGGCGGTAAATGGAACACGTTTCGTCAGTTCGTCCCACTGGAAAATTCCCAGAAAAAGTGGAAAATCGAAAAAGGTGGTCCCGTTTTCCCGGTTGGAATTTCCGAACGGAATGTCGTGTTCCATTTACGTTTCTCGTAGTTTGTACCAGTTCCAGGTCCACGGTCGGGCACCGCGCCACGTACCGCGGTTTACGACCAAATGGAACAACTTTTTACCAATCAGAAATTCCACTTTTGCTACCACCGAAATTTCCGGGTTTTTTTCGTAAATGGAAAGCGCCCCTAAGCACGCAACTGACCGAACACAAACACGTGATGAGGAATGGTGACGTTAACAATCACATTGCTGAGCACCATTTAAAGACGAAACATCAAATTGACTGGGACTCTGTGACATGTATAACGTATTCTACAGACTACTATCAACGTCTTACTTTAGAAAGCTGGTTTACTAACTTAGAACAAACGCCACTCAATCATAGCCAACAGTTACCAGCGCCATACAAACGACTTATTGACGACTGGTTTAAAAAAGGTTTTCGAAAGTTTCACACTGATGAAGTTGTCTGGCCAGTTAGCATGTAAGCAAGCTCTCCCAGGAGAACATAACGTCATTGCCTGATTAAAAATCAGCCAATCAGCAGTTTGCATCCTGTTCTGGAACACAGATATTCAAATTTATGAGACAAGAGTGCAAGCTCTCCTTCCCGTCTACCCTCCCCCACCCCTGCACTCCCGGAAACCACAGGAGAGCTTGCTCGCAGGCTATACTGTATGGTAAATATGAAGATGGGTGAAAATGCGAGATTGTTTGGCTGGCACTCCAGATTAACTACATAAAATATGTCTCTTTCACATTATTAAAACTGTAGCCAACTGGCACGTGGTTGAGGCATCACGTCAGTAAACAATGTATCTTTTAAAGCTAATTAAATCAACAGTGTGTTTGTAATTTACATGTACGCTGTTACTACATCAAGTGCAAAATTGGCAACTCGCCTCCCAAGAATTTTGCATGATCTAACTGTTACAAACTTAATTGCCAGCCTAGATAGTTGGTACAGTTTAAACGTATGCTCACAGATTTTTTTTAAATATACTCACAGCTGTTGGTGAGCTGACTTCAGCGCCTTTGCAGCGTATGACATATTCTTAAGGACTTCAGTGTTAGTATTAGCATTCTCCAAGGCCTCTCTTTGAAATTCGATGGTAGATAAGGTTCCATCGATTTGCTGCAGTTGTTTTTCAAGTCTTTTTTTCCTCTTTAAAGCCATTAAGGCAGCTGAAAATAACATTAAAGTAACATTTAAGATTCAGCATGTCAAAGAACATTACCACACGGTAAATATATTGATTACTACTGAGATCCATTTTGATTACTACAATGCTTCGACACTGATTGCTGGTGTAAGAAATTAAACCTGTAAAACTGGGAGAAAAGCCTCACCTCTCTTATTTTTTGAAGCATTCTTCCTTGCCGTTGCTACTTCTTGATCGATTTTCTTTTCTAAAAATTCACTTTTCTTCGTTAACATTTCTTCAGTGGACCGCAACTTTTGAATCGCTTCCTGCGTTGTCGGCGGTTGTTCCTTGTTTTTTCCACCAAATATCTTCCACATTTTGAACAGCTTATTACTTTAGTTTCCTAAAAAGAGAAGAAACTTTCTACAAAACAGCAATAAAACTACGAAACGTTCCCGAAATTGCAGCAAAGTTCCGACAAATGCAACCAGGTAAGATCTTTATTTAGGTATGTGACGTCACGACACTTTGTAACCAGGCAAAATGCGAAGCGAAGAGTGGAGAGGCATGGGTAGGATGATGCAAGCCGATCTTCCTACCCTCCCTGCGCTCACCCTGCGCTAGTCTGAAATGCCGGTTGTCTCCTCACGAGGGGGTGGGGGGTGGGGGTGTTGAGGTGACGACTGACATTTTAGACTATCCTCTTGCACTGCTCTCTACGCTGCAAATCAGCTGGCAAATTGATCGAGCCTGAGTAGGACGTCATAGCATAATTGTATGATCTCTTGGCCTCACATATAATTCCTATTTCGATAAAAAAAGAAAGGAACTTTTGGAGTTGTTTTTTTTGTAAGGGCCCTAACCAGGTAGGAGTTTTGACCTTGACCCTTCAAAGCAATCTTGAAGCACAAAGCATATTTGCCTTCATTTTATCATTTGACATATTAAGAGAGCTGGAATACCTGAAATGAGTAGTTTGAAAGAACAAGAATTCATTTTATTCATACATAATTTATCCAGACTTTGTTGCAAGCGCTAGAGTTTCCGCTTTCTCGCAATAATATAACTCGAGCGGAAACGCTTGCTTCTCAAGCTATGATTGATCACTTTATTAATGATGTCGCCGTGATCCTTGCTGAAGTTGCCTATTAATTCTAGCTACCGTGAAAATGGGGATAAGTTCCTCTTGTCGTCAAGCCTCTTTGGATAGTACTGCTAGGTGGGCTCCTGGTACTGACTTTTGTTGTTGGTTTTCACATGACGTCACTAAAATTCAAAGTACAAAACTATCGAGCCTACTGAGATTTTACTTTCATGGAGTATTAGAGCAGCTGGAAACTAATTTTAAAACAAATTTTCGCTTTAAAAGGGTTCTTGGTTTTGTAATAGAGTACGCTTGAATTTCTAAGCTTTTGCGTGACGCAGCATTCACATGACGGCCGAGAGAGCTGTCATTTAGGTTAAAAAAGTGACTTTTTTCGAGGAATTTTGCTATCTAAACAGTTCAAGTATTAGAAAAAGTATTACTTTAATGTTTATGAGTTCCTCTAGGAGTAAATTAACGCTTTTGTAACAAAACTCGGTAGCAGATGTTTCTGTTGGTTTCCGTCCGCCATGTTGGAGCTCATCCGGATGAGCTCCAGCATGGCGTCTCCATACAAAGCTCTATAAATTTGGGTAAAACATTTCCTCGGATATCTCGTATACCAATTATTTCTTCGACCCAAATCTTGCCGAGGGTCTTTGTATATTTACCTCCTTTCATTTCCCAGATTCTGGATTTTATCTGTCGAATGGTTTTGATTTTTATTCCGATCTATTTTGAATGGCGTGACACTGAAAACCAGCAATACAATAGGGCCATTTATACGAGGAAAAATAAGACGCGTCTTAAATAAGACGCGAACTGTACCATTGATACGAGCATGTCTTATCTAATAAGACGCGTCTTAGCTAAGCCGCGTCTTATTTTAGACAAAATGTGCCGTTTTTACGGAAAGTTCGCGTCTTATTTAAGACGCGTCTTATGAGACGCGTGTTATTTTTCCTCGTATAAATGGCCCTAATGTGACTCTCGTATAAAGTTGTATCAGCTGATTCGCCTTATCACGACCTACATCACAGTGACATCACCGCGTCCCCCTTTTTTTCTCGGGTCTTCTCTTTAGATATAAAAACACGTTGAATACTGGGGCTAATGGGAGTACGCCCTAACAATCAAATGAGCCAATCAGATCCAAAGCAAAAACATCAAGGCGGCGCTTAGCACGGGAAAACGCATAAGATTCCCGCTGGTTTGGGTGTTAGTTCTGATTGGCCGAGAACAGTGGAAAAGTTATCCCCGCCGGATAAAGCGGTAACTGGTTTCAAGGGCTACCGGCCGAGCTATACTGGCAATCTCGTTCCCAGGTTCTCTCTCCTACAATTCTTGCAAGAACCACTTGCATGGACAAACAGCAGGGAGAAAACGCCGGATTGTGTTGATGATCAGGATCAACAACTATCACCGTTTATTTTATTCTCACTTAGCTTTTCTAGTCCCTGCCCTATTGGACAAATCAATTTGTAAATTATCAACCCTTAGCTGTCCGATCAGCCTTTCCTTCAATTTTAAGTCTCTCTCCAACTCCGAAGGGACTGGTAAGAGAGAACTCTGGGAACGAGGTTGCTCTACTGGGCATGGGCAGGCCAACTTTTCACTGATGCATTTCCTGCGAACCGTTTACACGAGAAACAAAGCGTCAGCTCGTCTAGAAGGGTGACCCGCCTAGCCGGGTAAGGAAATTAACTGCAAAAACAACCGTGGACGAAGATCCTGCTGGTTGTCAACGTTGGATCTCCAGAAAAGAAATCTAATCAGCTAAAATATTGAGAACCAAAAAAGGAGAAATCCAAAGACGACTGCAATACACGTTGTCATGATCAGGGACACCCAACGAGAATGTAGTTCAAAACCAATTAAACATAGCATTGTTGAATGTATTTTAGTATTCAAACGGTAGATATAGGCATATTTTTATCCCCCCAAAATTTTTCATCTGTTCGGATTTCTTAGCTAAAAGTCTAGTGATCCGAATTTTATAGTGATCAAAACTTACCTTTTCGAAAATTTCAGCCAGAAAAAAGGCTCCCGAAAATTGTAGGTGACTTTTTTAGGGTAAAAATCCATTAAAAATGGGCAATTATACCATTTTTTAGATGTTCGAAAATCCAAGGAGAGGCAGGCAAGAAAGAAATTTTTCCACAAATGTTCCGAAAATTCTAGATCTCAAATCGTCTTCCGAACAGATATTTTCTAAAAATTGACGTTGGGTGCCCCTGTTATGATCAGCTTTACAGTAGTCTTTGGGCTTCTCCTTTTTGGGTTCTAGCCGGGTAACCCTTTTGTTATGGTAGGGTCACCCTTCTCTCCGGGTCAACCTTTCCCCATATAAACACTTCACCCAGCCGGATCAGCTCAGTGAAAGCGAGACTCATGAATCAGAGTATGCACGAGCGCTGTTTTATATAATCAGAATTTGCGCCAGCGATGTTGGCTTGGGCAAAAGGGTCAACCTTTTTCTCTATAAACACTCGCTAACGTTGAGTCGACTGGGTTAGAGAATGGGGTAATCTCGTACCCAGATCTCACTCTGTTTTACACTGAAAAGTGTGCTGTGGGAGATCTGGGTACGAGACTAAGAATGGAGATGACTCTCTTTCCCGTGACAACTTATCTCCATAACACAGCCTAAGCCAATAACCAATCCGATACCATAACAAAATTACTTTTGACTACGATTCATTACAGTTACATACACAGCTCTAAAATGTAAATTTCATTCCCAGAGTCTCTCTCATGTCTTGTCGGAAACTTGAGCAGCCATAGGACGAGGTCTTCTAAAACTGAATGCTCTCTCCTTCAGTGAGTTGCGGGATGAAACGTTCCATTCTGCCGCAAACCTCAAACTAAACTAATTTCATTTTTACCATAGTTTCTGGCTTTTATTGTTTTCATTCGACAACATTTACTTTCCTGCATATTATATCTTATTTAGCAAACAGAACTATTATCCGAAAAATTGCATCCACGAGTTAATAATTTTTTCCCGTTGCATCTCCTTGTCTTGATCTTGTTTATCTGAATTCAAGGACTCGCCCTTTTTCCACTGCTGTGTTCTAGGTTTCATGTAAACTGAATCGTTGTCAAAATTTAACCATACTTTTTCACTAGACAGTGAAAAATCATAGTTTTTGCCACAAAGCTCTCGCGAACACTCGAGTGCACTGCATGATCCTCGGTCAGTTCTGTGATCGTTGGTTGATTGCTCGCCAGAAGAACTAATCCCTGCCGCAGCTTGTTGAAATGTTTGCGGAGGCGGCCAAATTTTGGGTTGCGTTGGTGCGTTAAAGCCTCTTTCCTTACGATGTTGAGTCCTATTTCCTGACGTAGCTTGAAATCCTTGCGGAGGAGGTGAAAGATGCGTCTTTCCTTGTGTATGATTTTTATCTCCTGCCCGGCTTGGTTCTTCATTTTTCAGCAGTTTTAGCCTTGACATTCCCTTCTTCTTTACTTTGTCACATTCAAAAAGTTCCTTATTAAGTCTTGAACAAGGTAACTTTTTAAAACCACTTCCTGACTCTTCATATATCTTCTCGTGGGCGTCTAGTGAAAAGACATTTATTTTGTCAATGCTCATATATCTTGAATAGGAGATTCGCGGTATAGGGCCTTTGTATCCAAATGTTCTTTCCAACATGATTTTTCAGTTAAATTTTCGCTTTGTCTATTCCTTTCACGAACGGAATCTGTGGCGCTGCGCTTTAAACATGGATACTTGATTCTTCATAATTTCTTTAGTCCTGCGCTCAAAAACCGCGCGTTTTTCGTTGATAACTCATGTGCCATAAATTTCAAAGTAGTCGCGGCTTTTAAGGTACCTCAGGGTAAGTGAGCATTTGAACTGAGTGCCTCTTGGTTTGTGACAACAGAGTTTTTGTCCCGTCCGGGGAACTCTGAAGAGGTAAAAGTTTTAAAGCGCAGATCGTATTTTCGCTGTATTTCAGCGCAGAGAGATGATTTATATAGCCTAAGGACCAGCATCCGATCAATTTGCATTTGAAATAGTTTAAAAGTTAAACTAATTACTTTCTTACGTGTATGACTGCACGCTCTTTCCTTGTTTCGGAACGTTTTGCGGAAGTTTTTCCTTTGGCAAATATATGTGACGTCAAAAATTGAAAAACGTTTCTGAGAAAAAGAACCCTTTGGCGACGACAGGAAAAGAAAATGAAACTTGGTGAAGAAAATAAAAAATCAAACTAATGAGAACCATGGGATGCTGGAACTGAATCGTGACGTGTTTTGCTATAGAAAATTAAGGAACATATCATGTCTCCAACGTTTTGAACGATTGTCAGCCTGGATATCACATCGGTTACTTGTCTTTTCAAAGTAATATGAAGCATTTCAAAAAATTGGTTTCTTTTCTTGGTAACCAAGACGATCTCTGCTAAAGCGATTTTTGAGGACTATAAGTGGACCTTAAACATTGGCAAATTAAGTTAAACGAAACTTTCCTGACTTTCATTTTATTAGCCTCAAATTAAATTTTCTGCTTTTATTGTTTTTGATTCAAACCATAAAAATTAATTCCGTGGGACCTTAAGCAGAATTGGAAGAAGTATATTTTTGTTTGGAATAGTCGCCGCTTCCTGTTAAAAACAATATAGACGCACAAGCGTTGCTTACGGAATAAACTTCATTTCATACTATTAGGATGATGTAGTTAATTTTCGTAGGTACATTTAGGGCGGATTTCTCCTTTTGCGCGGGGCGTAATTTTTACGTGCGTACGCACATAAAATTTACGCGCGTAAATAGATCGAATAGAGGCAATGTATGATGTATGATGTATGATGTATTAAAGAACAAGCGTGAACGTTAAAGTTGAGACTTGAGTGAGGTTCAGCTGTATTTTTACGTTTACGCACGACCTTCTATACATAATCTCTATTTCATTTACACGGTGCGTACGTACGTAACGGTGGATTTCTACTGTCGCGTAATTTTTACGTGCGTAACGCACGTTAATTTACGCGTAAATAAAATAGAGGCAATGCATGAAAGGCCACGCGTAAACGTAAAAAGTTGTGCGAGGTTCAAATTCTACGTACGCGGGACCTTCCATACATCGCTACTCGTGTAAAATACTTGCGTACGCACGAAAAAACTGAGCTAGAGTGGAAATTCACCTTAACACTGAATTAAGCGACCGAGGAAATAGTCTTAGTAACCAAGAAATTTTGTTACTATTCAGGTTTTGACCCTGTCTATGTTTAACCGATTTTTTCAATTTTTTCCGTGCGTCTGTTTAGTATAAATTAATCTATTACAGATGAAATCAAAGTGTGGTATAAACAAAAAAATGTGACTGTATTACTGATTTTTGTACAGTGGAACTGCTATATAACGAAGGGCCAAGGGACTGGCAGAAACTTGGCCGCGCTATAACGAAGTTTCGTTACATCGAGGATCATCGAAGTTCTTTTTTATACATTTCACTATGACTGGGGCAAAGAAAATCGTTCGTTATACCGAGGGCTTCGTTGTATATGGTTTGTTATATCGAGGTTCCACTCTACCTCATTTTGGCGTCTTTCAGTGATCTATTACTGAACAGACACTAGGCAAAATGGAATCTATTTGCTTTATACAAAGAAGAGAAAGGTTGTAGCAAAATAACAACTATTTGAAGTATTTGCTCCAGTCTGAAGGATTAGGTTTTCGTCTCGGTTTCTTCTTTTCTTCTTTTGTTATTTAATTGCTCCACGTCCTAAATATACTGTAATTGATCGTCACCCGTGGTTTCTTCTTAAAGCCGATAAATAAGGTACAACCCCCCCCCCCCCCCCCCCCCACAAGTAATTTCCATTCCACATTACCAAGCATTGGGTCTAAAACCCGAGTAAGAACCTTCCGGGTGCCCACGTACAACCTGTCGCCCCAAACTTTTGGTTCGCTGCCATCCTCCGAGGTAACTAGAGATCAGGCCGAATTTCTACGTCTCTAACCTTTTCCCAACAGCAGTCTACAATATTCCTTCTAGGTGCCCTTCGAAAAAAAAAAGACAAAAAAAGGATGAAAGAGACAAGGCCAGCTGCCCAATGACGTAATCATCTGAAACGGCAGAAGGTTTAAATTACACCATCTGAGCTGAATAATGACGTCGCGAAAATTTCCCCAGACATCCCCCCAAATACACGTAGGTGTATTTCCTTAGCATTGAAGCCGACAATTATTGCGTAAAAGAAGGCCTCGTTTGCGTAATAATTGCGATCAATGCTTCTTGGGATGACTATAATACCCAGGGTAAATGTTAATTTGGGGAAACATACAAGGTGTATTATGGAAGATGTACGAATGGATCATGAGGAGATATGCAGCCAATGAGATTTAAGGGGGAAAAAAGTGCAAGGACAAGCTGAGAAACAAGCCCAAAAGTCGTCAGTAGAATCTTTTCTGTTTTGGTCGCCTTAAACGTATCGCTTGATCTAAGCGCGCACATAAGTATTGAGCATGTATACTTTGTCTGGGAGAAATAGCTAGAAATGTATGAGCACTTGTTTTGTTGACTTTCAAAATTTGGCAGAAATCCTGTTCATCTCTAACTTTAAACAGTGAAAGCCTGAAAATAAAAGTTGAACAAAGGAGTTTTGTGCCACAATCAAGTTTCTCGTGTAACTTTTTTTCTTAAATTTTGTTTCTTGTTTGTTTCAATTTGGTTACTTGTAATGCATCAGTCAATTCCACCTGCGCCCAGCACCCCCCCCCCCCCCACCGGGCTGACCCCCGGGCATTAGCATTTTTTTTGCTTTGGATGGCAAATTCCCGGGGGTGGGGACTCTTGAGCTGTCAAATCCCCCGGGGTGGGGACGAAAAAAGAGGGCAAATGCCCCGTCCTCCGTCAACACTGCAACATTTTTTATTGATCGCACAGTCAAATAGTGCCGTTTTAAGCATTTTAATGTCCGATTTTTTGGTTTAATTAACGTTTTTTTTTGTAATAGCGCGATGATTCTAATTAAGACTTTGCGCCGCGACGACATGCACCAGTTTATGGTTTTAGTATTGGTATAAAATTATTGACATTAAAATTAAAAGAGCGCTGTAAAGTTATATGTTATGAATAGTTTTAAGAATATGAAAGGATTTTCTTCAAATAATATCAACAGAAATTTGATTCAATAACTAAAAAACGTTGATTCACATCGATAGCTCCAATTTCGCTAAGTAATTCTGGCTTGATAAGCAATGAAAAAATGCATACATACATGTAAAATCGAGAACATGCCGTTACAACCCTCTACAATTTGTTCCTGTCCTTGACAAATGAGCCAATCTGCTTTTTTTCCAGTAAAACCTTCTGTGTAGTTATATTCTGATAGGAAACCGCGTGCGTGTCAAAAGCTCGGGATTGGCAAATGCTCGGTCCCCGGGCAGTGCAACATTTGCAAATGCCCCACCCCCGGGACTGACAAGGTGGGCAAATGCCCCGCAGTTGCCCTGGGGGGGCTGGGCGCAGGTGGAATTGACTGATGCATAAATTGTTCAAAAAAGAGTTAACAGTTGTAAGCTGTAATCTAATGACTTTGGATTTGCGTAAACCCAATAAATTCAAAATTTTAGGTTTGCGTTCAATCATCTATGTTGCCATGGCAACGATCGGAATCTTACGTAATATCTTGCAAATTTTGTACATGTTCTTGTCAAATTTGAGCTTTATACCGGCAACGAGTCTTAAATAATACCCCAGATGAATGGTAACGATCTACACAATTTTTAAATTGTCAGTTAAAACTGACAAACTTAAGGTTATAATACGTAATGATATCACCACCTTAAGGTTATAATACGTAGAACAAGAGACCAAAAAGACTAAAAAGGTTTAGCTCTCTGTCTGTGTTTTCTATTTTATTGATCCCCTTGATATTATTCAATTAGATATTGTGATCGCTCAGATATTTCCTTCGCAACCCCGTAAGTAAATAGCATAAGGACAAAACTTAGCATAAAGCCCGGATATTTACCTTAACTCAAGTTTGTTGACATATACGGGTACTTGGCTATTCTCAGCTGTTCTGTATTAATACTTCACGCGCATTTGAAGAGTGTGTGGTTATCATCACGTTTTTTCACACCGTCTTTCTTTCATTTATACAAGAATAGTTTCTTTTTTCCCCAGGTAAGAAAAAGAAAGAATTTTTTAGTCACAAGCAGATCAGTGTACTAGAGAGGATGCTCTTTAGGATTTCTGTGAACTTCTCTTGATAACGCTTTTTGACTTCCTTTGAATATTCTTTTGCGCATTTTTTTTTGCTTGCTTGTGAAGGGAAAAAGAAGGCAAGTGAAGTGCTGCTCAAAAATTTAAAAGCGCGAACATTAGCCCCACTAGGGATCCAAGAATAACACCGGACATGAACCTGTAGAACAAATATTATCTTGTTATAGACTGCACTAGAGGTTTTTGTCATTTTGTTTTAAAATCATTGTAGTAAGGACTAGATTACACCTCAGTCTCCATGATAAAAAATTTTGTTTTTATTCGTGAAGTTTCAAGATAAGATTAAAAAAGGGTTTGTAATTGAATTTTTTTGTAGCTGAAGTGAAAAATTGCACCTAAATGATATATATGTCAGTAAATTTGAATTACAGGATTTCACCTGCCCCAAAAGAATAATTTTATAAACTTACCACTTCTCAATGTGTAGAACAACCCGTTTATTTTAGGCCATTAAAAAATATGCTCCAGTTCTTGAAATATTATTTTTATAAGTCTTTCCCTGAGGGCTTAAATCTAACGTCAAATTGATAAAAGCAAATAAATTATTTTCTTTTTTATCTATAACTGTGCTCCATATGATAAAAGTGACCACTAGGGTAGAATTGTTACGATTAAAAAGCCTTAGAGCGTTGACTTTCGAGGTTTCTCTTGTAAACACGGCATACATTTCTCAATTTCAATTTCCTATTAATCGTCAACTACTGAAAAAGTCATTTTTCTTAATTGTCATTCGTCAATATTTTAGATAATAGCCTTTCCGCAAGTGCGGCAATTAAACCACATTCTAACAACAAGATGGCAATATTCTATCTTGTCAAACAGCACCATAAATCAAACATTAGGCTTTTCCAGCCTCTCGGATCCATAGTATGATTTTCCTGTTTGAATCGCATTCATAAGAGACTTGCTTGTATGGAATACAGTTCGAAAAGAAGGCTATAAATAAGTTTAAGATAAACACGGAAGACTAATCTTGCGGTAAGCCACCGCCATACAAAAGCAGCCATGACTGAACGAGTGGTTCCTTCAGCCTTCGATTCAGCCTGCGATTCGCATTAGTCTTGATCCTGTAGTTTTCAGTGAAACTTGCATAACTGCAGCGAGTGAAAAATTCTGGGAAAAGCTGCTCTACTTGGTTCATTTTGCTGTTTACCATGTAAGGGTCACACCGATCGGATTGGAATGACAGGTGCCTGGCAGTTAAATTCACGTGGGAGGCTAAGGAGGCGGCGGCCCGTTCACGTGTTTCGATACTGGTGTCTGCTTGTCCTGCAGTATATTTGCTCGTACATTTTGAGGTGGTGTTCATTCTGTAAATTATATTAAAAAGGTTAAAAAGACGGTGAATTATTCTAGCTACAGTAGTTAATCCGGATAAACTTTGGTACAACATGAAGTTAGTGTAGTTTGCGAGTCTGGTGCTCTGTTAGCTCCACTTTGGCGCAAATAAAACGGGAACAAAACCTACGAGGCACACTTTGTCACGAGACATTTTCAATTAGCACGAGTTTATAAAATAGTTACCTGAAATAATTGAAAAGTGAACTGCAAACACCTTTGCTGATTTTGTTCCGAGTAAAGTGTCAGGAATAAGGCGACAGGTACTCCACTTAAGTTGCTGGCTAGGTTAGTAATAAACGTGACTGGCCGGCCTCAGGATTCTCATTTTTCACGGTTTATTAGCAGGTGGTTGGGCTTCAATTCCTTTACTTCTGATTGGTGGAATTTTAATACCAGATAATTAGACAGAAAGTCTACCTAATTTCATGCGATAAAAACAGTTTGTTCCAGTAGAAACACATATACACTGTGCTGGCTTCTTATGAAAAGTATTCTGATAACATTGTATTTTACCCTGAATTCGTTGGTGTAATTTTCTGAGACTTTTTGTGGGACTGAAAAATATTTCGTGGTGGTTCTTGTTTTTGGTACTCCAACAGTCAAGACCAAAACAATATCATTTAAAAATTCACAATGCCCTCGTTGTTTTCCACCAGTTAATTACTGATGGCGAATAAAAATAGCTGTGTATTTGTTAACATTTGCGATGCAACACGGAAAGAAGGCAAGCAAAGTGTCGTTGTTGTGACCTGAAAAACGCACAGACTGTGTCGTATGGGCATGATACAAAGGGTTTATAGTTGAATTAAGTGTATGTCCAAAGTTATCTTCTGAGTGTGTTGTTTTTCCATAGCTTCACGTGTGATTTGGCACATAGCGTGGCGGTATTATTTCGAGTCCTATCTAATTACATTTTTTTATTTCATATTATGATTCTTTTGCGAACTTGAGTGTGCCAAACTATTTTAGTATTTTTAGTTTCATCCCGTGAATTAACTTTAGAATCTCAAGAAGTGCATCAAAAGAGACTGCTAGAGGAGCCTTTTCGAGAGCTCGCTCAGTCGACAAATCAGGCCTCGTAGACTGAAATTTTACGTGTATTCCGGTTAGAATTGTATCACCGAAAGAATGAATACATCTGTCCTTTTTTCCTGAACGAACTGCACCATTGATTTTAACCCAAAGTTTCTGGTTTTTCCAAGCGAGGGTTAATTTAAACGCTCCTTGATGAGAAAGTACAAAAGTATGAATCGCAATTCCAGTTCAGTTGTTTGCATATTTTCAAAGTGTAACTTTACAAAATAAATAGATTAGACACAACAATGTAAAAATCACAATATATGCCGGAATAACACTTTTAAAATAAAAAAAAAAAAGCAATACTAAACTGCACGCAATAACACAGAAATTTGAACAGACTTCGTGAAAAAAAATTTGGAAAAGGAATTAGAGTTAAAACTTAGAATTCGCGAGTTTATGTTAAACATTGTAGTACAGCTTTCCTCAACGTGCGTTAACGCTGAAATGTAACTATGGTTTGAATAACTTTACGGTGGATTGTTTCGTTTATTATTGGCAATTGCCGTAGATGTCCGGACTAGAAACATGGGATGCGTTATTTTATTTACTACCCATCATGATAACTCCACTAACTCGTTCTTTTTGAGCACCAAAAAAGCTCAAATGGCTTTTTCTACATGTAAGCATTGGGGACTGACGCCATTTCTGGACTTGTCCACCTCTACCAAGACCCGATTTATTTTAGTAAGACGAAGATAAAGCCAGTAAACCACCACTATTTAAAAGCAACCGTGCATGATTCTACGAAAGGGTTTCCCCAGCCTCGAATTCAGCTTACGATTCAGCTTTCCTTAACATGCTTTAATTAACAGCGGACGATTCTCATGAGATTTGGTTCTGAAACATGCATAATTCATTGACAGCAAGTGAAAAAGATGGTTGTTTACGAGATTTATATTGACTGGTAACCACACGTGACTTGGGCTAATTTGTTTGTGATGGCACCTGATTTGTTACTATTTACACGTGTCGTGCTGCGGGTTTGCCGCTGTTTTCACGTGTATTGAAAGAGGTCTCTGCCAGTTCTGCTTTTGTCATTATTTTTAGGGGCGTAGCTAGGAATATTCCAGAGGTGTGCATCTTTTCCAAATCCACCATGCCCTTCTCGCAAATCATTTCCACGCGGGTGTCTTGCGGAATCATTTCGCGTTTCAGTTTCAGTATGAAGAGATAAACATCTCTCTTTGACATAGGACCGTGTTCTGCTGTTAGCAGCCACGACCTAATTAAATAAAAACCAAAAAAAATGAAAACAGTGCCTAAAAACCTGCAAGCAATGATGTGGCTTAATCGCGATCGAGGTCGCTAAGTGCTCGAGTTTGAGAGTGAGAAAGTCTCAGTCCCTCACAAAAACATATCACGTTTAACTTTTTTGTCTTTTCTTTAAATCGTTTAGTAAAGGATAACTGAAAAGGTTTAACAAACTTTTTTTCTTGAAATAAAAAGCATCATCAACACAATGGTAATATGATTCTGTGGCAGCCAATAAATTAAAAGAGTGCAGTCAGGGGCGTAGCCTGCAGCTAGCCCATAGACCTGTAGGCCCGGGCCCACAAATTTTTGGTTTGATCACTCTACCGCTTGTAATAAATTATGAGTTATTGGGGTAAGCTTAAAAGCGTTGGTGAGGTTTGCGCGAATTGGTCATGCGTTCAATTTTCAAAATGAGTGGAAATGAAAATCAGCCAGGCCTACAACTGGTGTGCACTCAATGCACCATGTAGCTTAACCGTCGGACGTACAAGGGGGGGGGGGGGGGGGGGGTGGGGTGGGGTAAGGTTTTTCTAAGTTTTCCTAGAGGATAAAACATCAGCACCTGAGGTTTTCAGTAGCTGTTCGTTCATCCCTCACGCAGGTTGTGAGACAAGTTTAGTGATGGTCCGTTGCTATGGTTACGAGATATGACGTCATTAGTAGCTGGTAGTCAAGCCAATTTCGGGTGAAAATACATGTTTTTTCAACTACTTTCAACAATAAAAGTAAATATTGTGGTTAAAATCATGCATAGTGTTTATTTATGTGTTACTTTTCATGTAAAAAACAAATAAATTGCCATTTCTCGGTAATTTTCCTCTCACCTAATTCATTTGACTCCTAAGAGCCTGTTCCCGAGGCCAAAGACTTAGTGGTCACCTTAGAAATGCGAACAATATCGTACCTTTCTGTCTCAGCCCGATCAGGGTGATTGATCCGTTTAGCCAAATGAAACGAGAATATAATGCGATATTGGACGACGCAGACTCTGCGAATCGTAATAACATTGTCCCGTCTCAGAGCCTTACATGATGCTATCCGGGAAACTTTTCTCAAGGTGACCAATATTAAACTAAACTGCTAAACGGCACTGAAACCAGCTTTAGGCGCGCGCTGATTTCAAACAACTGTCACTTGTGTTAAAGAAAAAATTGTGGGTAGGGAAAAAAATCGGGAGTGGAGGGGGGGGGGGGGGGGGGGGTGTAAGCGTCTACATCCACTTCTACACGAATCCTAGCCACAAAACAAGCAAATAAAACGACATAACCAGCCAACACAGTAAACATGTGTCAAGCTATTAGACAGGGGAAGTTGCGAAAAGTTACAAAATGTTTGCTAACCCGGTTTTCATGACTCCAGGTAGAAATACAATACTAAGCAGCTGTGCGTCTAAATCTATCTGCGAACGGACGCGCCCAACAACTCCCAACATTGTTAGACCAACAAGGTTGGAAGTTGTATCGCCCTTGTTGGCAGTGGTGTTCAAATAGGTGCAACAACTCCAAACACCCAACAACACGCTACAACAGGGAGTGCGCTATTTCATTACACTGACCAACTCTTAAATAACATGGTTTTGCTGAGGCATTCGATAGTGTTCGGCATGATTTGCTATTATTGAAACTGCGTCGGTTGGATGTGTCCGACTCCGCTCACACTTGGTTTGAATCCTATCTTTCTTCGTGTATTCAAGTCGTCAAGCTAGGTTCTTTTCGGTCTGATCCCGTCCCATTAACGGTGGGAGTGGCCCAGGGGTCAATTCTTGGCCCTGAATTGCTCACGCTTTATGTTAATGAGCTTCTCTCTGTCCCTAAGAACTGTCAAACGATGGGATATGTGTATGACACCAAGATTCTTTTATCACTTTCTCCTTGCAATGTGAGTGAGGCTTTGGATGCGTTTAACAGTGGCCTCAAAGAAGTTTCAAGCTGGTGCTGTACGAACTCTGCGTCCCAAATCTAACAAGAGCTCTGTCACCACCCCCTATCTACCTGTTAGGGAAACAAATCTATCCCTCATCAATCGTGAAGGACCTGGAGGTGTGGATTGACTCCAACCTATGATGAGCATATTTCCAAGTTGTCTTCAATCTGTCTCTATAAATTAAGATCAACCGTATTAAACACTTGCTCGATAGAAAGACACTGATCCTACCTTGCCATTAATGCTTTTGTTTTCACTAGGCTTTTTTTTTTATTGTTCAACAGTGTGGAGTAACACCTCTGAGAGAAACACTCGTAAACTGCAGCTCATTCAAAAATTTGCCTGTAGGATTATTTTAGGGCTTAAGAAATTTGATCATATTTCAAAGGAGCTCAAGTCACTTGGGTGGCTCGACGTCCGCGACAAACTTTTCCTCAACGACAAAGCTGTCGGGTTCACAAATGTATTAAATAATTTATCACCTCCTTAGCTATCCACTCTATTCAATTCAAGGTTTAGCGTCAGCAAAAGACCTACTAGATATGACTCTGACCTCGATCTACCGAAATGTAGATTGGCAACAGGTCAGCACTCCGATCCTTTGCTTTCCGTAGCTCAAAGGTTTTTAACACCCTCCCTAAAGACATCAAAGCTATGAAGAATCCAAAGGCATTCAGGTGCAAGATGTCCGCTCACCTCAGTACGAAGGATTAGGGTTTTTTAGACTCTCCAAATATGTAAATATATTTAATATTTTCCCCAATTTTTGTACATAATTATCCACATTTTTTATGATAGTTCTTAGCATTACCTATTTTACACTTTTTTTATTATTTTATCTATACTTTTTAAACCTATTGTATAGTTATTTGTATCTCAATTGTAATTAGGGCAGATTAGCCATGCAAATGAAGTTCTAATAAGGCGCATGTATGTATGTATGTATACAACGGGAAGCAACATCTAACATCCAATAATGTTGGGATCTGTTGGCCAACAATGTTGCGTCCGTTTGCATGGGGCTTAGAAGATAAAACCAATAACAACAACTTACATCCATCTGGAAATTTGTGTATAGGTTAAGGCACCAAATATAACTTTAGCACGGAATTGACTTAAAACAGAAAAATTAGAAAACTCGTGACATACCGTTAAGTTCCGAAAGCAACCACCATCGTTACCATCGGATTTAGCAGCCTTTTCCTATCGCTACTTACGGAGGGCCGCCACTTTCAGGTAGCTAACGTGTATCGTACATGGGCCGTACGAAGTTACGATAATAATATCGCGGAAATTATGAAAACATCCACCCTGTTTATTTGGAGAAACTTATTTCATGTTATTGCTTTTTAAATAAATATTCTAAAGAAATGTTTGATTACGGTGGGGATATTCACAGACGAAAAAAAAAGACGTAATGTACCTTTCGACGGTACATAAAGGAATGTCGAAGATCGTTATAAACGTTTAAAATAAACATTGGATCAGTTTGGTAAAGCTTGTAGTAACAGTGCTATAATTTCCATTATATCTGGCAAGAAGGAAAATCACTTTGGATATCGCTACTTTTGGCATTTGCTAACACCTGTGAATTTTTATCGCTACTTTCGAAGGGTCGCTCCTTTCTGGGGTCGGTACTTTGGGAACTTCACGGTAGAGTTAAGAAAAGGAGCGAAAAGTATTGACTTTCTCAGAGGGGTGTAAAATGTTTAAATTTATCATCAAGTAAGACTCAAAATGTTTTAGACACTACCCTACCCTCCCTTTCTTTCACCCCCAACTATTAAGGGACGGACCATTAGAAAACTTATGGGGGGGGGGGGGGGTGGGGGCGAAGTACAAAAAAATATTCGCGTAAGGGAAAATTAAATGAAAAAAAAATCATGCACGCCAATTAATCCTAAAAAATATTCATGCTTTCGCGTAAAAAATTCATACAAGGAATTTGATAACGAAAAAAAATTCCTGCGGCTGGAAAATTCCCCTCCCCCCCATAGCTTTTCGAATGGTCCGTCCCTAAATCACGTGTACAGTAAACACCCGCATATAAGAACAAATGGGTGATTAAGAACATCAGGCTGAAATTTGGCCAGTAAAGCCCCATTTTTATAAGATTATAAGAACAAGATCAGCCTGAAAATTGTAACATGTTCTTATAAAATGGAAAAAAGTGTCATAATTACAAAACATGTTTGTTTATGTTTGCTGTCAGATAACTTCATTTGTTAATATAATCATATTACAGAAGAATTATTTATTTTATTTTGCTAAAATATGCTCAATATACCTCTAGCAACATGTTTTGGATAGTATTACTAAATAAAAATTTAAGAACATTTTAAGAACATTTTGAGGCTGATTTGTCATTAAGCACGCGATAAATAAGAACTCAATCAGCCTGACCTCCGAAATCGTGTGTTCTTATATGCGGGTGTTTACTGTATTACTGGGCAAGCAATCAATCATTAATCCCTGGATTGCTCTGTTGACATCTTGGATGAGGAAATTGAAAGGAGTTGGTAAGTGAGCCAATCATAATAGAGTCGACTCCCGATAACTCGAACCCTCGCTAACTCGAACCAAAATCGATTTCCCCTGGATTTCCGTCATACATTCACTGTAATTTTACCCTCGGTAATTCGAACCCTCGATAACTTGAAGTCCCGCTAACTCGAACCAATTTTCGTCTCCCTTCAGGTCATTTTCTATATAATTTTACCCTCGATAACTCGAACCGTGTTTTGAGCCCTTAAAAAGTCTGGAAAAAAGCCATCTACTGGCGACCGAAACATTGAATTTTGGATTTCCTATTGACGTGTTGTAGGAGTATTGTTTACCAGTAGAGGCTGATGTTGATTGTCACAGGCTAACGTGAAGCAGTTTTTCTTCTCAAAACGGTAAAACGCTAGTCTGCTCGGCTGTGTAGCAAACTAGTAAAACGCATGCTCTATTTAGGCTATGTTTTGTTGCGTTACGTTCTGATTTATAATCTAAAAGTATCTTTTAATTTTCACTTGACATTTCTACTATTAAATGTGATTAAAATGTTCGCTGTGCAGTAAAAACTGTGTTTTACCTTACTCTCGGCTATTTTCTTCGAACTCCCAGTTACTCGAACTCCCGATAACTCGAACCTCCCTTGAAGGTTTGAGTTGTCGAAAGTCGACTGTAATAATGATAATAATAATAATAATAGTACTAACAATAATTCCAAGGGAGAGGACGACGTGTTATCAGTTTGTTGAGGAGAGAATGAAAAATTGCTGCCTTGTTTGTTTGTCTGTCTCATTTCTGGCAGTTTACAATGACATTGAAAGCTTGAAATGCTATTTTTGGCAAAAATTGTTTTTTAAACATAATGATAAAAGGCTCAGCCTGTGCTATTGAATTATGGTTGCACACGGGATGTTGCTAATCACGAGTGAAAGAGTCGCGTGAGTTCCAATGTCTGTAGAACTACGTATTTTCATGGACCAAAAAATGCTTGACAAAAATCTCAGGTATCATAAATTGGAAAATTCTTGTTTTTATTTTCATGTCTTAAGTAAATTTAATCCACATCCGTGCTCACGAGTAACTATATACAGAAGAAGGAACCACCTTATACGTAAGAGAATAAAAAGCCCTCAATTATTTACGTCTGCTTGAGCTCCTCATAGTCAGGTCTCTTAAGGTCAGGATCGTTACAGAGCTGACAAAAGCACCAAACTTTGCACAGCGATAGCTTATTGCAGTACCATGAATATTAGAGGGGGTGCCCAATGCAAATATGCCACTGAAGCGTGCTAAACAGGATTTAATTATTGTAAATTTCACCTGCTGGGATCCCTGTGGTGTTTTGATTGAAAATTGTTATTTAATACCTTAAATCACTCTGAATGCTATTCCCATGTTGCAAACAACAATTTCATCGAACATCTGGCATTCCCATCCATTATTAGCTTATTGATTGTAAAATTAGGTTGATTATTATTGTGCCCTTAAAGCAAGTCCACAGTCCGCCCACGTTTTCATAAGTCATTTCTAAGATGGCCTCGTCTTTGCTTCATAACTTGCAAGTACTCAGCTTCTGGGGTTTTCTTCTCCTTTTCTAATGTACTTCAATTAGAGGAGGCCTTATTGAGTGGCTTAAGTCTTATTTATCAAGTATTACTTGTCATTACATGTCACTTTAAGCTAAAGAAAGCGTATGGCATAGCGATTCACACACAAAATTTCAGAAAAAAGAAATTGTCAAAGAGTCTGTTGTATCACATATTATCAGGGATTTATGACAGCTATTCATGAAGAGCAAATAACGAAATAACAGAACCCAAAATGATTCTTTCCAAGGGAGGTAATTAATTTTTCAGCTTAACATAGGCCTGGATGCCTTTCAGTCTCTCTTTATCCAGTTATCTGCTGGACGCAAGTGCATGTTTTGACAGAGAAGCAAGCACCGTGGCACAAGTCATATCATTTACAATTCCCGCAGTTTGTCTAAGCTTTACAAAGCAAAAACAAACTAAAAAGAATCTGGTCTCATAAACGAAAAAAAGAAACAAGTTAGCCCAAGCTTCAAAAAACAGCACAGTTTATCATGAAGCCTCTACATTTGGCACTGAAGCACTCATGTCCAAAAATAATAACAGCTTATCAAGTCGTAAAAGTGAGACTCAAGTGGTACAAGATTGACTCAAATGATAAATGGTGAATGGTTTAACTGCTGAAACTGTAGAAAGGGGGCCGGGCTAACTTTTAGGGCCTGTTTAAATGGAGGAGGGGGACCCCGGGTAGGCATGGTAACCCACTTAGGTGGGGTAACCCGCCTGTCCATATAATCTCTCATTTTCATTTGATCACGTTTACATGATAGGTGGGGTCACCCTTCAAGGTGGGTAGCCCGGTCTGCCACACCAGGTAACCCTCTCAGCTGAGGTCAAATTTTGCCATGTCAACGTTTCAAGGTGAGGTAACCCAGGCTAGTCGGGGTCGGATTCGTGATACATCAAATTCGCGCAAAATTTACTTTGGCGCCGGTTGGCTTCACATAATTATTAAAGGTAACAATAGAAAGCCACAACACTGAAGGTTGCAGCAAGAGCAGCAAGTGAGCGTAGACGTGGTTTGCCAAAATTTCTCCTGTTTACGTGCTTAGCGACCATTCAATAATGTTGAGAAACTGCACCCCAGGATGGCGGGGTTGTAAGATTGCATGTAAAGGGGGGTTATTTTTTCACCCCACCTAAGCAGGTTACCTCACCTACCTGGGGTCCCCCACCTTTATGTTAACAGGCCCTAAGTCTCAGGAACCGTGAAACTGGTAATGAACGGTATATCTAACCCGGGACTAGCTGTGATTCTACTTCCATCTTCAAGAACGTCAGCATAGCAGCCAAACGAGCCATTATATCGGTGTAACACGAATATTAATTTGCGGTTGTTTCATGCGTCTCGTTTTGTGACTTTTTTGTGTTCGTTTTTGTCAGCATCTCTACATATCAATCATGTTCAAAACACCCCTGCTAACAAAATATTTCGTAAAGCTCTTTAGAATGATATTCAGCAATAAAAACAAGGTGTGACCAGGAGCTGATTTCTTGGCTCCTGGTGTGGCAACATAGGCATCATTGAATGCAAAGTTTTGCAGAATGTAATCTGTCAGAAATCTGTTTGAGTGGTCAAAGTTGGGACTGATGGGCTTCTTTATCATGACCACTCCATTATTTTAAGGGACCAGGCCATAATTATTGTTGACCCTTGCTTTTTTGGGTATTTTCTGTAATTTTCCACAGCATTATTTTGTGAAAAGCTGGTAACTGAATTGCTCTTTAGGAATTCATGATCGTAAAATTTCGTAACCACGGGGTATTCGCCTAATTACATCAAACACATTACATTCATTTTCATAAATGATGCATCATTGGTTGGCTAAAAGAGGCCTTGTTCCTGTAAATTTCAGCTCTTCTGAAGTTAGTTTGTTTGTAAATTGTAACGCACGCGACGACCTTCCTTTGTTTTGAAAGATCGTATAGACCTACCACTAACACTCTGGTCCAAGGGCTCTGAAGTGAATGAGCCGCTTACAGGTGTCTAGGCATGCAGGGACCTCATAAACTTCTTTTTAAATGCAAATGTTAAAAAAACAAAGAGTGTTAAAAATTCCTGGAGAGGCATGTTTTACAACCTCGTCCCCAGGGCTTAACAAAAAGGTAGAAAAAACTTGAGGTCGACGGTGCGCTCCTTTTACCGCCCTCTCTCCATTAATTTTCCGTTTTAAGGGTATTTAGAGCTAGTCAAAGCTACATAGAAAGGAGAGAAGTTGAAATAAGGATGTGTTGACACCGGGGATCGAACTCGGGACCTCGCACACCGAAGGCTGCGCACTAACACACTGTGCCACCCTTGCTCCTCCTTTTCCCCCTTAGGACGAGTTTGACATGTTTTAATCATTACCTCAAGGACACGGTTACCATCGAAGCAAATTATAATCTAATCTTAGCTGCACAATTACAAAGTGGGCGCGATCACTGGCAAGTCTTAGCAGTGACACTGATAGCTGCACAGGCCGCACAGTGAACATGGCCACATTTACCGTGTGGAGACTGGGCACTAGTCAGTATTATGTACATGTAAAACTATTTTGAATAGTGTAACAAGAACTAAACATTACCAAATTAAAAACTTAAAAATTTGAAACAAAAGTTTTTTAGCCAAGTCAAACAAGACGAGTACTCACCACAGGGCACCCAATCTGTTATTATAGGTGAAAGTTAACCCCCCCCTTTTATCTGTAATTAGGACCATTTGTAACGGGCACCCCCTCCAGTATGAATCGGTAGGTGCTAAGGAAGCTCTGTGCCAAATTTGACACTTTTGTCACGTCTGTAACGATCCGGCCTATATTTTGCACTAAGAGACCTCACTATCATTCATTGTCTAAAGTTTTATTTACGTCAGTGTATGAAGTCACCCTTAGAAATTAATTTTCCCAAGTATGTCAATGCGCGTAATGGCGAAAATCCGTCTTCAACAAGGTTGTACCCGATGACAAGACGACTGCGCTGTGCATCCCTTCAGTGAGTGGTGATTGTTACGGAGCAACATGAGGGCGCCGCGCTCCGCTCTCAATGTAAGCGCGTACAAGCAGTCCCGCGCGCATAAACTTTATTTTACCCTGAAAAGTCAAACAACGTAAACGACAAGAATAAGAGATTTATTTCCAGTTTTTATTATTCTTTGCTACTGGCTGGCGGTCGATCACTAGTCATACCGTCAATTTAATTGTTGAGTATCATTTTAATTTTTAAGTTAAAAAAGAAACAATTAATAAAACGTCAGAGCCAATGTAGTTACGTCAGTAAACAAACAAAAATAAATTTGTTTTACAAACTGGTTTTTGTAATCGCTTAGTTTAATGATACTCGATCTAAAGTTGTTTTTTACAGAGTGCATTAGATAAGCTTAGATAGTCGTCTTATTTTCGATTCACTTTTTCGTCAACGATTAAGAAAAAGGTACGTTGATGAAACTCTAATTGAAACTGTCTCTCAGTTTGGGTAAAATTAAGAGATTGACACCTTCAATATAGTAGTATCGTTCTTGCGTTGCTTGTGTAAAAAGAGATAAAACTAGCGAAGTCTAATGTTGTGAATCACCACCATATAACGTCAGCAAAAATCGAACAAGTGGCTCTTTCTGCCCTTCATCAGGATCGCGATTCATCTTGAAGCTTCGATTCAAAGTGTTGTCGCTCTTGCGGTTAAAAAACTCTGGAAATAAGTCTTCAACATGGTTCATTTGGCTGCTGGGCATACAGTGCTTGCGACGATCACTCCTCTGAAACAGTTGTGTCTTTGAGCTCACGTGCGATGTTACTTGGTTACTTTCCTTTACACGTGCCACGTGGTAACAGCTGGTGGATACACGAGTCTTCGGACTCTGTAAAGTGTTATTCATTGTGCCTGACATAAAAAGGATTTGTGATGTTCAGTTAATATTTTGATGCACTTAAAATCGACTAAGTTGTTGCTGACAAAATATAAGTCGACCATGATGTTAGCTCTAAAAATTCACCACACTGCATACAATAATTGTGTTTTTTGCCAGTATTAGAATTATTCTAATACTGGCGAAAAACACAATTGCTTCTTATAGAGAAGCCTTATATCCCGCTAAGCAAGAAAAAAATCCCAAAGTTGTTATCAATAGATATAAATGCATCAAAAATACGACAAAAAAATTATGTACCTCAAACGGACGAGACTTTGGTACGTGGATACGCTGCGGTGCCGGTCAATGTGTATAGTTGAGTATTCAGTTTGCTGTCTTTAACAAGTAGCTAAATTATGTGAAATATGCCCGTAAACTGAATAGCATCAAATTTCAGGAGACAATTGTTTTTATAATCCTATTACGTAAAAGTTTTTGTAAATACAAAAGAATGTAAAAAATAACGCGGATAAAATCGAGCGACGTTTTGGAATCATCGTGACACTATTTTAAAGTTCAAAAAGTGTCTGGTAGATGAACATTGGGATAATATTAACCGAGAAAAATAGTTTTCCGTCGTTAAAAAGTGTAAAAACAAGTTCGATTGTTTAGTTTTGAGTGACTTTAATTGCATGTTTTTTTTATCTATGCTAATCTTAACGGCAAACTATTTCGGACTGTTTATCTATCAGCCACTTTTGACACTTTTTGAACTTAAAAAGGGCGTCATGATGACACCAAAACGTCGTTTGTTTTTTTCCGCGTTATTTCAAATTGTTTTCCAATTGAATATTACCAGTCGCTTTCAAGGAAGATGTATCGTTAAACGCGCAGTTGTTTTACACACAAATTTTGGTCGTTTATGTCTTCTTTTATTTTTAATTTTGGCTCGCTTTTGAAGCGCTTTAACGCATGAATCAGCAATTACTGAACAAGCCGCGAAACCAGTCTTCGAATCATTTTTCGATTCAAGATCGCACTTCACTCCCTGTAAGACCTTGTAAATACACTAAATCTTGCTGAAAAGAGTTTGTAGATCTTGTTATATTTACTGAGAAGTAATGCCTACAGCGAGTCTAGCCTCCCAAGCAGGCTTTTTTAGGGGAGCTAGTTTTTCATCCTTCCCCACAAATTTGAAAAACGAGCTCCCCTAAAAACGTCTGCGTGGGAGGCTAGTTTTAATCTGGAAATGGGGACTTTACAACCCGACTACGCGATGGCAACGACAACATAAAAAAAAAAATGGTTTTAGAAGGCAAAACAACAACTTTGCACGTACATCACACTCTTTTGTACATTTCTTTGCCTTTTTTGCATGACTACGACGTGACATTTCAAGGAGGACGTAAACAAGCGACGACGAAATTTTATTTCTCTTTCTGAACTTGGAGAGGGATTTTAGGAATTCAACTCCAGGAGCGTTCGCCTACTTTCGATAAAGTTAATGGGCAGGAATAATCGCGATAAAGACTGCAAGAACGTAAATTCACTTTTTAACCGACGTTTTCGCTGCCATCGCGTCGTCGGATTGTAAAGTCCCTATCATCCTGTCAGTTTGCTTTGGGAAGACGCGTGGTTGCTGTTGGTGTACACAAAAGGTCTCGTGCTGACTCGAACAGGTGCACGTGCAGGGATTCACCTGTGAATCTATGAGATACTGCTCTCTTCACTCTTTCCGTTCCAACCAGTTGGAACAGAAATTCCCGTTCCATTTGCGCAATTCTTTTTCGGCCGGCGTCTGGCGCTGGAGTTTTTCCCGCCATTTCCAATGTTTGCCTGTGAATGATGTTCACGGACAGTCGCAGTTTTTTCTTTTCATTCAAAATGGCATCTGCATGTCCGATGCTAGAACGCTAGGAGGATTTTCACGTGAAACTTCTTGTCTCTTGGTGGTAAAAACAAAAGAAAGAATTTCGTAATGCAGATAAAAAAGCGATTTTCAAAAATTGCCAGGAAGTTTAACACAATCTCCGAGGACGTGAAGGTGATGGTCGAACAGTGCAAAGAAGGTTGAAGATCACAACAACAAAACGGGGCCCGACAGGAAAATATGGAAGGACTTTCGATGAAATGGCTTCCTGTATTGGTGGAAATCCCGACGTGTGATTAAAGATCATTCTGGAGAGCAGCAACACTGCAGACCCCGCAGACAGTGACTCGGAGGAAAAGACAGATGATGAAAAGCCTTTCCATTTGACCCAGAACGTTTCCAGAATTACCAACCGGAAATTTGCCTAAATGGAAATCGTCCCTGGACCCCCGTTTGCGCCTTAGGTTAGCTTTACACTCGAGGATCGGAGATTTTTACGGATTCATAATTCATGCTTCCGAATCAAGTTATTGCAGTTAGGGTTTACGCAGATCAGTTAATCCGAAAACATTCATTGGGCTACGTAGATCTCACGTTTTAATGAAGTATAGATACCTGATTCAAAGTCTCCGGACTTGCGACCAAACAGGGACGTATTTAGTTCGGGTTCATTCATAACGCGTATCTGCGTGTAAACGGCAAAACGAATCCGATACTGAACTGTTCCGGATTCGTCACGAGTCTGGAAATATCTTGTCGAGGGTAGCCTAAAGATAGGGAGTTTCTTTGTTCATCATATGTATGTTGAGATTTAGGGTATATTACATTGTCGTTTACCACTGGGGGTAACTTTTAAATCAATTTAGAGCCTGGTATTTAAGTTTTTCGAATGATAACTGACAACGGGATATCACTGGTCCAACATTCTAGGGGGGCTGTTTAATATCATCTATCGGACAGTCTGAATCAATGGTAACTTGAATAAACAGAGCGGAATAAGCGTTACATTATTGTTACATGTACGTTTTGGCGGTAAAGAAAGCTACAAACTTTCGTCTTCTCAGTTCATGAAAAATCAACGCTATTCAAAACCATTGCAAGGCGTTGGAAACTTTGCATTTGATTCTAAATCCATGTACATCACCGTTTCTAAGGTGATTAGGCGAGTCACATCAGGAGGGCGGTTTATTTGAAAATTCGGGCCATAAACAATGCAGAATCCGAAGCAAATGTCAGAAGAGCGACTTTGTAACATCCGTATTGTTTTCAGCGGGAAAAAAGCTAGTAATAAAGTTTTTAACGCTGAATTTGGACTGACAGTCCAGTTAGAACGTTGGAAAAAATTTGCATAGTGTTCACGAGCGTCATAAAATACTATTGCAAAGCATTACAGAATTTCAATACTTTTGCTGTAAAAATTCCTTCCAAATACCTTTTTTACTGCCCTATAAGGAATAGTTAAAACGGCATTCTCTTGTTGGAAATATTACGCAACAAGGCTCTGCTCAAATCCGATCAATTTTGTCAATGTTTAAAATCGCACTGTTACTAGGAGTTAAAAGTTTAAGCTTGCGTGGTTTCTGAGGTCCTCCACTCTCTCTCAGGCTACAGTCCAAATCAACAGAGTTAGGCACTCGGGTTGCAGTGACTCTCTCTCCCGGTTACGTTTTTTTCCTGGATCTACGCCCCAAGACGCGTGCGAGGCATGCGGCTTGACTTTTCCGATGGTCAATCAGACCGCTTAGACGTTAGTTACGTATACTTAGCAAACCTTTTTGCGACTTTCGAGATTTTGTTTTTTAAAAAAACGGTATCAGATTTTCCGTACCATTTGTATTGCTTTTATACTTTTTTTCGACGCACGGGAGTTATAAATTAACCATTTGTTATTCGGAATGTTATTTACCTGTGGTTTTTAGCAATATTTAGACTTCGGTCCGCCTTCATGATCGAGAATATTCTAGGTGTAGCGCACAACGTTTTCTGAGAAAAGTAAAAAGAACTATTAGCTCATCATCATTCCACAATATGGAGTAGTTTATCTTAAAAAATATATATATTAATAATAATAAAAGAAAAAACGGTTTGTGGGAAGAAGCTCCCTACTGTAATTTTTTAAACGTTTCAAAGTATCGGGAATTATAATCAAATTTTTTCTACGAAAATGATCAATAACTAATGGCTCCTATGGTGATAGAAATTTCGGGACGTTAGAAATGATTCGAATATCAAAATAAGATAAATAGGCTGTGTTTTCTGGAAACCGCAATATAATAATATCTTGTTATTTTAGAATCAAATGTAAATGGATGACAACAATCACTTCGCCCTAGTTCCTGTTTAGTATAGCATGTTCTAATTCAATTGCTAAGCGTAAGCTCGTTATTATTGTAATATATTGGACGTTTTGAGTTATTCTAGCCATTTAAATAGGTGAAAGTTTTGTTGCGTGCGGCACCAGTAATAACCATTGATTCCACGGCGGCGAACTACATAAAAGCCTTTATAATGATGCAAATGCTTCGATGCGGGATAGTGAATGATGGAGATAATATCACACGACGTCAGAGGCAAACGATACATTAAGCTATAAGGCTGGAAAGCGATTCAACTAGGCAAACGTTCTTCAGTGAGCTGGAGTGTACGGTGGAAGACCTTAAACGCGCTAACGGTTACGGCAAAAAGTTCTTCAACCAAGAACGACATTCAACGTAATTAACTAAGTATGTCGGCGTCATGTGGCAATATTCAGCCGAGAAAAGTGCAATTCGCTTCAACAATGGACATTTCCTGCGCAGAATACCGTTTTAAGCAATGTCAAGAAGCTTCCTTCCCGAAGTACGTACGTGAAACACCTCAGAACTCAAGGGCGCTGTCCATTCAGTGCCAGGGACACTTTGCAGATGTTGTTCAAAAGCAGGTGGAGAACCTTTTTCCTGAGTTTTTTCAATCGTGCTCAAAGGCAAGACTGGCTCAAACAACCGACTTAACTGACTTGCACAAGTACTGTTCTGATCCGATGGTTTTTTCTTGGTTAAAAATGTTCGGTGCCCGGTTTGAATAAAAATTGCACAGCTGTTGACACTGAACATCACTGTTATTTAAGACAACAAATTTGTTCAGGGAGCCGATTACACATCAGTTTTTGCCTTGGTTGACGTTCTCGTTGAATACAGTCGAATAATCTGATCGTTAATCTTTGCTTAATTTTATGTAAATTTAAAACATTCTTTTCTGATTTTTGTATGTAAACTGGAGACATTTCAGGGTTTCTGACCTTTATAAATAAATATAATTTTAAAAACTTCTACAAGTCAGTGGAAATCTTGAAAACTTGATTAAATACAGCGTCGCATTACTTTTTGTGATCTTTATATTCATGTTTCCTTAATTTAATGATGATCTCTTAATTACCGTATAACAGCAACGGGATTTGTATTTTGCATAGACAATTACACAGTCATTGCTTTTTCTCTCATCCACGCATGTGCGTATTCGTGACGTCACTAAACAACATTCAACCCATTCCCAGGACCTTACTCGGACGTCACATCTCGGTGTCACGGATAATGTAATACATAAGACCCCCAGAAGTGGGCACCCTTTGCTTCCTTTTAAGGAGGTTGGCATAGTAACTTCCAACCAGCTCAACGCGACTGATTGAGTTTGGGAATACCCCAGGGGGTTTTAGGAGAATACTCCACGCGCTTAGCGCCCGCGCCCCAGGATTCGAAGAGAACGCCCGGTTTTCAAGACTTAATTATTAATAAAGAATGCTGATCGACATCTAAATCAAAACAGTGGGCGTTTCCAGGCTTTTCTACAAGAAATATACGGGCATAATTGACCAGAAACGACAAAAGACTACTTCATTATGAGTAATCTACTTTATTACACAAGTCAAATCAACCCCATTTCCCCTCCAAAAATCTCCCAGACTGCCCCCTTAATTAGCGATAGAAAAAATAATTAAGTAACCCAAAAAATGCCCCCAACCCTAAAAACCATTCGCCACTTTAAAAGCGAGTGGGGAACTGGAGCTGAACTGCGTCCCGAAATTGTTTCTTGGAACGTTACTGACGACGCGCCGGTCAGCTATTGGCCAATTTGTTCCTTGTTCCCAGTAACTCCCAGAGGTCTTTGCGAAAGTCAACTCGTCCCAGTTTCCTTCTCGTTTCTGAAGTGGCGAATGAAAACGTCCCCGTCCCCTACCCCCCAATTTTCCAACTGATCCTTCTTTCTTGAGCGGTCTATCACTTGATTATCTGGTAGAACTTCGGTTTCCCCTTCAGTGATATTAGAGAGGTAATAAGCATCACTTTTACGTCAAATGGCAGACACGAATTTGTACCACGTGACTAAGTTTCCCCTTTGCTTGTCGCCTACTGTTCATTATTTCTACACATAATTAGTAGTTTCACGCAATTGTTTCAAGAACTTTCTGAGCTGTTTTTATCTACTCATTTTTTATTTTGAGAAATTCTGAACTTGACTAACGTTTGCCGTTTGCCGATACGTGAAGCTTATACTCTATAATAAACAATTATTGAATGAGGTTTTTGTGATATCCAGAATATCATTTAAAATTGAGGGCAAGACTGATAGGACAGCTAAGGGTTGGTAAAATGTGACTGGTGGAGAAATACAACAGACGAAAACTTGTATAAAGAGGTTATTGTGCCAACAAATTGATTATTCCTGATATCACAAAAAACCGAATCAAATAATTATTTTAGTATACATTATCTACCTTGCTCCAAGGGTTTATCGTGAGGTTGATACACTATTTTGAAATCGAAAAACGATAAACAAACCCTCGCTCGGAAATGATCTCTCTTGGAAATCATGCATTACTTGCTCAACCTACAGATCAGTCAGTTATCTTCTAGCAGTATAACTTTACTCATCGGCAGGTTGCGCTGTTATTAATTTTTATAAATGTACTGTCTCCCGCTGTCAAAGCTATTCGAGGCGGGTACCCACAGGTCACTCTGCCAGCACAGCCTTTCTTTCGCTTGCTCGATTTTGGCGTACTGCAGGGCTGAAAATAACGGCCGATCGACGGACAATGTCCGGACTGATCGCGAACTTGACCGGTCAAACCCTCGTCTTGCCCGTCATTTTGACCGGTCACCTTTGGATACGCACGTTTTTTTTTTCCATACAGTTGTCGCTTGATGCTCTACAACGCTGCAATGATTTCTATTTTCTTTGCCTTTTTTGCTGCTTTACTACTCCAGAAAGACTCTGCATGAATCGAATAGGGTCAAGTCAGATCTTTGTTGAGCATGCGCGGCATGTTGCTAGGATATAGTTTTGAACCCAGGCCTAACAGTTTGTCCCTTGAAACAAAGGGCTCAGTTATGGTCATCCGTCATATCAATTAATGGATGCTCGCGCTCGAAAAAACCAGTTTGACAAGAGAGAACAAGACTGACTAGTTTAGAAGTTTAGGCTGCGGCAACTTCAAAGGTTTGACGTTATTCAGGGAGAGCCTTCTTTTCTCTTCATCACACAAGAAGACAAATGAACACTCTCAGGGGCTCCCACTGAGAGTGCCATAGGTCAGATCAAAGGTCTCGATCATAAGTTAACGACGAGTAGAAACAACAAATACAGTAAAACCTCTTACTATTAAGCGGACACCTTCGGGACCTTCCCAAGTGCCCGCTTAATTAATAGAGGGTGTCAGTCTAATAGAGGTCGTAAAAATTGCGCAATGTTTGTTAACGATCAATATTCAACGGTTACTCTGTACAGTGATAAAGTTACATGTTGTTAAAGAAGCCATCCAGAGTTCAAGTTCATTACCTTTCGTTACTAACTTTCATTTGTTTGTAAATGCAAAAACATTAACTGACTTCAGTACGTATTTCAAGGATGTAATCCAACACTACTTTTATCAATTCAGTCCGATGTCCGCTTAATAGAGGTTTTTAACAATAGAAATTAGCCAAATAGGTTGTATTTGGATAATTTGGCTAGTGTCCGCGTCCGCTTGTTCGTTTCGGGACCAGGCTTTGTGTCCGCTTAATACGGGGTGTCCGCTTAATTGGGCGTCCGCTTAATAGAGCTTTCACTGTAAATTAAACGCAACATACTCATGCAAAGTGGGGCGATCTTGCAGCTCTCAGAAGACCTCACGGGATTGGTTGGGAAAACAATAAACAAACAAAATTAACCAATGAATGAAACCTACCCCGAAAACAAAAGAACTGCGACCCATAGGGCTTCAATTAAATCAGAGGGTTGGAAGAGTTGCAAGGCTACTGGTACCCCAGAACTAAAATAAAACGAAAATACATAAAATATGATCGACAAATACTGAAAGAGAATCAGGTGATTTTTATATCAATAGAGGAAAGTTCTCAAGGCGTAAACTGAACCAAAAGCTGAAAAACAAACAAAAACAAAAACCAAGAAGAATACAAAAGTAACTTCTTTTCTTTGACAAAGATAACATTATTCCTCAATTTCTAGATGGTTATTTATAACTTTAGGTAATTCTACATCGTTTTCCAAAAACTCCGTTATTAACACATTAACTTAACATTTCAACTCTGCCGAGGTTAGCAATTCCACAATTTTGACCCTTAGTTGTACTTATTTGTCCGAAAATGTGTTTTTTTGTGTACAAACACGTGAATTGTGTAGATGTGTTTTAACTTTAATAGCACCGAACTTGTTATTGGTTATTAAAAGTTTATGTTTATTACTTTTTAACAAGTGCCTGAAGCACCACTATAATAGCTTATACAGGCAGGTGGTATGAAGCTCAGTCGAAAAACGTGACTTTTTTGCTATATTTAACCTGACATTAAATCAAATATTCAGCATAGGTCGTAAAAAATGATGATTACAGCTTTTAACCAGGCCAGAAAAGTTGTGTTAGATTCTGAACCAGTTACGTCCGCCCGATCAAGGAAAATTGGGTATTGCCGAAGAACAAGCCGGTTTTCGAATTCCGGTCGGATATCATCAGCCTGACAATTACGAATTAATCAGACAGCCATCAAATGATAACCTTTCGGTAGGTATAAAAAATGGACTTTCGCACTTCTAAGGAACGGGAACTCCAAATTAACAGTAGGCGATGATAAAAATGTATCCCGTGAGGAAATATCTCTGTCTAAATCTGGTCGGAAGAAGATTGAACACGAACACGCTGCGGTGCTGTTCCCTGAATTTTTCCCGCTCGACGGTGTGGTGTGTTCTCGTCGTGAAGATTGATCCAATTCTAGCCTCTTGAATGCTTTTTTTTGGGACACAAAAAAGCAAGTTAATTTTCAGGAATTCCAGGTACAATATCAGTAAACGCGTTGAATCACTGTCCAAAGTAAACTTCTTAATTCCGGTGTAATTATGATATCATTAAGTATCTCAACTGATCATGAGAGAATCATAGGTCATATTTTTTTTCGTGCTCAAATTTTCCCAGGAAAATATGAACCGCACCATGTTTATAACTCTTTTTCACTGGAATCTAGTAACAAAACTGCGATTTGTTTTTTAAAAAATTATTTAATGAGTGTAATGTCTTTGGTCTTTGGTAGATCACATCTTGTCCAGAAAGCCGATTAAATCAAATATAAAAGTGCCAACACTTAACAACTTTTGCATATATATTCAACAAAGACGCAGGATTATGG
The DNA here is from genome assembly GCA_964035525.1 of Porites cylindrica. Lineage (NCBI taxonomy): Eukaryota > Metazoa > Cnidaria > Anthozoa > Scleractinia > Poritidae > Porites > Porites cylindrica. The sequence continues at coordinate 6,484,845 of OZ037776.1, forward strand.
GAGACGACAAACCAGGAGAGATTTCAATTAGGTCACATGTTCGTGGTGTGGTAAATTTAAAAACATTACGGCAAGCTGTTACCGACGCATGCGTATTTTGCTTGGATAACGAAAAGCTTGCCCTTGAAATTTTGATTTTTATAGAAACGTGGATCGGCTCTGTCTTTTGTCTTGCAAACACGTGTGATGTACAGATAAGTTATCTTAATTGCGTTGCTCTTGTCATTGGTTTTTAACGTTAATGTGCATTACTTTTGAAGAAGCGCCCGAAGCACCTCGGTAAAAGCATATACGGTCTAAAAACGTGACTTTTGTCATATGTAAGATAACCCTAAAGCAAGTATTCCATGGAGGATGTGATATCAAGAAACATGATTGCTTTTGACCAGGCGAAAAAAGTACTGTTAGACTCAGAATCAGATGCCGGCAAACGTGGCAAATTGTGCATTTCCGAAGAACAACGTTTTCCGCCTTCGATCGTATATCACCAACCTGACAGTTGTGAATTCACTAGACAGCCATCAATTCATAACCGTGTGGTAGGTGCTAAAACTTGGAAATTGTCACTTTCAACAGATACCGGGAAATCCAAATCAGCAGTAAGAGATAAAAAGGAATCTTGTGAAGAAACAGCTCTGTCTAAATCTGTTCGTCGGAAAATGAAACAGCAACACGCAGCCCTACTGTTCCCTGATTTCTTTCCGCGCGACGGCGTGTTTTGTTCTTGTCGTGAAGATTACAGTGAGGCGCTCCGGCATGATGCCGTGGTTGATCCAATCCTCAGCTCTTGGATGCTGCTTTTTGGACGCAAAAATACAACTTAATGATCGTAACTACACGATTATGCGATAAATCATTACCTAAAGTAAACTCTTTAGTTCAATATAACTGTGATATTTTTGAGTGCCTCTGATCACTGAGCTCGTACTGCAAATATCAGTTAATCTTCCCTCTTACTCAAAATATCCAAGAAAAATGTTTACGCGTCTTGAGCATTTTGTGTTTATAAGCTCTTTTTCATTAACAACGTAAAAACACTGCGATTTTAATGGTTGCTGGAAATGTGGTAAATTACGTCCTGTCAACAAACCCTATTAAATCAACAGAAAAGCGCTCGCGTGAAACAATTTTGCATGTAAATTTAAGGAAGTCGTGTTACTCCCAAAATGTTAATCGTTAATATATTCGACATAAACGTTTAAGATAACAGCTACCGCAAGCTGTATTAATAAGTAATTTAAAAAATACACACTGTAATTTTGAAGGCGCCATGCAGATAAGCCCAATTTAGCGATGCGATGTCTTAGTTTACTGATTAAAGTAGAAGGGAGTTGTTAATTCTTCACAGTTCTTTATATCAATTCTAAGATGTACTGAAAGTTTTGATGGGGATCATTTGGCGAAAATCCGTTGACACCGCTCAAAAAAGCGCCTTAACCTTAGAAGGCTAGACTTACCAAGTTTAAAAATGATACGTCTAAAGCGAGCGAAGCTACAGCTTCCCAAACTTCGCGAAATTTTACAGACGTTTGTGGTGGGTAGCACGAACTTGCCCCCAACCATACAAACGTCTGCAAAATTCCGCGACTTTGCCGGCGAAGCAGTATATCTTCGTTAGTTTTGAACGTGCTCGGGAATATCCACGTTCTGAGTACAACTTCTTTTGAGGGCGGAACTATATTCAGATCTTCTCTCACTCTGTCAGTGTCTTCGATCTCTTTCTCTATGAGAGCTTCAACCCCCTCTGATTCAACTCAATGAGTTGATTGTCCAGTCCCTTAATCATGGCCACCTTTTCTGTCAAGGTCTGCAATGGCTGCTTCGTTCATTGTTTGTCTTCCAATGCGCTTCGATATAATTGTCTAATCTTTGACCTACCTTGTGCATTAATTTCCAAGCAGAACTTCTGCGTCCCACTCGGATTTTCCGCTTCTTATCGATCTCTACTTTTCTTTCGTTCCCTCAGCATTCACTTGTTAGGCACAACGTTCGCTAGCCCGGCACAAACTCCGGCTCGAAGGACCACTGTGTTCGGGAATATCCGCGGTCAATACAACTTCTTTGAGCACTGTATATTATTCCCGAGCCATTTTCTTTCTTTTACACGTTCTACTTTCTACACTTTCTTTCTCAGTTCCTATTCTTTATCTTAAGTACAATAAAATACAGTTCTAATGTTTCCGTCACATGACACTATACATAGGAAAAAAACTTGAAGGTCTTAATTGTGTACTCAGGTTTTAATCTTTAAAATATGACGTTGCGATAAACTACAAAAAAGCATTCAATTTAGCGCAATAAGCATATCAATCAACAACTTCTACCGCGTGCGAACAGCCTCGCGTGCAATGGCCTTGCGTATAAATGGCCTCCAAGTACTGATTACATTTGAGTCTTTGCGTTACATGAGCACTATTTTCCGTCGCAGCGAATCAGTTTCAAAATTGACAACTTCCCTGATCTTAAGGCCTTCTTTCCAGCTATAATGACGGATTTCCGCAAAATTTTCTTAGTCTGAAGTTGAAAAAACCTTGGAAGGGTCTATTTCCTTGCTTTAATGAAAAACAAACAATTAACCCTTTAAGCCCCAAGAGGGACAAACATCAATTTTCTCCCAACAATAACAATACGCAATCAAGAGAAAAGGTCGTGAGAATTAGTAAAATGATCACTAAAGGGAAAATGCATTGATCTTTTATCAAATTCTCTCAACTTGTTCTTTATAGAAATGCATAGAGACCAGTTTGGAGAAGTTGTATGCGGATATTGGGGCTTAAAGGGATAAGATATTGTCATAGCCCCTTGGTGGCAGCCGTTGCTATGTTTCCTATACATAACGTGAAAAATACATGAGGACGAGCCATTGTGTGATATTAAAAGGGGACGTGGACTGAGGTGTGTTGATAAAAATTTGTTCCAACATTCGATAAATCTAAATGTGAATTTGCATCCATACTTGCAAAACAAGCTTTTAGCAATCTTCACGGGCATTCTGTATGACGTCACACGTTACAACAGCAAACCAAAGATAAGAATTTTTATGATAGATAACCTTTATTTTTTAGCATTTCATTCTGCCGCGCTAATGATTTTAGAGCGTTTTTATTGGTAATGTTACCATAAATAGCCCGACTTGACACCGGTGAATATGATTGGAACGACTTTATTTATATTCCTGACAGCTGCTGTTGAATGTATATGTGCGCTGGGATCCAGTAAAAAACGTGACTGTTTCCAAAAAAAGCGAACGTCAGCAGAATCTTGCAAGGCCGTCGTAATTCCAGGCGCGCATGGCGCCTCACAAACAGGTTTTTCTCCAATTTTGAGGTCAAAACCTGAACGATTTCCGAAAAACAGTGGATTAGCACCTAATGTATAATAGTCCATTTCCGAGTTCCGAAACTCTCACTCTCAAAATGTTTCTTGTGAAAATAAGTTTTAAAGAGAGGGGAAGTCGTTAGGTCACGTTGCCTTCCGCTACGAGTCCAGGCGCCAGTTGTTTAAAAAGTGGATAGCACTATCAACTGGATAAATCACTAGCTATCCACTAGCCACTGGATAGCTCAATTGGTTTCCCATTACTTATCCGCTGGATAGCGATTTTTCCGGTGGATAGCGCTTTTTTCCAACTTTTGGTGTTAAAACAACACATGTAACAACGGCCCTAAAAATAACGTGAAATAAATAATAACGGTAACAATGGAAATATAAACATCTATGTGGACCTTATGCAAACGAGCGAGAACAAAAGATTTTTCATGATTAGAATTAAATTCGGTTCGGTATCTAGTTACCAATCGACGCTTGAAACGGGACTAAATGTGTCAGTCTTGTTTAGCCGCCTTTCCATTGCCTATAAAAATACACTAAGTTTTCCCCCAAATTTTTGCATAAGCAGTGTTTGCAACACCCAGGAGAAACTGAAAACTATGGGTACCGGGTGCGCAAAATTTAGCGGGGGAGACAAGATGTGTTAATTACGGGAAGGGAGGGAAGTGGCAAATTAGTAGCGAGTCTTTCTGCAGGTACCGTCATCAGAAAAGAAACAAAAGAGCCAAACAATAGAGTTCTCCTGGGGGCTTTGTTGCTTGGTTGTCATCAACTTGCGGTTTGGAAGTGAGACCACCTCTTTGCTCTTGTTATTTTTGTTTTTAAAGTACCTTTAGTATTATAAATACTTTTTAGCATTCCAACCGTTTGTCTCAGTAGTTAAAGTTATGTTTTCTTTGACTTCAATTCTTGAAACTTTCCTTTTGTTGAATTGCCGTTCAAGTGTCTCTCAAGAGAATTTCTAAATTGAATTTCTCGACCATTATAAATGTCATCGACTATGTGGGAGAATAGACAGTGCCTTACGTAGAGCGGGAAAAGGGTAAAGAAACACGCTGAGTGATCAGTAAACCCTTCCCATGATACCCAGCGTCCTGCGGAAGAGATGGGCAACGAGTAAAGTCTGCAATACGTCGGGTGGGGTTGGGGGGGGGGGGGGGGGGGGGGTGCTTATTACCATTTCCACAAACTCCCGGGTGGAAATCTTGTACATAAACATAAAGCTATAAAAATTATTTTACTTGATAACAGAACGACCTGCTACAAGAAGGTATATCTAAATCAGCTAAACCGCATACCAAAAAGAGTAGGAGAATTTTATTCGTCGCTCAATGCAAATCAATGCCCTACAGTATTTTCCAGGGGCACCCAACGACTGTTTTCTGTATTATACTACTACATGAGAAATTTCTTCAATTTGATTGGCTTTTTTTGAAATACCTGCATGTGAAAATTACAAACCTTTTGCTTGTAGTAGTATAAACAAATAATAGCATGTTTTGTACGAGATATTTGGCATAAATACCACTTGTGATATTTCAAAGTTGTCTCAAATTGCACTCGCCTAACGGCTCTTGAAATTACGTATAACAATTTTGAAACATCGCTCGTGGTATTTATGCCAAATATCACAAACAAATCATGCTATTACCTATACAAATAACTGTTCGGAGAAGCAAATATTGCCTAGAATTCTCTATTTCTTGAAGACAGCCAAAAATTTCTAGATGATCGCCCTATTCATGTACAGTTGTCTACGCTTATGTAATAAATTTCCTACGATTTTCTGAAGAATTAATTTTTCACATTTCACTGCCCAGGTTGCTATTTTTCATAAAAAAAGGAAACATAAAATTTTTCCGATTCAAATATGTGATGGAGAGAGGAATCAGAATAGTTCTTTCTTTCGTAGTAGGTGAAATTGCATCTAAAGTTTTTGGGAAAATAATACTGAACCCCTTGTAATTTCGAAAAGACTCAAGTTCCTCTCGAATTCCCTAGGTTTTACCAGTTTTCAATTCTGATCAACAACTTTGTTGTGCTCGAAGCTTCTGTCAATTAAATATTTATAAGAAAAATGTGAAGTCTAAATAGCTGCATGTTAATTGTACCACCCAACCATATGCCAACGAATGTCAGTGTGATACGTTTTAGTCAGGTTTCTCAGGATACAAGGGAAAATACAACCAAATGAATGTTATTTTTAATTACTGGTTATTCAGTGATGTAATTCTTGACTTGTTCGGTTTAAATGCGGTCCGATGAAAATGATGTCGGGATACGACCATTTATTTATGGCGTGTTTAAATTATGTGGAATTTGAGCCAAAACATTTGTTGTAACCTATTTTATAATTATCCCTTCGTTAACACCATCGTTAAATTAGGGGGATACATCAACTTTCCAGGATGTTCTTTCCCTAGTTAACCTAACTCTCCCGTTATAAAATAAATCAATATAGCTTAACTTCTTCGCTCTACATGTTAACCAAACTCAAGCCAGACGAAAATTCTTCAACATTCATTCCAATGTATAGCCATCTTAATTTATACTTTTCCGTATGGCGCCCATAAGAAAATTCTCTATTATAGTATTTTAACCCGTGTGGCAAATACTACGGCTGCCCCTTTACGGAATGCGGGCACGATATAAATAATTATTACTCAGCTGGCTGTGTTTCGATCTTCAACTGAAACATGTTGATACTGACGTGATACTGGTAATAAATATGTGCATAGCACAGCTAACTCTGGAGCTGACCGCGATTTTCATGCAGCCTTGAACCGTTGGCGCTTGATGCTTTCAATTGCTTTGCGATAAGACCAAATGAAAATTAATAAGTGTTTTATCTAACTTTCTTAGTACCGATAGGTGATATCATCACCGGTGAGTTCGTCAACTGCAAAAATATCGTTCAATTCTTAGCTTCCTTGTATTTTAATTCTAAAGAAATTAAAATATATCCTTAGGCGTGTTTATTAGACTGTCACGAAAGGGTAGAAAGTGAAAAACAAAAGGCTCTTCTTCAAAAGAAAATGAGACCAAAACTGGTGGCGGAATATGTTCGATATATAAATCTCGCCTTCGTCTATGAATTTGGGTTCCTGAGTGTTGAGTTTGAGCTGGCTCCGGTGTCCTCACAGTTCCTGAACTCAGTGTTTTCAACACTAGTTACATCTAGAGTGGTTTGTATTGTCGCAAGCTTGTGGAATTGAGTTACCGACCAGATTGAACCCATCATGGACTGCAGTAGGTTTTGTCAGTGTTTTTTCCTCTGGCAAAAATGCCGCTAAAAAATCCAGCTAACCAGTTATTAAGCATTTTTGTCTTCTCGAAGTGTGAAAAACGTAATCTAGTAAAGAGTCGTCTTTACTTATAAACGTTTTTGCCAAAAAGATCCAGCCATGATTGCACAAGAGGATCCTCTTCGACGGAAACACGTCTATCCTGTGTATTTTTCCTGTGTTCCGAGTGCTTGTCAAAAGTCTCGCACCTCTCATATGGCACCACATTACTGTCCTTAAAAAACTCTGGGAAAAAGTGTTGGACCTCAGAAATATCCTGGCCCTCCGACTTCAACGGAGAGGGTTCACTTGAACTTCTCACAATCCCTGCAGGTACCACAGCAACGTTTGCTTTTTCCCGCCAATACGTCGGTGGAGCTGACACTGTACGTCGAGCCTTTTCCCGACAGTGCAATGGAGCGGTAGATTGATGTGTCTGTCGTTCCGAACCACTGTGGGTAATATTCGGCGTCATTTCTCTCGGGTTTCCGTAAAAAGCACTTTGTAAAATATTCGCTGCCCGGTATCTTGAGGGCTTGTCTGTTGGGTAAATATAGTTTGTCTCGCTAACATGCATGTTACCTGTGTCCGGAAGAGCGTCCATCGCAAAATTATCATTTTCGTCGACGTACTCGATCGTTTCCATTATAGTATTCAATTTTTTTGAGTAACATTTATTGGCGCTCTTTAACATCTCTTGCATTTTGTCTTGAAAAATGTCCAAGCTGCTGTTGTTTTGTTACTCAACAATGCGCGAATGTGTGCAATATTTACCCTCGGTGTATTGCCTTACGAAATGAACAAAAGGCTCTGCTGCCCCGGTTTTTATCAAATTGTTGGTGTATTTGGAATATATCATATAATTGCTTAGCAACCTTAAACATAGAAAGCAATTTGTAGTAATCAGCTGCTTTTCCGAAAATAGACGTCGATAATACACATCCTTTCAAGTTGTTGGTGCCTCTGACAGGTGATTATATATTTTATGCTAATTGAATGTTTTAAAAGCGAGAGAAGTGTTTTCGTTTCCTGAAGGCTTAATTCGAGAAAAATCCCCCATTTGAAATGCAGTATTTGTGACAAAAGTACGTGTAAATTGAAAGTTTCTGTATACATTGCCGCTGATATGCCTTCAATGGGAATTAAAAGACTTATTGGCATTGGAAAAAAAATTAAAAAAACCTTTCGTATGGTAATCTTCTAGTCAAATATGGGTTCTTATTTTTCGCTGTTTGGAAAACTCGGTGTCCGTTATCCGATACGGTATCTAAAATTTTTATAAGTTTTTAGCGCAACAGCTTTCAGTTATTCTTATTTTTAATGAGTGGTAGTTGACTGAGGTTGTCTAATTTGGAAGAAGTAAGGAAGCAAGCTAGAGTGAACGAATTCAGATAAGGCTTGAAAAAAAAATTTAAAGTGACGTTATATGACATTATGTTTGCTTTTATGATACCACTTAATTTATCTTGGCATAAACTTTAGGCTCTTATGTATATTTTTATTTGCCTTTAAAAACAAATATAACGTGGAAGAGAACAATTTGAATGTTTTAGATCAGTCCAGAACCGTCAACTTTTAATTCCAGAGTCAGTAATTTTGGCGGACCTCTTATGCAATATCACTAAGCCATTTTCCATGAATTTCCTTGGATGAGATATTACAAGTTCAAAAATGTTTGGCTTCTTTAATGGGTAATGGATGGGTGTACTAATGTAGTGTAGCATAATGGGCGTTTGAATAGGAGAAAAACATGGTGAACATTTGCTTTAGAGGACAATACTATTTGTATTGGAACAAACCAATTTTGTTATGTCTTAATCATAGGCCTAGTGGGTTTGCACCACTTACTCGAGCTCTTTTGAGTTTTTTAAAGTGTACAATGTAAGGCGCCGTTTATTTTAGTTTTCGCTTAACGCACTAGAGACCAGATTAGGAACCGACCATTTGACTTTTGAAGGGGGGAGGAGAGGGTATGGGTGATTTGGTTTGCGCAAGAATTTTTGTTTCCAAACCTCTGGGGATAGAATTTTTTCCCCTGACTACAAAGCCATGGCAGGTATTTCCTTGCAAGATATTTTTTACGCTCGAAATCAGTCTGCAGGATATTTATTCTGAAATCACCCATACCCCCCCCCCCCGCTCAAAAGTCAAATGGTCTGCCCCTTAGCCGGGAACTTTTCGAAACTACGACGCGCGGCGACGGCAAAGAGAACGTAATAGAGACATTACGTTCCGTTAGCCGAAAACAGCACGGAAATTTCTTTGTCTTCTCTGTACAGCTAAGACCTGAATTAAATGATCAAATTTGAGGTTTCTAGAAAACAAAGAGTGCAAGATGATAAATTTCGTACTGCATCTGTCTGAGCTCGGACCCAGCCTCTCTCTTTTAATTTCAACTTTCCTAATTAATTTTTAACGTTTTTAATTGTCTCGTTAGCGTCACCATTGTTAGATTGTAAGATCCCTATATATTAGTTTACGAACTCAGTTTACAATGATCGTTTTCGTTTTTGTTGTGGACGTGTGTAAGGAAGCCGTATGAAGGTAAAATTTTGTGCGTTTACTTAATTAGCCTTAATAAGATACCCGTATTATCGATGGTGGTATAATATCTGCGTCTAGACATTTTTGCTTTGTGCAGATGACAGGAATTTATTTCCCAGCTATTATTTTTCAGGCTAACCTTGACATTAGAAAGCTAAGGGAAAACATTTCAAGATGTAAACAGAAGGGCAAGATAACGTGGAATGAATGCCATTAACTGTTGACCAGGGCCTAATTAACCTTGGGACGAGTAAGTGGCTCTGGGCCAGGGCTATGCAATAGGAAAGGAGCGAATTTGCGAGATTAATTCTACCAAACGTTTGGTAACTTCTTTTTTGTATCTAACGGTAATTAAACGACGAGGTCAGTCATGAGCTTATCGCATATAGACTGCTTGTAGTCCTTCATTCGAAGGTTACTTATCCCGGCAAAGTGAAACAAGTAAAACGAGACCTTCCCAATCGCCGTACGTGTTACCCCTATTTTTGTCATGAGAGCTTTTCAAGCAAGAGGGGTTATATCGAGAGAAAAACCCATTACAGATTGCACATATGTACTGATAGCCAGCAAATACAGCCGTCTCCGCTATCTTTTTGACTCGCCACTTCCTGGGTGAGGGAAAACGGCTAAATTCGCAGGCTTAGTCTGTTCCAGGCTCCGAGATAGTCGGGTCCGCTGAATTGAGAAAGCGCAAACCGCGAAAATAAAACTTCGCATGCCTTTTTCTTTCGCGTCTTCCCCACTATCTGAGAGCCTGGAATAGGCTCTGGAACAGGCTATCGCCGGCTAATATATGCATCACGACTCTCAAGGCCCCACCAGGCCTGTATAGAAACCCTGAACTTCCTTGATATAATCCACCATGTTTGTAAGCACAAAAAAATTATACCGATTCCTGTGGTTGCGCAATGATTGTGAAACTTGGTTATCTAAAGCAGCTGCAGCGATGTTCCTTTTATCAGGCGGACACCCAACGACGGTTTCCTCCTAAATACATTGAAAACACTTTTTAGGCTATCCAGAATACATTAGATCTCTAGAAATGCATTCTAAGCGGCGGTATAAAATTTGTAACTGTTCGGTCATCCAAGGGCAACTTCATTTTTTTCGAAATTTTAACAGTGTTTAAGGGATTCAGTATTATTTTCCGGAAAATTCTAGATACAATTTAACGCTTTACGAAAGTGAAAATTTTTCTAATTCCTCTCTCCGTCACATTTTTGAATCCGAAAATTTTAGGTTTCCTTTTTTACGAAAAATAGCCTAACCTGAGTAATGAAATATGAAAAATTAAACTTCAGAAAATCCTAGGGGATAGGGGATTTTATTAGATAAGCTTCAAAAATTGTACATCTAGAAATTTTGTACATCTAGTCAGAACAGTCATCTAGAAATTTTTAGCCGTCAAAAGTAATAGAAAATTCTAGGCAATATTTACCTCGCTGAAAGAAACAGTCGTTGGTTGCCCCTGTTTTATCGACGTACGGATTAAAAACGTTTGACTGTAAGTTTCTGAAAGAGACCTATTTATATCTTCTTCCTTATGATGCTGTATTATTCAGAAGTGCAAATTATATTACTGGCAATTTTTCTCGTTTCGCGGCTTCTGTCGAAAACGTAGTTGCTTCATCGTTTGCTATAAATATCAATTTTTTTATACTGACATGGCAATAGCAAAGAGAGATATCCTTTCTTAAAGAATTTAAAATAAAAGAAGTAAATTCTGGATTTATACCAACGTCTCCGCTTCAACTGATCAGAACTCGACAACTCCTGTCATTTTCATATGCAAAACTCCAGGTGTTATTTTGATCATTCTAATGAAGTCAAAAACAAATATAAAATCTTGCCAGAGCCATTTTTTTTGTTCTCGAATACAGCGTTAGTTTTTACCAAAAAGCTTCAAGATCGTACGGTGGTCTGCTACGCTAATCATCGTCTCTATCATTATCATTGATTTGCCTTATTGAAATAGCTTATAGGTGGAAGTATATATGTGTTTTTTCCACATTACCATCAGTTCCTTGCTTAATTTGTGAAGTTTGACCGAGGAGCGCGCGTTCGGGAAAAGGAAAATTCCATTCACTTGGTCGTTTTGATGCGTTTCACTTACTGTATTTAACCGATTGTAGTTTTCTGAAATTAAAATTACTGCCTTGAAGAACACTGTGGTAAATTTCCCCCAAGCCTCTGTTTTAAGACGAGGCTAAGTGAAAATAAAACTCCTTTTCAAGAGAAAGGTTTTGCACTTGGCCTCTCTTTGAAAATGAGGAGTTTTTGGAACTCGGAAATGGCCCATTGAGCCGGAATTGTTTGTTCGTATCTGGATCACGACTATATAGCATTTCTTTTCAATCGTGTTACTTCAAGATGATGTTTGTGATCCTGTTTTCATGGAATAAATTACCAATAATTACCTAGTCTCTCATTTTATTCATAGCCTTAAAACACTCAGTTGTTTGGATGTTTAACTATGTACAACTTTACCTTTTGCCTCATTGAAATCAACCTCAGATCCACTTAAGAAAATAAATGTTTGGTTTCATATGGATAAATTGTTTGTGTATCGCGGTCAGCCAGTTAACTGGCAATCTGACGCAAAAAACGCAAAGCGGTTGTATTCATATACCGCATGTTCTCTGCCCCCCACACCCACCCCCCCTCACCATGTAAGGGAATTCTGGATTCTGGATTCTGGATTCCACGCCATGGATTCCGGATTCCAGGTACTCGATTCCATTCTTTTTCAGTGTAACTTGGATTCCGGGTTCCATCGTTAGTGGGATTCCGGATTCCAAAGCACAGGATACCGGATTACACAATCAAAATTTTCACAGATTGCGGATTCCACGATAGGGAGATTTAGCAAACGAATACGGCGACGTCAACGAGAACGGCAAAAAAGCAATAGGTTCAGATTGGCAGATCAATTACACTGCACGTGCATCCCGCTTTTTTGTACATTTCTTTGCCGTCACTGCACGAATAAGACGTGAAAATGCCTAATTTCACGTTTTTTGGAAGATGTGAAGAGAAGACAGCAACTTTATCTTTTCCTGAACTTTAATTGATACAGTCTTCTCGACTTCACAGAATAAACTGCCAACATTTAATCAATTGAACGAGGTGGAATAAGCACGATAAAGTTTGAAGTAGCGCGACGGACTTCTCTTTTACAGTGATCTTTTCATAGTACTTTTTAAGTAACGTTTTCGCTGTAGTTATTGCTTATATAAGCTCCCTATATGTGTGCCATAACTAAACATGTGACAGTTAAAAAGTCTCAATGGCTGCAGCAATCCGCTGAAATTAGGCGGTAATATATGTTAACCAGTTTGATAGCAGTTGTGGATCAATATTTGCGAATAATATTTTTCAAAAATCTTCAACAATCGTAAGATAAAAGTGGATCTTTGAAATGAAACCCTCGGCTTTAAGGTGGATTTCCACATTCGCGTAATTTTTACGTGCATACGCACGTAAATTTTACACGCGTAAATAAAATAGAGACAATGTATGGACGGTCACGTTTAAACGTAAAAGTTGGACCTCGCTAAACTTTTGTGTTTACGCGTGACCTTTTATTTCATTTACGCTCGTATGCACGTTAAAATTACACAACAGTGGAAATCAACCCTTAAAAGGGCTATGTGACCAAGAGGGTATTGCAATCTCAGTTACATGTTAATTAGTGGCCAAAAAGGTCAATTCTGTGCTGAAGTCATTATACTTAAGTACCTTCACCCATGGACAAAATTCTCCCCGTAGAATTATATGAAGAAGATATTAAACTAATCATGCTTACTGATTATTGGTGCAAGCAATTAATAGCCTGTTTAGGCTTGAGAAAAAAAAAAATGGCCCATTTTTTTTTCACGTAGCCTCTTAACTACTTTGCCATGGCCTTCCCTTCAATCACAAATTAAGATGAGATAATACCGTAAGCCTAGACCAGGACGTGAAAAGTGGGGGCTTAAAATGCAGCACGTTTCCATTACGTTGCGATTTTCATAACACTCCCTGGTGAATCAAGGAGCGATATTCGCGATTCCTATCAAACATTTTTTTTCCGGAGATCATTTGCATTTGCACGTCTAAGGTAGGGAAAAAATATTGTAACAAATGCTCATAACATCTACGTGGGATATTATTTTAAGTCAATGAGTAAATGAAAAAAGTAAACTTGCATCGTCTGTATATTTGTTTTAAGATTTAAGTCATGATTTGCAGAGGTAAGGCTTTTTAAGGCAAAGCGTGTCTACGCTCACGACGCTCGATGCAAGCTCTGTTATCGGTCAAGTTTATCATCTTGGATGTGCCGATAAAAGGCAAATTAAGTGGTCCTGCAGCCTTAGAAGGTGTTTTTAAAGTATATTTTCCGCGAAGTACGTGCGGTTGAGTATTCCGTTGCGTTAATTCATTTAGTTTTATCAGGCGTTTTGGTTAAATCATTAATCGGTAATAAGTTATGGCCTTCTATATAATGAATGCAATCACTTGGATGCGTGGCTCAAATGGGTACTTAAGGCATAGTATTTTCAGTTTCGACAATTCATTATTTTTGTGTCTTCCGCCGTTGCTTGCACAGCTTTTATCTTAAGACATTACTCGCCCAGATTCCCAACCTCGTCAGAGCATCAAATAAGTACTAACTGAGAAGGAAAACATTTAAGATGTGTCGTGGGCCTTACGGACTTAGCCACAGAAACTACTCGCCAAGTCGCTCTGTTACATTAAGTTATTGGCGACGATTGCCCACAATTTTTGAGGCCACAGACAGTGAAATGTCAACAGCCGAGATTGATGCCGGTGAGACTCTTGTTAAAGAGAACCTTGAGCAAGATACTACAGACGCTGCTCGTCTACTTGGGGAAAAAGAAATCAACCGGCCTCCGCAGAAAGCAGCCGAAAGAGACAAAACTGCAAAAGAAAAAAGTATGCGGTACAAAATTTGCTTTGGAAAATCTGGTGTTATTGAAACGGCAGAGGCAACGCTGTTTCAGCAAGTTAAAGATGAACTTAAATATTTCTTGAAGACTCCCTATGCGGAATTTTTTCCAGAAAATACGGCAACGTCGAGCCTAGAGACCTGTTGTTTGCCTGACAGTGCTAGGAAGAAACAATCTAAGATTTCTGATACCACGGGAATGCAATCTGATCGCTTCAGCGAAATTGCTGCTTGGTTGGAGTTTTTTGGATAGCGTATGCTTTGATCTTAAGGGCTACATTTTCGCGGTATGAGCTCCCCAGCTCACACCTATGTATTCGTAAATCGGTGATAATCATTTATTTAGAATAACCAATTGACAATTCATGAACTTGAAAGCATAGACTAAGCAAATATTAGGCATTTTAATCCATTTTGAAGTACTCGTCACTAACTCTTCGTTTGCTTTTCCTATTTTGTCTGGGCTTACTCGCTACGAGAAATTTGACTTGTCCAATACACCATAAGAAAACGTTTTACGCCTATTACGCTATGATATCAAAACTTCTAAAGTTAACAAGTTTTTACCTGTATTTGTTTATATATGTGTGATGTTATTAAACTTCAAAATGTCAGTCGCTTTAGATTGCCAATTTGAATCCGCAGTGTTTAATTTTTTCCTTGTTTAAAAAGAAAGCCAGCTAAAAAACGTCCTCATGTTCACTGCTTTGATGTCTTTTCAGCCCCTTTACACAGGCTGCTTTTCATAAAGAACAATACTTCCACAAGACGTCTTAGACACATGTAAACTTTTCATCGTACCACGCTTCTAATTCAATTTCCCTTTTACTAAAATTTTGAAAGAGTCTATTCTACCCCTTCCCTGGCCGCCGTGTCAACTTGGAAAGGTGATGCGCATTAGAGTTGCGCAGTGCAATAGAGGAATGAAGAAAATGTAATTAACCACGCTGCTCAATATGTAAAACCAATTATCAGACATATGAATATAGCCTCCTTCAGGTCTTTTACGGAAGTAGGCAATATCTGTTTTACCAACATTTCTTCAGATTGTTAATTGATTTTATTTCCTTGCATTGCGTGAGCTAAGACATGATTCCAACCTAGACCACCATGGTTACTACACATATAAGTAGAAACCGGAGGTTGTCCAAAGCATGCAAAGTAATGATATACGCTAAAAAAGAGGGGGAGAGTCTAATTTGCCGCGCTTTATTGTAAAGCTGAATAATGACCTAGATTGATCCCGACAGATCCTCAAAATAATAATAAGAATGAGATAGCAAAATTTATTCTAACCGAAAATGCTACAGCAATATATATTTCTGTATCCATCAAAGCCGCACTTTTGTCGACGAAGTCAGTTTGTGGTTATCTATGCATTAAAACTGTACCTTACATAGGGATCCAGTAGATTCCCAATCTCGTCGGCATGTTTGACAAGTTATTTGATTGACTGTAAATTTATGTAAGATTTTAAGTTGCTTGTCAATAAAACTTTAAATATGGGCTACGCATTAATGTGCTCCTCCACACGTCAGCGCGGTCAACGTCGGTAGAAGCTTTCCTTCATTTTCAAAATGTGTAGATTTGCAGACAACTGCGATTCTCATAACAACTCGTGCGAACACAGGGATCATTACAAGCAGCGAAATTCCTTTCGCCACTTTCCTCACTTGCCTACGATTTTTGAGGTGGAAGATGAGACAGAAACGGATAACTCCACGATCCAAAACGATGTTGTGGAATTTATCACGAAATTTCACACGAGTGAAAATAGGTCCAACAATCTTGGGAAGGGCTCTGCTCAAGTGCTATCTACTGCGGACTTTTTCTTGTCTAAACATTCCGCGAAAACGATTTGCATCGACAGGCATAGATCCATCAAAGGTCTGAGAGTTCCCCGCCAAAGTGGTAGAATGAGACTTGCAAACCAAGACCTGTTAGAAAAACAATTAGGGATTGCTGCATGGATGAAATTTTTTGGTTAGTAATTGTTCCTGTGAAATATCCTTCTGGTGTTTCTTATGAAACGCCTTTCAGAACAACAGGCCGTATCAATCGGGTTGCAGAAGAAATGCTGTGTAATGTATGTACACGTAATTTTAAATATGTAACATAAGTATCGATGTTAAAAGTGTCAAAACAAGATTGAGGCTCTTGAAGGTTAAGTAGAAGTTTTTTTTTATCATTTATTAGTTTTACTATGTCAGTTGTAGTCATAGTTATCCTGGCTCAAGACGTGCTGAAGGTCTCGTATTTGTCTAAACCTTGTTTTGATATAATCCCATCGAAAGCGGAAGACAATTCACCTGCCTTCCGCTCCAACTAGGGTATTTTAGAAAGCCTTTGAGATTTGCGTAATTACCCAGATTACTACATTGAAAAAAAGTTATTCCGTTCGGACTTTTAGGCTAAATTCACATAGCCTGCGAGCAAGCTCTCCGGGGCGCTCTAGCGGCGGGGCGGGAAAAGGAAGGAGAGCTTTCAACTTAGTCCAGGGACGTAGTTGCAAGCTTTCCTTCCTTTTCCCACCAGGGCCGCCAGAGCGCCCCGGAGAGCTAGCTTGCAGGCTACATTCAGACGGCATCGGACAAATTTTCAACCGGTTGAAATTCGCACTTTCAGGTGATCCGTTCTCACGGAACCACCTTAACCGTACGAAAATTTAGACGCCTGCAAGGCAATAAATAATTTGAACACCAAAATCGAGGTCAAATTTTTAGCCGGTACGGTCGAAAATTTTTACCACGTCGGCGTAAACCATAATCGTCTAAATTTTTGAAGGGCAAATTTGACCGGCGCAGTGTAAACACCTTGCCTGAATTTCATCCGATTACTTCAAGTCGTCATTACTCCCTCAGTAACGTCTGAATCGACCATCCGTTAATGCCGTCCAGCGACGACACTACTCCTTTGCTTTTAATTTGTGCAAAAAGTTAAACACGATTTTCAAGTGGCAAACCAAGAAATATAGTTTGGAAATGTCTGCATGATACTAGATGGCTTTACTTTTTTCAATCGTAATTCATGTTTAAGGTTCAAACTATCAACTGCATGCAGTACTCCGAACTGGTTGTAATTCCGCCATAATCAAACTCGGTCGCAATCACGCAATGAAATAAATACACACATGAAACAATTAGTTCACAACGATTTGCTTTAGTTGAAAAGAAGCTATTTGGTCTTTAACGAAGAAAAAAGAAAACAAGGAAACAAGAACGAAAAGCTAACAGAATCATTACACTTGACTTTGAAAATAGCTAGAGGGTCGAATTACAACATTGGTCTCAGAAACCTCGCATAAACAAAATCACTGCCGAAACCACAAAGCGGCTCTAAATGAAAAACCTACCGACTCTCAGCAACGATTCTTCATTTGCAATTCAGTTTCGAAGACGAGGGCAATTTTGCTGTTTACGATAAAGATTATCAAAATGTTTGAACTCCATCCAAGCATACCAGGATGTGATCCGCTGAATATCAAGCGACAATACAGCTAAAATTTCTTATAATTCTGCATAATTATGCCAATGTTTAGACAATCAACCAATCAAAATCACTACCCGGTTTTCGGGTAGTGATGACGCCAGTGGACGGCATTAAACGGCCGGTCGATTCAGACATTGCTGAGAGGAGAAAACGACTCGAAGCAATCGGATGAAATTCAGGCTATGTAAACACCAAAACCGTCTACATCTTTGCACGGTAAAGGCACGGTTGCATGGATGCCTGGTAGCTTAGCTGGAAGGCGCAATTTTGGATTTCCTGAAGGAACGCTCTGCGCATGTACAGATGGTAAAAATTCTGACAAAAGTAAGAATTAAACCTTTTTTGTCAGTCCCGTGTGAACAGAGCAAAAACGTTGAACTTTTCCGTGTGAGCAAAACCTCCGGTCAAATTTTTCAGGCCGTCAAAAATTCATTTAATTTGGCGCATTGTGAACGAAGCCCCAATCGTGCTGAATAGATTAATTATTAACGTTGCACAGGTTTAATAGCCCACGCTCTATATATTAAAATTCTAATATGAATCCGAGGTTTAGGGGGAAAATTGCAAATTTTTCACGACTCCGTTGTCTTGCAATTCCCAGAAGAGACGTGAGTACAAAGAAAACCCCACAATAGTATTATATAAAAATGACCAGAAAGCCTCGGAGTCATGTTAGAATTTAATAAATCGAACGTGGGCTATTGTATTAAAATAGGCCTTTGCAATAGTTGATCACGTGATCACTGCAACTTTCTGTAAGCACGAAAACAGTTCGCTTTTGGAAAGTTTTGTTAGAAGGAATTGAAAGGGCATATTAAAATTAGGTACCTGTAAATTGTACACAGGCTACGATTGCAGCGGTTGCCAAAAATTAGAAGGAATTGTATGGGAAAAACAACTCTTGCCACCCAGTCACGGTCGAGTGGTTTCCATACAAATTCTTTTAAATTGTCGTAAAATATTTCCTGAACCACTGAAATAATTAATGATCTGAATGCATAAGGGGCAGATATGTAAAAATGTGTTACTCCATGATTATATCACAATTTCGGAGTTGGTAGGTAAAGGTCAAGAGAGCTGGATTCAGCAAGTGGTAGACGATCGATCTGGCATTGGCGAGGGATGACGGATTTCAGCCACATGAAAGGAAATACAAAGAACTCAGGATTAGCTTTGCTAGGAACGAGCTTGATTTTGACCCTATAAACGGTCAGACCGTAAGGACTGCGAACAGTGAAAATTGCTCTAAACTTTTATCCGTCCGGAATGTAAAACTGAAAGATGCAAGAGTCGTCATGCATGGCTATAGTAGTTAGGCAATTGAGAAGTAGAAGTCGTTTGTTTCTTATAGGAGATTTGCGTATGGTTTTGAAATTGTAATTTTAAAATAGTATAAAAAAATGCTAATTTATAAATTTTTCCACTTGTAAACCGGCCTAATCGTGATGCAGCTCTTTGGCTGCAAGAATTAAGGTGAATATTTTTAACTATCTATCTCCTTCTCAAACCAATCTTCTGTTTTAAAATAAGATTTGTTACTGAAACAACTAGTGAACGCGTTATTTGTAACATAAGGATGTCGGTCTTGGATGTACCTGATATTTGCATCTATTTCTCGCGTTGAATTATGACGTAACAAAAAAAATTCCCCACTGGTTTTTAATCAGTGAAAAACACGACGTGATTTCGTAACTGGTGATTTCACTAGCATGATCAAACCTAGTTAAAAGTGAACGTTTATGAGAAAAAAAAAACACGAGGTCTCATGGACTTTAGACGGACGGACTCTTCATTTTTTTAATTTTCACGAAAACAAGGTCACATCCGAATTTTTCGTCCACACACGTAAACGTTGTAACAACACGTGTTCTCGTGTTGGTCTCCTGGAGTGAAAAGATTATAACTATCGTTAGATGCTTCTTTTGATCAAACATTGAAATAAATTATCGAAGTGATCTAAAAGTGTTTTCCTTTTTCATTTACAAACATCTGGAAACAGGCATAAAGATAAGCCTGAAATTTTGATTCATTACACGATGTCAACGCCACTATCCAATAAACACAGAATTTTCCCCTCTTCAATTTTTCGGACAATGAGACATTTCATCAATTTCCTTCCTTTTTGCGAAATTGAAGACATGCTCTAAATAATTGCTGAACTCGGAAATATTCGGGAAAATTTATTTCTTATTAATAAACGTGGCCGAGCAACTGCCACTCAAAAAGCGAAAAACATAATATACTATTGCAGTTTTTGCTCGTTATTTCAAAGGCTTAAAAAAAGTTATGCAATAGCAGTAAAAACACGGCCTTTTTTTTGGTTTTCTTGTGCCATTGATCAAAAAATTATTATTACTATTATGCTTTGTTGGGCAGTTCGAGTGAAATTTACCCCTCAAATACGATGTTATTTTTTGTTAAGGTGGCCCGGTTTCTTTACTTTCTATATTAAAATTTTGGCGTATAGGATATCCAGATGTTAAATCCCCAGCAACTCAATAAAATAAATATTACTTAGAATTTTAGTCACGTTCTAGTCAGTTGATATTGTTTTTGCAGACGTATAATGTTTATGAATCATTGCCATATAAGGTATTATTCCTAAATTTTCACTTTGTAGGGATTAAAAACAACATTAAATCAAGGAGGGCTTTAATTATTTTGATTAGTCAAGCTAAATTGCAGAGGACTTAGCTGGTATTGCACTGAGCAAAAAATGTGATCTTTTTGAAGTTGAGCAAGGCGGGTTTTTTGTTTTGCGTTTGTTTTGCATTTTAGTTCCTCGCATGAATATGAAACTGATTTTAAACTTGTTTATAACAAATAATTTGAATTTTTTTTGTCTCACTAAATGTGTTTTGTTTGTCGTGATATGCTGAACATTTTCCTTACGCTAATGATGGCGTGTAGGATGAAAGGCTGGCTTATAATTTGATTCTCACATGTGTGGCTCTGTTTGAAAATCTTTCAACTGTCATAAAAGTATTGAGTACTATAGCTAGTTTCGCAGATCGGCAAGGCGGAGGTTTCTCTTCATGGAAAAATAGTTACGTAATTCCGACGACAAATCCTGTCCGCGCGCTTTAATAAGCTCTGCAGAAGTTTTATGTTGAAGTGCTGTTTCCGACAATGTAGAAATGTGACCGTGATTGTTTGTGCTTCAGGTCATTACGTCATAAAGGCGCCGACACCAAACAGGGTATGCATTCTAATGAAAAATTGACGTCTTTACTCTTTTGGGGGTTTTGCGTTGGCCGATTAAATCAATGATATTGTGCTACTGAAAACATTAGCGAATTCATCTTATATAAATTGAAATCAAAACACGCCATGCTCCGCAGAACTGCTGCATGCAGTTTCTCAAGGGGTCAAACTTGCATTGTTCTTTATTTTCAAGAATACCAGCTGGTTGGAAATCCGGGTAAACAGAATAAATACAAGGGAACAGTGTTATCTGGTATTTCTTCTGGGAGAAACGTCATGGAAATTTCTTCACCACAGAACGTCTTCTTTGGAAAGACCACGAACAGTTCTTGTGAAAAATGCAGGCTCAGTATTGCCGACCGATCGAGAAAAAGTCGGGAGATGTTTTGGCAAAAAGGTTCCCGAATTCTTCCGGACTTTTTCCCACCTGACACGCAAAAGAGGAAAAGCAACCATCACTATAAAGCTCCCTCTGTGAAAAGAACAAGTGTTGTTAAACAGTATTCGTGGGAGAAAGAAGAAAACGGACAATGGGAAGCTCAAACTATTGCTGAATCGTGGATGATGTACTTTGGCCTAGAAACATGTGATCGGTGACGCAAGCAGACTTTATTTTTCTTCTCTCTTTCTCTTAATCTCTCTCGTTTCTCTTTTTTTCAGATTTGTCTTGTGTCTCGCAGCCAATAGTCATTTAGATTTAAAACAACCAAAGTTTTCGTTTTCTGTCAGTGTCTATAATTTTAGTAAACTGTGAAACCCTACTTTTCTTCTCTGTAGCTTCAAACTGACACTTAAGCGGCAACAAATTACAGATAGCTTATTTGATAGGAGTATGCTTAAAGCCTTTTTCTCGTGCACTAAATACACTTTTTAGAAATACGATCAAGAGATGAGTCTTAGTTTGCCCGCTGTTCTTTACAAATGTAATTTAAAAAACCTGAAAGTCAGAAAATTTCTGATTTAACTGTGACGTGGCATAAATTTTGCTTGTATTACGTTTGTTTGTACAACACGCGCTTTACTTCAAAGAAATAAAATATTGTAAGAAAAGAATAAAGCCAAAATATGTCACTCATTCCGTGCTCCAGTATTAATCATTTGTGAAAAGCACCAATTCTTCTAAATGGATAACTGACAATAGAAAAATATTTTCGTTTACATAAAGTGTTGCGTATTGAAGTTAACAGAAAAGACCAGAGCAAATTTCCAACGATTTAAATTTCAGGCTACCAAATTTGACAGTTGTAATTCAGTGACTCTATAAATGCACAAATTTCAATTGAAAGTAGTGACAGATTATGCCTTCAGTAATATACATGCTGATTAATTCTTGCTTTTCCTCGATTTTTAATACAAATGTATGAGGAAGACATTGCGACACTGAGCTAGTTTTGTACACTAGTTGCAAGGTGTACGAGTTCTTATTAGAATATGCCAACTGTTAAACCATAATAGATTGAAGGATACTACTGAAACCAGTCAGAAGAAAGAAACCAAAAATTAAATAACAAATTAAAGAACACGGACAATGCATCGGTAGTGCTCTAGTTGTTTGATGAGTTCTTCGAGGATCACAGAAAACAAGACAATTGTTCTCAGTTTTTTAAAGTAGTTTTTCTTTTTTTTTTTTGAAGTTAACATTTAGTTGACTGATTGAAAGTAATCTTCAACTGTTGAAAGCTTCTTCCTCGTAGTTTGTGGGGGCCGTTAATGACAGCACGGGTGTTCGAGTAATAACCCACGTTCGATATATGAAAATTCTAACGTGAGTCAGAGGCTTTCTCAGCTTTCTGGTCATTTTTCTATATTTGGTTTTGTTTTTTTTGTGCTCAAGTCTCTTTTGGGAATTGCGAGACAATGAAGTCGTGAAAAATTTGCAATTTTTACCCTAAAGCCTCGGAATCATGTTAGAATTTTTAATTATTATATCGCACGTGGGCTATTGATATTGATATCACATAATATCTTGTTGTGATTGGTTTTCTTTTGATGCCTTTGTTAGACACCATATCCTGTCGTAAGTAATAATCGCATCGAACTCAGTCTTCAGCTTTCATTCCGGTGGCAGAATAATATGATACCTGTGCTGTTGTTTAGCTGTGCTCTAAATAAGAACAAGTGGGATTACCGGATCATTTTACGTTTCTGGGAAACTGCCACCTACCCAACATTAACAGTTACTTTTTACTAAGGAAAAATATTGGCCTAGGGGAGGGGAGGGTGGGCAGTCGGATTACCTTACATGGGAACAAAAGTGAAGATGGCGCTGTTTCCAGCAGTCAGTGGTTCTGCACCATTAGAACGTCTAGCAACTTTTTGAGCAAGAAGACTTCTCCCATTTCGCAGTTAATACCATATGTTGGTGATTTTGCCTTAAAAAAATATGTTGTTAAGCTTTTGACAAAAGAGGACCTGTTCTAAGAGAAAATCGAAATACACTTACGAGAGTTTTAGTTGGGAAACTTCTGATTTCACGATTCACGTATTTTTTTGTATATGGCTTATATCTTAAGACACTTGCTTATCATGAAACAGAACAAACTTAGAAGGGTCATGTGATGTCACGCTATTTGCTCTCTTTTTTTGCATCAATTGAATTCCAAAGAGAACGATCTAGTTTTGTTATACATTTAAATTTTGTTGTCTTCTCACGCTACCAAGGATGGATATGGATTATAACTGGGGAAAGTTGGGCCAACTTTTTCAAGTTTTAATGCTATGTCTGCAAAAATCACCAAAACATTAACTATTGTTGGTCCTCCCTTGGTAGTTTCACAGAAGCATTTTGCGTATGGGTGAAAGTCACTAAGTAATGACTTCAGCACAGAATTGCATGACCTAAAAGACAAATCCTTCTGCCGGATATAGCCCCTTTAAGAAATGCCAGCAATGTTTTAGCCAATTCACTGCATTGTTGATGAATTTTACTCCACTTATACGTAGGAAAGCGAAACGCCTACCGTCTTTGACACCCACACGGCTTTACAGCCCTGTCGTGTACGATTTTACGGTGACAGTGATCGGAACTAAGACTTGGTAAATTGAGAAAAATTGATTTGGATGGGGGGTGGGGGAGGGGAGGCGGATTGCCACCTATACCTAAGCTAAAGCGAAGAAAGGGGTATGCGGAAAAATTGTACCCTGGCAGTATAAACGTTATGAGGTGCACGGGTAACCGAGAAACTCACCCCTCCTCTTTGCTGGTAAGCTCTGTCCGTTAACGCACGCTATCCTTTGCCGGTGCAGATCATCTAGTTTAAATACAAGGCCCTCCATCTCAAGCTAAGACATTAAAATCCACCTTTTTCATTACATTCTTAATTTTTATTCACTTGTCACACTGAGTTTTATACCCTAGGTTAATTATAATTCGACATCATGAAAGCCCAACATATAAATTTAAAAATATAAAAATCTTGCATTCCCTTTATTTTTTTGATATCGATGATATTGTAACTTTTCGAGTAAGATTTTATAAATAACAGATCCTCTGGCTTTTAGGTAACTTTAAATCACGCTCAACTATATTTCTCTCTCTCTTTCGGTATAATCGAAAGAACCTCTCTATACGAAATCAATAGAACCTTTAACGGGCAGCAAATTGGATGCTTAGTTTGGACGCTTACATTCTTACAATTTAAGCTCGTAGAGATTTTAGTGCTGCTTTTTTTGTTTGGTCGATATCCTTCTCAAATATTTCTTGTTTGCACAGTTTTAGACTCGACCCTTTGCAAAGTCATGGGGTTGAAATCCGAAGTACGCCATCCACCATTCAGCGATTATTTGTGTCTCGCTCTGTTCATCTTTCTCCCTGCACGTGTACTGGTTTACCAATCTCAGGAGGATTTTATCCGACTGATTGTTGAATACGGTTGGCTGTGCATCAAGCGGAAAAAACTCTGGCAGCATTTTGGAACCTTTGCGCCAGAATAACTCGCGGTACTTTCGCAATCGCTTGGCCCTGTCTAACTTGCGTTTTTCGGGAGCGACGTTTGCCTCATGGCCGGTGGACATTTTCATCTGCTTTAGAGATTCTTCCATGTTGTACTTTATCTTTTGTTGATGCGATGACGGCTACCTTCTTTACGAGTGCTAATCGTTAATACATTTTTAAGTAATTTAAAATCGACCTTAAACTTTGTGCTCTACCTAACACTAACGACGCCGTCAAACACCTGAAGTGTAATAAAGGTGTACAGTGTTTGTATGCATATTGAAACGTAACATCAATATCCTGTTTATGTGACAACTGATATGACATTTATCAAACCAACTACACTAGGCAATGCCTAAAAGTAATATAATATAATGAAACGTCGGTCTAATAAAACATAAGATCACAGATACTTCCCATTCCTGCCGTTTTAGTTTGTTCATTTACGTGCCAGAAAATAAATACCAATCAGTACCAATCTATATAATTTTTTTTCCCCTCCTTTCATTTCGCTTAACTTATGGTTTTGATTTTTTCATGCGCTTAATCAGTACCCCTTTGAGCAGGCATAAGTTTCGTAATTATGCTTTTCGCGGCCTCGTCGGTCTCAAGTCAACTATGGTTTCATGAAGTTTGCATGGACTGTGTAGAAATTCCATGGACCTTAGAAAATTATTTTAATGAACATTTCCGTTTATTAAAAATCCGCTCAATCAACTGGGTAATCACTCTGTAAGTTATTGCTAGAAAGGTAGCTGTCAACTTCATTTTTAGGCTTAGATAAGGCCAGCTTTTAAATTCAGAATCGCCAACGAAAAGCATCATTTTAATCATTACTGATTATTTATGATTATGCATGAATCATACTCAGTTGAAAGTTTCTCATTTATTATCCTTAACTAGTCTGGCGGATTGACAGTACTCATACCAGGATGTTGTGGGTACCAGTGTATTTCAGCAGAGAGCAGCACATTTGCCGAAAGAATGATAAGTTCTATGAATTTTACAGAATTCTAGGACTTGACTTCTCGCTCTTGAAAAGTCACTACCGTCGACATCGAGACCTTAGGCTATGGAAGCTCACTCATGGTAGAATTGCCACCCAGGAGGGCAACCTAAAATTATGCTCAAGACATTGATGTAGGCAATGGTGTGGCGTCTATTTGCAAGATAGCTACAATCCCGGACAAAATTACGTGAGAACGTTTTTCCCATAAAGTGCACTATCGTACGCAACAAAACTATTTCCAAAACAACGGTTTTGCCGAAAGGAATCCCCTTACCGCAGTTCAACAACATTGCTTCCAGGGGGAGGGGGAGAGGGAAGAATAGGTACAGCTACGATGCCTAGAAAAATGCTCCCCAAGTGCGCAAATTTCTCAACAGTTTTGTCCTAGATTGTAGATCATTGACAGAGACATCTGTACAGCACTGTAAAACTAGTAATAACGAACGGCTTGGGAGTGTTGTTGAGTTTCAGGCTTCTGATCGAAGGTCAAAACGCTCTTGCTCCAAAGCTCGTGTTTTGCGTACTAAGTTTCACGTGACAGAAGGTCAAAACGCGCGTGATCATATTACGATCGAGTGATAGATTCTGTTACAAACGCGCGTGATCAGATTGCTTTCTTTGCGTTCCATTCATTCTTTGTGAAAGTGGAAACAAAAGCTAACCTGCGAGCAAGCTCTCCATTTGGGGGAGTCGCGAGAAGTCACGCGAGAGCAGCACGCGAAAGGAGACGCGAGTGCTTCGTGCGCAGCATGCGTAATCATGAGCAACCTGAAAATTAGAATTGCGGACTCTTCTTATTAATAATAAAAGTTAAGGCTTTTATGAGCGCATTTAAAGGTCACAATGCGCTTAGATGTCATTTTATAAGGATTATGATTAATATATAACAGTAGTGTAATAGAATTGAAAAAATAATTAAATAAAAACCTGTATAATATTTCTGATAGGATTAACAAAAATAAATAGATATATGAGATAAATTTAAATAAAATAAAACGCTAGGAAGTAATGTTTCTCATAACTCAAAAATAAAATTTCCGAAATAGGAATGTTTGACGTAAACTTGATGCTTAACCTCTCTATCTGCGAATGTGCCCTATGGACCTGATTGCATTGGTTGCTTTTCTGCATGTCTCGTTTAGTGTGGTATGTCATTGTTCGGTTTTTGTCTAAAATAAACCCAAGATCACGAACTCTTTCAGTTAGTTCAATGACGGTACTGTCAAAAGAGAGCTTCTCAATGTTAGGTGTCTCGGTAAATCGGGATATGAACAACATAACCTCTGTCTTTTCAGCATTACGTCTTAGCATATTTTGCTTGTTCATCGCATAACATCCTCTATACAGAGTTGGAGGGCAGTCAAGGACGAAGCCTGATTTGCAGAATCGATAGCTATATACAGTTAAGTGTCATCTGCATAAAGAAAAGAGTTCAGGTTAAGGCGAGCAATTACATCCTGTAGAGGAGCAATATACAAAGTGAAGAGAAGCGGTCCAAGTATAGACCCTTGTGGGACACCATAACACAGAGCACGAGGAGTGCACACTTGATCTCCAATAATTATTGATTGCCGGCGGTATTCAAAGTAGGATATGAACCAGTTCAGTGTCAGTTTTGAGCAACCAAAGAAAGACTCGAGTCTTTCTGCCGGAATCGCATGGTCAATGGTGTCAAATGCCGCTGATAGCTTGAGTCTTTTTGAAATAACAACAGGTCAGGCTTCAGTATTATTTTCCTGAAAATTTTAGATGCAATTTAAAGGGACAGGTTCACGAGAGTGAGTTCTGACAGTAGCAAATTGTTTTTAAACCAATCGGAAGCGAGTTAGATGAACGCAAGGAAATTTACACAAATTTAAATTCATTGTTCGGGACGCGGGAGTATTTCCGGACATTTGGTTCGATTTTATATATCCCCATAATTCATATTTATTCTTTGCTATTCCTCAGATATATGTTACAGCAGATAAGAACAAGATTTACAGCCCTGTCCTGCTTTGAAACAAACATTTACCGACGTGTATTTTTAGGAGGTCTTTTACGTACCCACGCTAACAAAGCAGTCACCGATCGGCGAACAAAATTTGTAAACAAACCTTTTACTACTGATCTTTCTGTTAGCCCTATAGAAGAAATATTTGTAGGTATTTAGAAATACCTACAAATAGCGCCTGACCAGAGAAAAAAAACACACAACGTATAATGATGAAGATTATCCTAAATTGTAGCAAATGAACAAATTCATTCACGTTGCGTCGGGTCAGCGTTCCGCAAAACAAATGTTATCGAGTAGAAATTTTAGAGACCAGATTACAAAAAGAATATTTAGGCAATAATTTCTTTTAAAAACATCAATTCTTTAACATGTACGATCATACTGCAAATATACAAGGAACATTTCAAGTGTACCACATTGGTGAAAATCGCGCGACCTGTTGGGTACTTTAGGGTATAACTACAGGTCGGAGTCATAAATCAAATCAGAGTTGAACAAACTCATGCCTTTTACCACTTTCCAAGTGTGGTGTATTAAAATTCTTTTCGTGAGCCACACACAACCCCTAGAACCATAGCAGATCGATCCGCTAAGCTTCTCTATCTCCAAAGATTCGTGAGAACGTCCTGTTGCTGTTCACGCCCGCGACGTCGCTTCCTAGACTCCATTCACGAAATTTATTTTTCGTTTCCTAAACGCCTTTATCACAAAACCAAACAACACTCAAGAGTACTTTAGAAATAGCAGACTTCACTTTATTAATTTGCTTACGTAGAACGACGGATGAGCGAATTTAAAGACAGATTCCTTTGGATTCGCAGTTGATGTCTTCTTGGAATTTAGTGTTGTCCCCTATTATTCCATTCTGGAAGCTGTCACGGCGCGCATGCACATGACAGTAAACCACCCGTTTAAACGTATTACGGAAGCGAGAATTTTTCTGATTTCTCTCTCCACCACATTTTTGATTCCGAAAATTTTACGTTTCCATTTGAGTACGGAAAATAGCCTAACCTGGGCAGTGAAATGTGAAAAATCAATCTTCAGAAAATCGTAGGGAATTCGAAAATTGTTCATGAATGGAACGGTCATCTAGAAATTCTTAGCCGTCCTCAGGTAATAGAAAATTCTAGGCAATATTTGCTTCTCCGAACAGATATTTTACAGAAAGTAGTCGTTGGGTGCCCCTGTATAATCATATCAGCACTTATTTTTCTTGACGTTCAACCATAAACATGATTTACGTTTCCGAACCTTGATTTTGGCTGAATGGGCGTGTGGCCAAAGAAACTCTTAGCTTTCGTGACCATTCGCTTCCGTAAACATTCACTGATTACGCGACGAACATTCATAATTATTAAAGCATAAAATTGACCTACTAAGCTAAGGTCACGCATCGTTCTTTTGAAGCTCTTTTATGAAATAGAGAGATGTGTTCTTTACTTGAAAAATAACAGTGTTCAGAAATCTTCATGGAATTCTGTTGGTTTTTGAGACAGGATGATTTTATAGCGTGCAGTTGTAAGCTAGTGTGCCAGCGTGGGATTGATAGATTGGTATTTGATCTGTAAGTGCAGGAAATCGTAAATCGCGGTGTACTAGACTTTCCGTTAAACCTAAAAGCGATTCTGATTTTGAGTTTCGGGTTTGGAGAAAGGAACCAAAATAACTCTATTTTAACAGTTTGTTCTTAATAACCAGTATTTGACTGACTCCTTCATAACATTTGTATTATTTTGCTTCCTTGGGATTTCATTTTGTCACGCATTCTTGGTTGACATCGCGATGCTAATTTCTCAATAAATTAGGTACAAAGCGTCTAAATGTCTGTCTAAAAATCTTCATGCGTGTTTACCTAATATAGCATGCTTTCATTTGTCACCGGTAGACATAAGACGTAAAGATGACGGTAGCTATCAAAGGAGTTTAACATCAATGCAAACAGAACTGATCGCCATGACGGACACACAGGATCTCTTGTTTCAGCACCTGTCCAGCTAGCGCTTTCAATTATAGAAAATATATATATATCGAGAGAGATGTGTATTGTGAAATATAATAACGACATAACATGCTACTGGGTTTTGTGTGTCGAATATTCGGAAACATTCTATGAACAATTTTCGTGAATGTTATCAAGTCGCTTTCGTGCCAAAATAGTTTCCGTACAGCTTTGTTTTGATCTCTCGCGAGGCAGGTGCGCGCCTCGATCGTCGTAAACAGTGCTTTAGACGTCAAATAACCCTTTGTTGGGGTTTCGAAACTTCAAAACGATTAGTCATACAGTTTCCTTTTCGCCAGATAATCATTCATTGCTAAACTGATGTCATTCAAAAACAAAGGATTTGCGTGAACGAATGGGATATATAAGGAGCGCGTTGAATCTAACCCAAGAGATCAAAGATTTATAGAAACCAGCCTTTAACCCTTTGAGAAGAACGTTTATGGAGAATTAAGAAGTCATGAAACGAAAAGTTCCATTTCTGCCGAGGTTGAAACTGACGCGCCATTTGAGTACCATCGTGGAGACAAGGGATGAGCACTTGGAAGAATTCAGTAACATTGATAGTACTGCTATGATCGGAAAGGGAGAAGATATGAGGCGGAGGTTTAACAGAAGGGTCCATTCATGCAGTGATATTGGCTACGCGAGGAATTTTAATGAGAGAAAAACAGAGACCGTAACGCTTCCACAGTTACCCAACAGAACAACACTATCAAAAACTCAGAGACATGGAAAAAAACCGAGGGATGAGATAAGTTCTTCATTTAGTGTCGATAACACTTTTCCTGATTTTCGCCCACCCGATAGCAATTTCAACACCATAGACTTTGACGCTAAGATTGGAAAACGCTGGACGCGAACTAATGCGATCGCCGAAGGCAATTTTTCCCACAACAAGGAAAACATTGTCGCATCCTGGCTTCAGTTCTTTGGATGATTATAACCAGAGAAAGCCATCAATTGTCAGACTCTGAATATGAGTTTCTTCTTAATGATGATCAGAGTTAGGATGAAACGAAAAAAAAGAGATTAATAGTTTAAGAACATTTTGTACGCTGTAGCCATATACGGGCGTATCACGTTATCTGCTGCTCCACAAGATCGCCATCATAAGATTTTGCATATTATTGTAAAATAAAATTCCATATTTTAAAGTCAAGAATATATTTTTGTACATTACAATAAAAGCGATTGATATTTACGTCTGTTAAATTTGGTTGCTTATCTGTGCCAAAGGTTATTAATCTATAAATTATCAAAAAGTGGCTTCACCGACTAGAAGATCGTCTTCTTCATGACGTCCTTAGTTTCTATTCCTTACTTTTGCTGTACAATTATAAAAACCTGTTGTAACAGACGAAGCGAAAACAAGCGTATAGCATGTTTTTTTTATGAAAACGCAAACTTATGTCTTATATGCTTGGATTCATATTCAATTTCAACCGGCTTTTCAGCAACGTGAAATACGTTCTTAATATGCTAATTTCGATGTTTTTGTAAAATTGTTCAGTTGAAAATCGAATAGTATCCCATTGTTTTTAAAGCAGCAGTGAAAGCGATAGGAAACATACGCTTATTATTTTTGGTTTGTACAATAGCCGCAAAAGGCCTCCAAGTTGTTCTTTGAAACTGGTTCCATAATACCCAGCCAAATAATTCATTGACGGTAATATCTGGTTTAAAACGGGGAAATACTTCTGTCAGTGACCCCTTACAGACATCAAAATGGCGGTATAAGTAATAGTATTTTCTTACTGTACAAATATCAGGTTTCTTCTCTGTTTATTGTCTCCACTATTATAATTGCCAAAAAAAAAAAAAACAACAACCAAAAAAACAGCAGAAGTTTTGAAGGATTGGAGTGGATACGATGTAATAACATCGTTACTATATCTTAATTAATTTGTTTCTCTTGTACAGTAATATTGAAAAGGCTAGTTCTATACATAACGAAAGTTAGTTTGAAAATTTGTACAGACGGCCGGATGCTTAACTAAAAAATTACAAGAACAAATTTTTCATCTCCAGCATTATTTTTAGAACTAAAACTAACATTTGCTTTTAATTACAGAAATGCCTCTTCTGTACATGTTTAACGCCGACAAGGTAATCTTTCCAATAAAAGACCGCTTATTGCCCTGTTCATTTATCTAATATCACTTCTTATGTATCATTAGCAAATTATATTTTTGACACAAAAAAGGTAATTTTGTCCCAGTTAAGGTTCAATGTTTGTTCTTTTGCTTTGTGGAAACTGTAGTTTAAACTGAATCAAAGAATTAAGTAACCCGTTCAAAATGCAAGCAAGTCTGTCACTAAATTTAACAATCAATGACGACGACGTTTAAACAACTGCTAAAAAAGGTTACAAATTGCAGTGAAACAAATATCCCAAAATGGGAGGGATCCGGTTTTGCTTTCTTTGAAAGATTTTGTGCAAACATTTGGTGGTGCGTCACTTATCACTTTCAATCAGATTATTTATTTTTTGTCACTAAGGCTGTCAAAAAAATGAGCCGTCGTGAAGTGATTTTCGGAAAAATTTGATTAACTTCGATGTACATTGCTTTCCAAATCGTGTTGCCTGGCGTATGCATTTTGGTTCATAGCTTAATTGGTTTCTGTATTCTTTACTCTAGTTCATTTAAGGTGGCTCCCTATACTAGAGTATTTACTAGTAATCCTCGCTATCTGGCGTACGTTACAGAACGAAATCTTACTTGTCTAGTTATGGTTACTCATATGCATATTAGAAGAGGGTCTGAATGGGGGTACTTCGATAACACTACCAAACTCTTCATTTTCTGGCTTTGTAACATGAAACAGTTAAATTTTAGGCATTTTCACACTAACAGTAATAAATTCTTTGAAATAGTAAATTTTTTGCAGAAAGAAGCAAAAACGGCTCCACAAAGGCCAGTATTGTTTCAGTTTAGTATATCAAAGGAGTTCTCAGCCATTTAACGACAATTCCGGATAATTTCAGAAAATTTTCCTAAGGCTACCGACGATTCGCAAAGACTGTCGAAGATTTCCGAAGACTAACGAAGAGGTCCGACCATCGCCGAAGATGTCCGAAGAACCCTCCAAACAACAGTATTTTCTTCGGAAGCAGTTAACATTAAAAGATAGGCCAATTAAACAGCAAACACTAAAAATTATGGGCAAATAACACTAAACACTAATCCCCATTCGTACCCTCTAATAAGAACGCTCATTTCTCAAGTTTCATTTTCTGGATAAGGCCGTTGCCATGGCAACGTCGCATCGTTGAACAGACAGTAATTTTGTTATTTTTGGTCATTTTTTCTTATTTCTAATTTTCCTCGGTGAAATGTGTTCATTCTTTGCCACATTATATAAACGATATCGCTTAACATTTTAACATTTTAAGACGGTTTTGCCAATATTCCGTAATTTATTACTTTTCTAAATAAAAGCAATTAGCTCTTTAAATTTTTAATAAAAAACAGGCAGTTTAAAAGTACTGCAACTGGTAAGAAATGAGGCGACTAAAGTCACTTCTAGAATGTCTTTTTGAGTATAAAAACATCAAATCAAATGTAAGAGAAATGACGTGACTGAGGAGCTTCGCCGGTTAAGTCATTCTTCAGTGTTTGTTCTGGACTTGGCTCGATCTTTCAGATTTTTCCACAGACTGTAAACCAGAGGCTAGAAACAGCAACATTGTTTCCTTCAGGGTATTGTCCTTGACTTGCTTGTTTTCTTTGTAAAGTTTCTCTTCACCATTTACTTTACTGTTTTAAGGTTTGTCTACTTTAGAAGCGAAAGAATTGATGTCTTTGGAAAAGCTCTCTTTTGTTCATGATACGATTCACGCTCATGGAGATCGATAGTTAAAGAATGATATAACTGAGGTGACTTGTAACTCGTGTAGTATTGTCTCCTCTCATAAATGTTTGGCCTACGCTAACCAAACTTCTTGCATAATGCAGGGCTTCAAGAAAGTTAATTAAGCTGTTCTCGGGGAATATTTCGAAACTGAGAAGTCATGTTTTGTTTTATTTTTGCGGGACGTCGCGCAGATTTTAAGGCTCGCGCCATACTAGAGCTCAGTCTGCGCACGGTTATTTTACTCTAAGGAGCCACCTCAAATCAGTTGTCTTTCAGGCTCTCAACAAAGGCCATCGGCAAATTATCCTAGGAGATCTACGGACTCCAGGGCTTTTCCGTTTTCACAGGTAAAGCCTTGGGGACAAGGCTAGGGGATGTTTCATTAGTATTTTCGTCTTAACGTTTCCTAATTTTTATATTAATTAATATCATTTTAAAATATTTCTTCCTTTGTATTATAGTTTAATGTACGTTCTTTGTTCGATAATAGCGAACGCAAAAACAGGGAATTTAAGTAAAAATAAGAAACCGGTGATGATCACAGGCTATTTACAACTGTCCGACATACCTCCATTAGCGAGGCCCCGCAGGTTTTGCCTGTCTTTATTCCTTCGAATCATTACAAATTCTTGAGAAGCAAACAAATGAAGTCACTTCTGTGAAGAAGGTTTGGAAATTTTATCGTAACAATCATGAACTTCGAAGACTAATTTGCTTTATAAATCTTCAACAATCAATGATCTTTTAACAGCTTCAAAGCTCGAGGCTGTTTTAAAATTGTTTGCAGAAGCCGAATTCTAACCCATTTAATCTTCGCCGCCTAGTTATCACAAAGAACAGTAATTGTGTTTCACTCATACAGTGCTTGAAATCTCCGTTGATCTATGTGTGCCCTCTTCGTTTGAAAAATTGCGACACTTCTCGTGGGTAAACTTTGGCCTGCCCGCATTATAACAGCGGACTTCTGCGGAGACCCTGTGCGAGAAAATAGCTAAGGTTGTGATTAGTGGATTATTTTTGGACCGTGGAAGATTCTTTGACTCTCTAGAATCATTTCGTCAGCTTTTGATATCAGCATCTAAAGAATGCTAAATACCAAACTCGTTTTTAATCCATTGAACGATGTCTTGAGTCGTTTCGCAGCCAAGGAGTCTGTTTCCTTCTTGATTTGCTGATGAGCCTTTAATCACAGTGCTGTCACCCGGAGGTTGATTCCATTCGTTTTCATCTTCCACAAGAAACTCTGGAAACAATTTTAAAGCCATAGCAAAGTTTGCGTTTTGCTTCCTAGAACGCGGAATTGTATATGAAGGTTCTTGAGTACACGAAATATTATCTTGCTTGGAGTTCCCTACCATGTCCGTAGTATGCTGTAGTTCTGCTTGGCTTGTTTTCTCTTTCAAACACTTGGGAAGCGCCTGGGTTTGGTTCATAGATGCCAGGATTTGTAACAGGGTACCAATTTTAGATCTAGACACGTATGCAGGTCACAGGCTACCTAACTGTGTTTAAAAACCTTTAGTTATCTATTCCTGAACTGCAATCTTGTAGGATGCTGATGAATTATTCTCTCACCATGAATATGTGGCACTAAAGGATTTACTCTCTGACAATCTTTTGGCGTTTTTGATGAGCAAGACCTTTTCCAGAGATATAAGTTCAGTTTACTTAATAATTGCACAGCACGATCGTAGAAACGCATACGTCATCTTTGACGTCACGTCCCTTTGACTCACATGTTCCCATATTTCCCTTAAACATCCATCGGAGACATCTCTTTCAAAGACCTGAGTTACTTGTCAATTTTTCCCCTTGTGCAAGTAATTACAACTGAATATAAAAATTCTGATCACACAGGTTTTAAACTTCTGATGCATGTTCGTCTGAAACTTACTTCATTAGCAGGTTTTTACGTAGTCTCGGTCTAGTACTGCTGCATTTCTTAGAAAAAGCTACAAAATTCTAGCCTTTTCGTTAATTTATCCCAAGTCCATCTGTTATGGTCTATTAAATTTGACTGGATCGAACTGGACCAGAATACATAATTAGTCTTTTGCTTGTTTATGTAAATACTGTTTTGTTTCCTCGCGATAAAGAAGTTTCCAAACGTAATATACAGCTACTGAACATCATTCGTTCTAACACTTAATAAGTTAAGTTGCGAACGTTCTCTGTAAAATGGGTCTTTTTCATATGTTTATTAGTTATCAATTTACCCGTGTAGTGTTAATAAAGATGTGACTGATATATTGCGTCTCAGACCGCACTTTCTTGAACTAACTGTCAGTGTTATTTTATCGTATCTCTATTGTTTAATTAGTCCGACGATCTTCTTTCAGTCCAGATGTATGTCCCTTTATAAATAAATTATTAAAAAAAACCCTTTTGTTTCTTTTTTCTCGGGAAAAATAACAAACCCTGTGCCTCAAGCGAGCTATTTCGTATGATAATTGTTCTTCATGCAAGTTTAAATCCTGACAGTCAATGATGAATTGCGCCAAGAATTGTCTTGAATGTTCTAGATTAAGTCTTCTTCATACGTGTTTTGTTTTGTTTTAGTCTTATTGGCTATTTTGGGTAGAATTAATTCGGTGCATTAATTATGCTTCCAGAAAATGCTGGAAATGTGGAGAAAATCAGGAACGTACAACAAAGGCAAGCAAAAGCCAGCTTTATATTCATTTTAAGGGTAAGATCTTGTTTCTTTATTCTGTTTTGTTTTCTGTTTTTTAATTATTTTTTTTTGTCTCAGGCATCTACATTAACTGCAGCTGTGTCGCGCGAAGACATCCGCGCAGTGTTTCTGCAAGTTCGGCTGGTTTTGGATTGTGACTTAATATTATCTTTTATTATATGGCCATGTCTCAAAAGGACTGGAAACAAACAAATTCAACAATTTAATTGGCTAAAATCGATCTTGACTGCGGTCTAGATTTTCCCATCTAGACCGGCATCTAGACCGATCTTGGTGTAACAGTTGTCCTAAAAAAGTTACCAACAAAGAATATGAAAAAATTGTCTTGTTTCTGTTAACAATACCAAATGGAAGAATCAGTGGACCTTCACGAGGAAACAGGTATAGAAAACGAGCAAACGTTAGCAAATTTGAGTCCTGCGGAGAGAGCTACGAGCAAAGGTGAAGTCGAAATTGAGAAATTATTGCATGAGCAGATATCAAAAAACATTCAATACAAGACTAAGAGCGATTTAAACGCATGGAAGAAATTTTGTGAGTCACTGAAAGAGTCAAGAGAAATTGAAACCATCCCTGCCAATGAGCTCGACCTTCTTTTGTCCAAATTTTTCATCTCCGATCGTAAACAAAATGGCACTGAGTACGAGCCGGCTACTTTAAGCGGCTTCAAGCGAAGTTTTGAACGCTACTTAGATGAAAAACCAAGTGAGTACAACACAGCAAAATGTCTCATGTCCAGAAATCTCGCCCGTCAAATTTCGCGCGACTTACGTTCACACTGTTTCGCAATGGTTTTAACCGCTGGTTTTTACTGTGATTCCCGGGCTCATAATGTTCGGAAAGTTCGAGTGGTCAAATACATAGTTGTTTATGGTCAAATAAAAGCCGCTGATCAAAAATACTGCCACAAATAAAAACTCAAAGAAATAAGCTTTCGAACAAGAGGTTTTTGAGACAATTTAGATGATTTTTGGCCGAGATATTAGAGAGCGAAGGTCTTGGATTTAAGCCGTGTAGTAGAAGCGTATTTATAAATAGAATTAACTCCAAATTCTGTAAACGTGGGAAGGAAGAATATGCTTTTTCAGTGGACAAAAAAACTCACGATGGAAACATAAGACTTTGTACTTGAAGATTTGATCGCATCCTAAGGGAGTTCCCCAGCGGAATTATCATTAATTACTGAAGAAAAGGGGTTAATCAAGGTGGTAATGCTCCATTTGCGATAGAATCATATGGAAGACGCAGGTAATTTTTTCGTATTTTTATTTCCATTCTGGGAAGCTCGAGATTTGAAGGTAGGAGTTTAAGTTTGTCAAAACTAAGATCTAAATAAGTCAACCTTTCAGTAACAATCGGGTCCCAGTGTTCAGGTATATCGCACGACATGCTGTATCGCAAATTATTTTACTTATCCCACATTTCTTTGTAAAATTTTCATTGCTTTCTGTTGGAATTTTTTCTAAGTGTCCACTGCTACCGCGTATGAGTGAAATTAAATTCTATTCTGGCCATGTCACAGTCCAACAAATCCAGCCTCAGGCAATTTTTGCAGGGGCGCATATTGACAAGTTCGAAGGCTGCACATCTTTATCATCAACGATTTCTGTGATGATCAGTCGATGATCGCAAGGCTGAATGAGAACTGATCGCTGAGCGATCGAGGCACAAACCGGCATTACTTACATTGCAGTTGCACTTTTGGTCACTTTTCATAAATTGTTGTTTCAGCCACAAGCTTTTTCCGGCAGTGAGCCTTTATGAAAAATTTTGTCTTCATTCATTGACGAAGTTTGTACAAAGCTGGACTTTGAACAGTTATTTTTGTCCCGTTTGGACTGGAGACTAGTGACAGAAGAAAGCCAGCTATAATGCTTGAGCCCGCGCAGGGAAGTAAATAAAATTATTTATGTTTTTGTTTCTTTGCTTTCTTGTTTGGCCATATAATAAACATCTTATTAACCGAGCTAGGTCGGTCTGTATGGGAGAATCTTGACCTCGGGCGCTGGTACAGACCTCAGTGCGTTCGGTCTGTACTGGCGACCTCGGTCAATATTCTCCCATACAGACCGACCCAGCTCGCTTAATAAGAGCTATAGAACAGTTTATTCATTTTGGTAAAATGATTACACTAGACTTGACTGGAGGATTTTAAAACATCGTTTTTGTCAGTATTTGCATACCTTGTTAGATCTAGAAACGAAAATAACCCTTCACTTGGGTTATTTTACTCTACCCATAATATGTCCGTTTCACTGTATTCGATAGTAGCGAAGGCAAGTCTAGGATAATTTTTTTGGGGTTTAGATCCTCAAAAGCTGCACCAGGCTGACACTAAATGTTTCTATCCGAACCCCCAACCCTCCCCCTGTTTTAAGTAGCTTTCAAGCTCGTTAACATCGTGGCTCTGTGTTCCGATGTCTTTCTGCTTTCTGTTACAATGCAGAATAAAAAAACATCTAGACAAGTGAAATAGGAATAGATCAACAACGGACAATTGCTCCATTGTAGTTCAGTTTATTCTTGTTTCGTACTTTTGCCTGTACTCATTATCATGACCATAACCAAAAACAAAAACAGCAGGAAAATATAGAATGCTAAGGGTGGATCCATTTACAACATACGCGTATTGCTGTCGCATTTGCCAGCTGGAATTTTTTACCGTTTCTTTATTGAAATTCCAGTGGCCAATGGACAAATGCAAGAGCTTTACGTGTATGCTGCAATATGGTCTCAAGCGTTTCACCGACAAAATTTTTAAAAACAGTTACAACCGGTCTCCCCTTGCATTTCATTTCTTCATTACACTGTGCGCCACTGAAGCGATTGTTTGGGATCCTTTTTTTTGTGGCCTCATCATCTCGGTGTCTTTCAGACTGATCAAGCCCCGGCCTCAAGCCACCTTGCGCGTTCTGTTTCTTCAAGTATTGTTGGCAGGTAATAGGATGCAGCATTTGATGTGTAGAGAAGAGTTTTGTAATCTGCTCCATTATCACTGTGTAGTAGTTCTTTTCGCTGTTCCTGGCGAGCTATCTTTTACTGTGAGCTGGTTCATGATTGGCTTCAACTAATTAACACTCTTATTCTTCGGCCATTTCAACTTCAGTAAAAATAAACACAAACTGCGGTAACAATCATGATGAAACATCGCATGTTTCAAAAAACTAATATTTTAATTAAAGACTTGTCGTTTCGTATGTAACAACATACAGCAAAATTTAAACACCTAGAGAAAAGACTGGAACCTAATAATAGACATTCATTGTTGACAAGGTGATAGGCGTTTTATCAGACAATTGGATGGCATTTTGAGTTATATTTCTGAGTGTCCAAATTTGATATTAACTGTGTCAAAACCAGTAGTGTCATGTATTTGATACCCTATTATGTCCAATATTTACTTTGCTAGAACATCGTTTTCACACGGCACAATTTGGCTTAGTATTGACCACTCCAGAAAATACCATAACATACCATAATGCTCTTTGTTTGTCACCCCAAAGTTTTGCATAAGCATTGTCTTCAATTTCTCTTGGGAGTTAAAATGGACCCAAGAGAAACTGCAAACAATGCTTATGCAAAATTTTGGGGTGACAAACAAAGAGCATTATGGTATGTTATGGTATTTTCTGGAGTGGTCAATTGTTGTCATGCAGCCCAAAAGACACGTAACCAGTATGTCTTGAAAATTCCAGCTTAAGCCGGATGCAGTCGGAAACACCGTAAACAAACAATATATACATTGTCCCTATTAGGGGTACAAGTGACGGGGATGATCGAGGGGGGGGGGGGGGGGGGAGAGACAAAAATCAAAACCCCAAAAAATCCCTAGGGTTTCCAACAAAACCCAAAAAAATCCCATGCCGAATTTCCGAGCTTAAAAATTTCCAGAAATTGAATGCTTACAGTTTCTTTATGATACCATATGAAGATATCATAAGCGGGCACTACCACGAATCTTGAGATTGTTTTGAATACCCCGAAAAAAACCCCTTCTTAAATCAAGCTACCAAAATAAGGAAACTTGCCAAATTTTCCTTCCCCCCAAAAAAATCCCGGAATCGAAATTTCAAACCCGTCAAAAATCCTTCGATCATCCCCCGTCACTTGAAATCTGGAGAATCCCCCCCCCCCCCGGGATATTGTCACCCGACTAGAGTCGCAATGCATCCATGTTTCTACGAACAGATGATTTTCAAATTTTCAATCAAAACTGAGTTGCAATTCAAAATTCTTCAGACTCAGGGCAGACGTAAAACTGCCATTACAAAAAATGAAAATTACCCGCGTGTCAATCTTAGTATATGAGTCCTGTCAAGGTGAAACGAGCTAGCCGTATTTACCCAGAATATTCATTTCGAAGTGCCCGCTCTTGACTCGGCACGATCACTGAAATTGTGGCATTTCTAAATATTGTGCGTCATGTTACGGTGAGTTACGTGCCAATGACCTCAACCGGCAAAGTAAACATTTGAAAATATAACGTCACGTTCTTTACCCTATTTTTCGGAAAAGGAGAGAAGAAATAAATATTTTCGATGCAAAACGATAACCCTTTGAACAGCAAATATGAAGGCTATTAAAGGAAATATATGGTTAAATGTAAAAGGGATCAGTTGTAATTTCAGATCATTATTCAAAATGCATTTTCATTTCGACTTTAATTTAAAGCCATCGAGCATGAAATTTGCTAGAAATTTTTATTGAATTTCTTAACGTGGAAAGCTGTGAGAAAAAATTTGTCTTGTAATAAGTGATATGACATCGGCTGTATTAACCAGAATATTCCTTTTGATGTATGCCCTTTTGAAAAATCATTCAACAAGCCCGCATGTTATTCGGCATGATTATAAGTAAATCAGTTTTTGTCAAAATGAA
Source organism: Porites cylindrica (assembly GCA_964035525.1). NCBI lineage: Eukaryota > Metazoa > Cnidaria > Anthozoa > Scleractinia > Poritidae > Porites > Porites cylindrica. The sequence goes on from OZ037776.1 coordinate 6,526,016, forward strand.
ACAACCGGTTCTCTTGAAAAGGATACAATTTGATGTGTTTTGGTCCGACTGCGCAATTTTATAAATGATGATAATAATATTCTTTCAGCTGAAAAGGCTGAACTATAAATTGCCATTGTGTGTTGAAGGAGCAGACACGTGCTGCTTGGCTATTAAATCAGCTAGCTAGCTGTATTTACTTTTACTCATCTGAAACTGAATTGCTTGAATGGAAGTCGAATTCCCGTTTTCCCGGCCTGAAAAGCAGTATGAGACGTTTGTAGTAAACATCAACAACAAAAAAAAGGTTGAAAACGTATTTCGCTTATTTGATTATTTTGAAGTTTCCCTCGCGCCACCATTTTGAATTTCAACGTCAGTAAGCTACAGCCATTCACTCTGGACTTTAACAGCGATCAAATGACGTCATAATGATTCAAAACGGTGCGGAACGAGGAACTTTAAAGTAAAAAGGTACCCTTCAAGGATTAAAGGCTGTAAGGTATTATTTTTCTACAGTAGGTGTAAAAGGGTTTTTTAAGTCAGTCTAGACATGCGAACTTTTATTCTGAATGCATGTGCGCAGTTGTCTCGTACCACAAGACAGAGTGAGATGTGGGTCCGAGATTATGGACGCAGTTGGGGGTGGAAGAGGTACAATTTGAGCAACAGCAAAAGCGAACTTTTCGGTGGTATCTAATTGATATCTTGACCACGAGGCAAGAAAATAACCTGCGATATGTAGAATAGAACCTTTTCATTCACGTGGCCAGCATCTATGCAAATTGGAACAAAAGAAAGTGTTTACATAAGAAAAGAGTTCAACTCCCACAGGATGGGTTTGGACGACCGACATGGCCGCCGTTTTATTAGGTTATCATTAGATCCCATCGACCGTAGCCCGTTCGGACACCTCATAAAATCCACACAACGTAGTTTTCCCTTTACTGATTCGGGTTAAACACTGCCTTTTACGGATTACGGTTAAGCACTGCCTCTACTGATTAGGGTTAAGCACTGCCTTTACTGATTTGGGTTAAACACTGTTTCGAAACTGGTTACGTTCTTTTTTGGGGTTGGGATTGATGCTATATGTACTTAAATTATTTCATCTCCATCTAGAAAATCCTCAGTGGTCTAGTGGATAGCGTAGTATACTGGATCATCATGGTCCTGGGTTTGAATTCTACTCAGTCTTTATTTCAATTTTTTTTTCTTTCAAATTGAGGAGACTTACACTTTCAGGAACATTTCCAGCTTGGAATATCATCTAAGTGTGATACAAAAGCAGAAAACAGTTCTACAATGTGTAAATTTCATGAAGGGAGAAAGGGGCTACGGCCGATGCCAGTGGGATCTTAAATGCTGACCATTTTATTGTTTTCGAACACCAATATGGCCGCCGTGGCGTCATTTGAAAACCCTCTATAGGTAAATACTTTTTAAAACCACAATGAGATAAAAGGGCCAATAATGCCAATAATAAACGAAATTATCAAACAGACTGTTTTATTACAATTCATACTAATGGAAGGAGATGTAATTATAATTATAGCTCAGAGAATGGATGTTTGTGTTGCAATCCTCCTGAACGTGTGCCGTATAATAACAATAACATTGAAATGAATTATTTACAAACTAGCAAATTATTAGAATTTTCTAATAGTTCATTTATCTGGTGATCGGAAACTAAAACGCAGCTCCTTGCACTTGTATAACTAAGCTAAAACGACAACTGATAATATTTCCAGTGATCAAATTCTGCATTCTGTAAACTGTTTTTACGCGAAAAGTCAATGTTATGTCCCGAAAATATTTGTTCCATTGTTGGTTTATCTCTCCGCGAGGAATCCTCCCAGCTTTCCTGTATTTCAAATCGTGGAAAGAAATCCGGAAAAAGAGTTCTAGCTTCGTTTATGCCTTCTGACCTTGATGTTTGATGATGAGTTAAAACTTGAGGAGAACAATCATTATCTCTGCACATACAACGGGTATGAGCCGATAAATCCTCGATGCTTGTCGTCAGGTCTTGACTTGTCATCCTTGTGTCCTGTGTGATGTAGTGACAGTTGTTTCGTTTCGTTTTTCCTTCAAAGTTATCTTCCAAGATTTCATCTAACCCACTCTGCTCAGGTACTTGGTCTGCTTCTTCTGCTATAGTAGGAAGAAATTGAACACCGCCTTTAAAGCTGGAATAACCTCTTTGTTTTACCATTGCTCACGAGAAACGATCTGCTCTGGCTTGATATATTTTCCTTCAATATGCACCTGTCAGTCAGTAAAGCAAGCAACCTGTTCTAAATTTTCTTCAAATTCTTGTTCTCCGTCCAGCAAGATGTTTTAATTTCAAGCGTTCAGTTGAGGTATATAAATAGTGCTTCGGCCTAGAAATACGCGAAAAATCTTGAAAGGCGACGTGACGTGTTGTTTACCAATCAGTGAGGGCCAGTACCGGCAGCAAAGTAAATATGCGGCTTAAAAGTCACGTGTAGGTGTAGGGGAGAAATATCACGTTCGAAGCCAGGAAAAAAACATGACTGTTTTCCGATAACGCGACCGCCTATGGCGCGTGCTTACCGTTTAAGGTATGTCCGGAAAAAATGTATTTTATAACTTATGAAAGTGTCATTTCCTTTCATTTTCGAGCATTTGACCGTTTTCCGTAAAACGCCTAAATTTTGCGTCAAGCGAGAAACACAATTATTATCAAAATACATAATAATGTTTATGCATTTAATTCTTACTAACAATCTCCGCTTTCATTGGAATTTGTAAAGCGGCGTCTTGCTGCAAGTCTCTGCAAATATCGTAAATTTTGAGCTGGATATAAATGCGTCCTAATCACGTTTCATTGTACTCACCCAGAAGCTTCTGCTTACCATACTATCATTCCTGATCAATATCACTTATTTGAACTACATTATTTAATTATTCTTCTTAATTCTTGTAGATGAAGCACGACATGTCATGTTTTTGAAGTAAACTTACAATATTCTAAGCACCAAGTAAACTTATTATTTTGAGTTGAATATATTATCAGTCGAATTAAGTAGTAAGCAGTATATTGATTTTATTTTCCTGCAAATGAATCCTCAAAAATATAATGTTTCTTTTAGGAATCTAAGGAAACAAATTTTCCTTCCCGAGAATGTGGGCGCGGTTGTTTTAATTTGAAAAAGAAAAAAGATTCGATTATTCATGATAATCAGTGTCCACTAAACCTGATTTAAGTTATTATTGTTCAGAACGTGTCTTGCAATATCACATATATCCGTTTATCAGTTTTCAATAAATTAAGTCGTGATAGAGAGCGTGATTCTAGTCTCACAAATTCATGAACAATACAGCAGGAAATAATGTAATTTTTGCTTCAAAACTGACAATCAGTTGGAGTTTTAATAATTATAGTGATCTAGTTGTTACAGAAGGTAAGAAATTCAAAACATGCATATACAGAAAACACGTACATTATATTGTAAAAAATACAGCATTATAAAACTTTAAAACAACGTGTTAAAAAACAGTCCTTACCATTTTCTGGGCCAATATGATTTAACCTTAAATATCTTGGACTTTCAATATAGAGCGTTATTTCAAGGTCAGATTCTTCTGAATCAGAAGAGATCTAATTTGCCCGTACTGTTTTTAGTTTTGACTTTTTCACTCTGAAGTTATTATTTGTTGTTTAAAATGCTATCGCATAATAAAATATAAAACAATTGGTCTTCGTGAGTTACCTGCTAATATTTTTCTCGAAATAGAGAGCCGGGAGGAAAATTTGGCACAAATCGACAAACAACCAATAAGCAATAGTGGAATAAAATAAAATGTGTTTCTTAACTGGTAGTATTGTGATTCAGTCGTGATTCGTGGCACTGGAATAAATTTGTGCAGTATACCAAAATATTGAATATAAAGAATTAATTCTTATTTGATATATATTCATTGTTGATTTCCCGGAAGCATCGAAAAGAACCAACTGAAAATCAGTTAAATGCCCGGTTACGCGCACAGTCACTTTGGCATTTATTTCTTCCTATCTAGCACGAGTGATTCATAAATTGCCTCCTCTTTTTAAAGTCATTTCTGTTGCTTTAGAGCCTCTCGGGGTAAACAGCTCGTGCCACACTATTAGCAGCTCTAATAATTTATGTTAGTTACCACCCCAGTTATTAAAAGGTATCTAAGACTGAGTGTTTTGACTTTGCGAAAATATGGAGTGGGGTAAACAGCACGTGCGTACAATATGTTCTTTCTTTTCATGAGTTGTTTTCATCTCTTATAAATAGTGTTGTTTTTAAAAATGGTTTTAAGGTAAATTCCATGCCGTGTTTTGTTACTAGCAGTTCGAAAACTAAGGTATTAAAAACCCCGCATCTCTTTCAAGAATATTTGTTTTCCTTAACTGTTTTCTGTCAAGTTTGAGCAGTATGGGTCATACATCGTACCTCACTTTGCTTTCAATATTTTGAAATAAACAGCCCAAAATATGTGAGAGTAGCCAAAATCAAATTCCAAAGATTTTCCTAGGTATTTTTTTTAGAGAATCATGAAGCTTCTTGTGAATTAACTTTTGAAGAAAGAAGTGTAAACAACACGTGTTGATCTCTAAGCCCTTTTGGGAATGTTTTTTTTCCTCTTGAGTGTTTTTTTTAGTAGTATAAGTAAACAGCACGTATCTGGTCATGGCTTAAATCGTGTGAAGTTACCGATCCAAAATTTTTTCAGAGCAATTTAGAGTGATTTTCTGAAGTATTTGCTCTTAAATGCCGTTCTGAGAAAACATTTGCTTAAGTATTATTTCTACTTTTTTTCAAGAACGAAAAAACAACGACAACAACATCAATGGAAAATCACTTTTTATTTTTCCTCAATAACTTAATGATAAATAACTCGTGTAACGAACTACCGACTCTGAAAACAAATGACCTCCTCAATAGTTTCCCGAAAGTCAGTTTTGCTTTTGTAGATTTTAGTTATTTATTTTTATAATGTGGAGCAGCACATATTGTCTTTAAATCACAACGTTAAATTAGTTTAATGCGAACTTTTTCTTGCTATAGTTTTAGCTTGTTTTTCGTAGTTTTTTGCCATCTGAAGAATCATTTCTTTGTGTACTGCAAACACTTCAATAGGGTTCGGATGTTCTTTTGACGTCATCCCGGCATTTGACGCCTCTCGTTTCGCCAAGGTTGTTATAAGTTGTTTTGGTTTAATTCTGTCATTTTGTTGCCTTCTTCTCACCATTTTGCTTAGTATTGTTTATGAATGGTGAATCGTGCTCACTTGAATTATAGGAAAACAAAAAGTGATTATATAGTATTGTTAATCACGTGAGGCCCTAAAAGTCGTTGATCTTGTTTTTCCAACTGAGTTTCAAAATGTTTTATGAATCAGAGTTAATCCTGTGTGTATGTACTTCGGTTACATTGAATTATTACTCGTTCTAAAGAGTCAGTCGGCTAACTGGAGCTGTAGGGTAAAAACACTTCAGATTCGATAATTTCAAACATGGAACTACAATTCGTTTGATTAAATAAATTTCTTGCTTCAATTTCAGAAGACTGAAAAATACGATTCTGTTTAGTTTTGAAAACTAAAAGGCATGAGAGAGAAGCAATATAAAAAAAAACAATTATTTTCAATTATTTATTTTGAATATATTGTGAATCCAATACAGCCGAGTTTAATAAAGGTACACTGAAACATCTGTAACCATTGGAGTTCAAGTTAAATCTGCTAAGAACACCGTGCTGTTAAGCCAACAGTCGTCGTGTAAGTGCACCAGTTCTACTGAAAATTATTTCAACTCGTTCGCATGAAAATTCAAAAATAAAATTCAAACAATAAGTTTTCACCAAATTGTTTATGGTGAATGTGCTCAAATTATTAATCCCATGTCTAACATGTCAGCGCTATAAAAAGACACTGAACAGAGAATTCAGGCCTTTGACTGCTGCCCGGCTTACAAGCAAAACATTTTAAATATTTACTAACAACAGAAAAATAATTTTAAAACAATTACGCTTTAAATTAAATTAAGAAACTGAATTATACCTTGGAAAAGTCGATATAAAATATTTCAGGAAACGAAAAAGTTCAATTTTTACGTTTGAAAATTTATAGCAGTTTCAGTAATCTAAGATTTAGGAGCTCAAATAATATTATAGTTTTCATTGTCATACATGCGAATGACAGAAGCGACCAAATTGTTTAGCATAGATCTAAATTCATTATCGCGCTCAACAATGAAGGACAAAAAATATGAGTATTTTCTTTTAATAAATTATAAACATACTTTTGTGTGTCTTGGTAAGGTATAAAAGGTTATTTACAGAGTCGTGACAGTTGGCTATTAATAGATGACCGCGGGCAAAACGGCTTCCCGCTGATATCACTTCTTCCACCTGCCTGCCTGTACTATCGTATTGGACCGTTCAATTGCCATGTCATTCTACTCGACCAATAAATTACAAAAATCGCTGTGATATGATACGGAAAAACCCATTTCGCTTTCACAAAACAAGTTTGTGTCAGCACCAAAACAATCGAAGTGACATCGCATTTCCCCTCCCCGTCTACACGATTTGAATTTAGAACGAAATTAAATTTTCTGAGTCAATAAAGAACAGGCTGTTACGGCTCTTTGTCAGTAGATTTCTTACTGTAAAAACTAGAAAAATAAGGCTAAGCGCAGCTTACGTATGTTGTGAAATTGGGCTGGCCACTGCAGACGTAATATGCATCTAGTTACCTATCGAAAAACAGGTTTTAGCGGAACCAATCACAGAGAGCTTAATTCATACCTCTTCGTTGAAACAACAAGTTGACGGAAGGGGTTTATTTTTAAACTCTGGCTTGATACGTGGGCTGGTGGTTTAGCACAAATTTGAACTGGGTGCTAAAAACATACCGATCACGAGTAATTGAAACCATCGTGGAAGGAATCGTCGCATTTAATGAACTGATCTGGGAGTCGTTACATCAAAACAGCACGTAAAAATCACTTTCATCTGGTTGGTTCGATTGTGCAGCGGTTTGAAATTGATGAGTGCAATTGACGATATTTTCGCAACATAGAAATTAAAGCAGCGTTTAAGAGTTATAACACGGGAGTGTGAATAACTGAACAACAAGAACAACTGAATAATGGTTGGGTATTAAAACATTTATCGTCACGATACGGTGCTTTGACAATGACTATCTATCGTCACGAGGAAAATCGGGGTGGAAAACGACACGCTCGATACGCAAAATTTCCTTTGCTTAGTCCGAGAAAGAGGAATTCTTTGAAAGGTTTGCCGCCTATTTACGAGGCCGACGAAGACTTTGAGGAACTCCCATTTCTAGAAACTAAAGACAACAAGAACAGTCTCGGGGCTCGCAAGGTTGAAGACGTGCACCGCGAGTTTCATGCCGCGAGTATTAAGACTTTCCAAAGAAATGCAACCATACCGCACGCTCAAAAAACATTGACAAATGAAACGCGCCCGCAACAACAACAATGCCGGGAATCCCAGGATCAAGATAGAACTGAAACTTGTCCTTATCTTAAACGGAATCTGGGACACAATTTATCTACTTGTCGCGTCGAACGAAATAATCAAATTTTGTTTCCAGACTTTTTCCCTCCGGATATGCATGTTCACTGCGCACAAAATGCGCTTCCAGAAGCGTGTAAGGGACTGTACATGAAAATCATACAAGGTAACAATGAAATAGACGCAGCAAGTAATTTTTGTAAGACAAATAAGCGGACGAACTTGAGCGATAACTCTGGTAAACAAGCTCAGAGCTGGATGCAGTTTTTTGGCTAAAGAAATTTCATACAAAAACTTGAT